>CM041630.1:24245125-24274746 GCA_023333625.1 Bothriochloa decipiens
TGTCCTTCAGCTCCGCTTTCCATCGGCAACCATGCCTCAATCTCTATCGGCAACAGCCCTCTGGCTTCATCGGCAATGTACGAGATCAACGTGTCCTTTATCGGCACTCATCCATCGGTCAATTCAGAATCAACGCTGGAGAAGAACCACTCCCTTGCCGATCAGCACAGTTTTCGGTCCATATTGACACGTGTCAAAAAACGGTGTCAACAGCTAGCCACCCGGATTCGTCATCCCCGGCAAGGAGAACAAGGTTCTCCGCCTGCGCAAGGCCCTCTACGGCTTGCAGCAGGCACCGCGTGCATGGAACGACAAGCTGGACTTCATACTCAAGAAAATGGGGTTTCCGCAAAGCCCTCACGAAGCTGCTGTCTACCGGCGGGGCAAAAGAGGCAATGCCCTGCTAATGGGCGTCTACGTCGATGATTTGGTGATCACCGGTAACAAAGAAGAAGAGGTGGAAGCGTTCAAGGTTGAGATGAAGGCCACCTTCCAGATGAGCGACTTGGGCCTCCTCTCCTTCTACCTGGGGATTGAGGTCCACCAAGACAACTCCGACATCTCCCTTCGCTAGACCGCCTACGCCAAGCGCATCGTCGAGATGGGCGGCCTCACCGGCTGCAACCCAGCCCACACTCCCATGGAGGAGAGGCTGAAGCTGAGCCGCGACAGCACGGTGAAGGAGGTTGACACCACGGAGTACCGACGCCTTGTGGGAAGCCTCCGCTACCTCGTCCACACACGGCCCGACTTAGCGTTCCCCGTGGGCTACGTCAGTCGGTTCATGCAGTGACCGACAACGGAGCATCTGCAGGCAGTCAAGAGAGTCCTACGCTACATCGAAGGCACTTTCGACTACGGCTTGCACTACGCGAGGTGTCGCAGCGTCGAGCACTTCATCGGGTACAGCGACAGCGACCTCGCCGGCGACATTGACAACAGCAAGAGCACTACCGGGACGCTCTTCTTCCTCGGCAAGTGCATGATAAGCTGGCAGTCAGTGAAGCAGCAAGTGGTGGCCCTGTCCAGCTGCGAGGCGGAGTACATCGCTGCTACTACCGCTTCGACTCAAGCTCTGTGGCTGGCTCGGCTGCTTGGCGATCTCAATGGCAGAGGTGCACAAGCAGTGGAGCTCAGGGTGGACAGCAAGTCCGCCTTGGCCTTGGCGAAGAATCCCGTCTTCCATGAGTGCAGCAACCACATCCAATATCAAGTACCACTTCATCCGGAGCTGTTTGGACGATGGGAGCATCAAGGCAAGCTACATTAATACCCAGGATCAGCTCGCGGACTTCTTCACCAAGTCCCTCGGGCGGATCAAGTTCGTGGAGATACGCACCCGGATTGGGATGGCTCAGATTCCCCAGAAGGTGCTGCACAAGACTTATGAGGAGATTGACAGCTTCTATAAGTCTGGTGCTTATCTTAGGAGTAGTTGAGGTGCTGTGTCACTATCCTTATCTCTACTTTAGCATCTATCTAGCATCTACTTTAGTAGTTGGAATATGCTATAACATTTCTTCGGAACCAAAGAAGCTATCCTATATATTCCCCAACCTGCCATGGCTGTGGCAAGGCTAATAGAAAGGAAAACTTGGCCTCAAATCCTGTGTTTTTATCTAACAGTTTGTGCAATACAGCATCCCAACCACAACCAAATGGAGACCTGAAGCTGCACAATATGGTCAATGACCTGTATCTCACTCAAACTGCTCAGGTGGTGTGGCCACAGTAGTATCTGTGAAATATGCTTAGCCATTTCCTCAAACACCTTAGGGGCCTCGTGAACAACAGAGACATGCCCAAACAGACAAAGCAGCACCAGCACCATTGGAATGAGGAGGGTAGATGATAATGACGTACCTTGTCGGCATCACCACCTGTGTGCTGGAATTGGAATGGAGATGGCAGCAGGCCTCACTGCGGTTGGCATGGTGGAATCGACGCAGGTGGCGACGCGGACGAAGAGCTCGGACGGAAACGAGTTACACACTCGTAGGAGATGGCCTCGCTGCCGAGCAGTGGCCGGCCACGACCCAGGTAGACGGCGATGTCCTCCGCGGCTAGGCGCCCCTCGTCCATCCGGCTCGATCGGCCGTATCGAGCCTCCGGCGACTCCTGGAGTGGAAGCGGACGCAGCGGAGGGGCCCCGGTTCCTAACAGGCGGCAGACGGAGATTTACACGGTAATTCAATTTCAAGTTTCTATTTGAATCCTTCTCCTTCCCGCTCGGGGCAACAGCGGCGTCCGCTCGGCATGCGCCTGCACGCCGCGGCTGCCACTCCGCCTCTCGTCTCAGTTTCTAATTTTCGATTTGAAATTAAGAAACGTCGATCTGCCGTCTGCGGCATGCAAACGCATGCGCCCGAGCGAGCCTTAAAGGGCTGAGCGGCGAAGGCCCTCAAACCCCCGCCAGCCGCTGCGACAGCTGCGAACGATGGCCGCCGCCGCCGATGACTCAAGGGCTGCGCTCTTTTGCTACGGCGCCGTCGCCACGATCTGCTTCTCCATCGCCTGCTACCCCTCGAACCTCCTCCGCTCCGCCGCGTCCGCCCTCTGCTTCTTCGCCGTCAACGCCATCGCGATCATATTCCTCATCCTCTACTTGCCTCCATCGTCGCCCTCTGGAAAGGAGGTGCCGCCACCGCCGCCGCCGGAGGTGTTCAAGGACAAGAAGGTGGTGCACGTGGAGACGGTGTGTGCCCAGCCCCCGCGGCGGCGGCGGACCTGCGGCGACGCAGCGGGCCGTGCGAGCACGACGAGGGCTGCGTCGGGGGAGCTGCAGCAGTCCGACTCGTCGGAGAACAGAAGGCGGCGGCAGCGGCGCCGTTGGAACCGGGGACGGACGACGACATTTTTCCAGAGGCGTCCGTCATCGCCCGTGGCGCCGACAGAGGTGGCGATCGCCGCGAGCATTCTCTGCCGAGCGCGGCGCTAGCGCCGACATACACCATTCATCCTACTAGCCTGTGCGCGCCGCCAGCGCCGGCGGAGTGGCCGCAAGACGAGTCGTCGGAGAACAGAAGGCGGTCGCCGCCAGTAGTGCTGTTTATGGAGCTGGGGATGCTGGACGACCTCGACGGAGAGGAGTTCCGGCAGTTGGTCGAGGCGTTCGTCGCGGAGCAGCTTGATGCCTTGTTCGAATATAAGGAGTCCCGTGCCGCCGCCGGTGAGGGAGACGGCCCGGCAGGTCAAGGACAATCAGTTGGCGACGTCGACGTCGAGCCTATCGCGTCGCCAGCGCCGGCATGCACATGCACCCTCTGTCGAGCGCGCCGCCGGCGCCGGCATAGATGCTGTAGAAGGATTATTGCCGCTCTCGCTTCATGGCGGAGGTTGTTTTGTTCACCCCGAGTGAACAAGGCTGCTTACTACTAGCTCCTAGCCTCCTACAACAAGAGTGATGAGGATGAAAGGTGGCCGCTAGGCTTTCGTTCCTAATTTTTTCTTTTGAGATTTGAGAAATCTCGGCTTTTATTCTTCACCGTTTGTATTGTCGTGTTGGCTCCTCTCGACACCGTACCGTACCGACAGCGGCTTTTGTTCTTCAACGCATTTTCTTGATCAGTGTATGTATAAGTTTATTTGCAATTGCCAGGATCATGCATCTAGCGATGATTCAAATTCAAATAATATTTACGTGCATACTCCCTCCATTCAAGTTTATTTGAAATTCAAATTCAAATTCAAATTCAAATTCAAGTTTATTTGAAAATGTTGTTTTAGACTTTGCAAACTTTTTTCTTTAAAAATATTATATAAATATTATTTATTTTATTATGACTTATTTTATCATTAAACATACTTTGATGATGACTTATTTATTTTATTATTTATTTAAAAATTTTGAATAAAACGAGCAGTAACAAGAAATTTGAAAAGTCTAAAACGACATTTTCAAAGTCAAAAATATGAATATGATCGCCTAATTCAGCTACTGTAGCGCACGGCGATGACTGGATCGGATGTACTCCCTCCGTTTTAAATTGACTGTTACCGTTGGTATACGTGCCACAAGTTTGACTTAATTTTTAAGAAATACGTGCAACATTTATATCTCCAAATAAATTTATTAAAAAACTAGATTTTAAATATCTTTCTAATGATACTACTTATGTATTATAAATTTTAATATTTTTTAATATAAAATTACCGGTAGTTTTTTCTCGGAAAACACATACGACAGACATTTTAAAATGGAGGGAGTAGGTTCTCATTGCGCGGACACAGCTAGCCCCAATCGGCAGCGATGATGTTTGACATGCATGGTTGATCATGGATGGAGCAGCTAGCATATTGTTTCGGGTTGGATTTCGGAACGGACCCCTGCATCATCGTCTGAGCTAGCTAGGCTCATAAGTCCATTTCATTGCCCAACAGTCAGTCCTTTTACCAAAATTCGTCTCATCAGAATCATGTAGCACCATGGAGCTCGCTGTCGCTGATCTTGGCTAGTTAGCTCCATTTAGATTTTCAAGAGGTTTTGGACCCAAAACACGAGACTCCCAAACACTCCGTAATCATGGATCTAGACCCTCTTTTTCCGAGTAGCAAGTGCAGGCGATGGACCTCCCGCAGGTGTAGCCCGTGTTGAGCAGGAGCAGAGGCCACGCACAACTGAAGTTACAGCAAAGACAAGGAACACGAGGCACAACCCAAGCAGCTTCGGCGTTGCTCTCCCTGAACCCAACATCTCCCCAAACATTACTAAAACAAAACAAAAGTAAATGAAATGAAATATATATATATATATATATTAGAAGATTAAGCAACAAGATAGTCGACGCGTACTCAGATGATGAATGTCTTCGATTTGGATCTCGGCTACTAAAAAATTAAGACATATTTGTATACTTTACTGAAGGACTAAAGATGAACAAATTTCAACAATTGCATAAGCGGTGACTAATAATTGGTAAGACAAATCTAATAATCCTAATAGCCCATGTTTACTCTAGCGTTATCTGATCTGAGCTAATCATAAGCTAATTAGGATTGATAGATTCGTCTCATCAATTAGTCGTCGCTTATAAAATTCATTCTGAAATTAATCCCTATTTTGGTTTGGTCCCTATAAACATATTGCTAGCATCTTGGTTCTTGGATCAAACAGGAAGGAATATATTACCAGGTAGGTGAGCATGTAGACACCGGTCATGAGGGAGGTGGTGGCGGACCAGCCGCGGCGCGCGAGGATGCCGTAGAGGTTGGCGACGCTGACCGGCCAGAGGAAGGCGAGGTCGAGCCAGACGAGGCCGCGGAGGAAAGGCAGCCGGTCGGCCACGATGTAGTTGTCGAACTCGGCGATGAACCACCGGAAGATGTCCACCAGCGGCGCCGGGTAGAGGCTCAGCGGGAGGACGACCTGGGAGTCGAACAGCGGCGCCGCCACGGCCATGATCAGCGAGAAGAGAGCCACCACCGCGTCCAACGGCGCCGAGGCCATGTGATGCTGGGTTGGTTGGCTGCTTAATTGGTTTCGGCCTTTAATTTGGAAGATGGGAAGAGGAGACGTGCCATGTGCAAATTTTGCTCTCTTCGTTCATCTCTATCTACCATAGAATTGTTTGCCCGCGTGTCGCGACATGGGAGGCTATGGCCTGATGCTGCTAGTGCCAGTGCCAGCATCGAAGCCATTGACGAGCTGAAGACGTGTATATAACTAGACTAGAAAAGGCTAAAACGACTTAGAATTTAGACTAAGATATCCATTAAGTGGAATCAAAGTTGAGAAGACGGAAGAGGTCTTGCTTAAGTACAACAAAAGTACTGAAGTGTATGCAATTACCACTTCAATTGAATAAAAATTAGCCTGCCTTGAGAGATGACACATGTGCAGTCAGTTTACTATATGCATATAAAGTACACAAAGAAGCTACTTTCATTTTCCAGCAAATCGAAAACATTTAGTCATGATCACTTTGAAAGATCACACGATTAGCTTAGCGGCACTAAAAAGGATAACACGGGGCAAGTCATTTCCATACACCCATATCAGTTTCCAGATATGAGATATGGAGCATAGTATGTATATACATGCTGATGCCGTTAAGTTTCGAAATTCTAATGCTAGTGTGCAAGAACTGCTAAGGTGCGAACAATAACCTCAATCAACTGGTTCAGCCACCAAAATGGCCACAAATGGACATAACAGACAAACAGGTGAGATGAAACCTAAAGCGAGACCCAGCCAGCAAGAGGCTTCACATAGTGTCATCAAGTAGCAAACTAACGAATTAACCTGTTTACATGATACAAGGTACAGTTAACCAAAATAAACAATCCAGTGGTACTGGCAGTACCACAGCTTTGTCAACAACGCACTGCAGAAGAAACAAATGAATAGTTAACAATAGCTGAAGAATCGTCATATGTTCAATCATGCTAAACTGCTCTATTCAAAACCATACCTTCACTTTTCATAGTGCCAAATTCCTCTATCAACTAAGCAATGTTTCACTTGGTTTTTCTGGCCAACAAAACTTCTGGTACTGATGCAGGATCAAGTTCCCAGTAACCAGAAAGACGGCCATTTTCATTTGTCAAGCGGAATGCAGGAATCTGATGAGAGAACATAATCAAGTCACTCCTTGCTATTCTCATGGAACTCCTGGATTCACCTTTCTGCTCTGGCATGAATACTGTGCTAAACCCCTCCACTTTAGTAAGACATGACACTGTTATATTTCCATTAGAAATCTCCATGACCTCAACCAGAAAATATTCACATCTACTGTAATCATCAAAACTCCATGCACGGTTCCAGTTTTTGTATATAGCCCATACCTGGCCAGTACATGGAAGGATTTCATATTTTCTACCTTTACCCGTCACCGTCACCTCCATATTGTGAGAGAAGACTTCTGTACAATCATAGATTTCACTTTGCCTGCTGACTTCAAATATTCCACAGCCAATAGACAAACCATCTTGTGCCAAGCGCTTCTCCACTTGTTCACATGGACAGTGCTCAAGCCACTTTATGTGAATTCTGCAGTCTTCTGAATCAACACTCTTTATTAAACCATAGTACTTTGGGAACTTGTCAGTATCACAATACAGTGCCCAAACATGCCCTTTCTTGAATTTGTCAAATGATCTCAAACTACTGAAGTTGCAAAACTCTGTATCAGGGTAACAAAAGCTAGTTGGAGATTCTGGTGGAGAGCTATCATTCCACCCATCACCACAATCATCAATCCCAGAAGCTTCTGAGCCATTATCTTGTTCAATCTTTGTATTCAGATTCAATTTCTCAACTTCATCCTTCACATTTGTAGCAGTACCATCCTGACTCTGTTTGGTCTTTCCAACTGGCACTTGACAAGAGCTAGTAGATGAAATGTTACATTGAGTGTTGCCATCTCTGGTGCTCATAAAACTGCTGTCAAGGTTCACAGGAGTAAATGCTTTCTCCAAATCAGAAGGTAGAGATGCAGTATCCAGCTCAAGAGCACCGTTTGGGATATGTTGTCTGTCAGTTTCTGCCAACCTGTGAAAAGGAATGCTGTGCGAGAAACTAAGGGTGTTGCCACTAGGTATCAGAAATGGTGCTTCATGGCTTGATTGAACAAATAAGCTGACAAAACCTTTAATCTTTACCAAGGGAACCACATAAGTGCCTAAACCCGTAGCAAAGTCCGAGGTGATTTCAACAATATCAAAATCATAATGCCTATGATCATCGGAATCTGAACTCCACTTGATGTCCCATCCCCTGAAAAGTGCCCAAACTTCACCTTTCCTAGGATAAATCTCATATCTATTCCTCTTCCTTCCTTTTGTCCAGGAAACAACATGAGAAAACATCTTGGTATCTTCAGTCAAGAGTGTTGTTCCAACTCTGAAATTTCCACACACAACAGGGAGCTCCTTAGAAGACCATTCCTTCTCAGCATCACACAAAGGATCATGCTCTAGCCATGTGTACTGCAGCATGAAGTTTGGAGAGTAAACCTGCTTAATTCGAGCATACCATCTTGGCATGCCATCAAGATCATCATAAATTGCCCATATCTGATCAACGGTGAATCGATCTGCATCCCTATTTTTCTCAAAGTCGTAGAAGTCTGAATCTGGACATGAAATTGTAACATCGCAGGGACTACTATTGTTCACAGATCTAGCAGCAGCATCACTTTCACTTCCAGAAATTGTAGTTTGTTGTTTCCTTTTTGTTTCTTGCAGCACATCATGATTTAAGGCACTGATCACTTCTTTTTCATTTGTCACCTTCTCTTTGCTTGAAATACTATATTTGTGTTGGCTGTTTGCTTCAGCAACTTCATTTTCTGTTGTATGATCACTTTTGCCACCAGTATAGGAAGAATGTTCTTTTCTTACCCTTTTCTTTGCAGGAGAATCAGGAAGATGATCGCTGACCTTCCCACACCCATCAGGCCTAGATGTTTTATCTGCACTTATGGCAGTAAGAACATCTTCCGTAGCAACCTGGCTACTATTAATAGCAACAGGATGACTGGATCCTGTAGCTACCTCCTTTCCCTTCATTTGCTCATTTACTATATGAACTTTATCAGAATTCACAACTGTTGATTTAGTTCTATCTTCACCATTTTCACCATTGAATGATGACCTTTCTGTAATGTTTTCTCTATTACAAGCCCCAGCTTCAGCTGTAAGGTTACTGTTTGCAGTTGCATTATTGTTCGTAAAAGCTGCCCCTTGAGAACTCACTACATTCTTTGGCTCTGAATTGAAAGGGGGGTTGGTAGATTGTTGCTGGGAAGTGACAGAAGTATTCGGATCCCCATCTTTCAGAGATTGCTGTTGGCAGTCAGTGACAGGAGTTTGATTACCATTGACAGGGTTTTGTTGACCAGGGGCCCTTTGATGGTAGAGGTTTTGGTCAGATGCATGTGTGGGTTGACTCGGAGGACACATTTCCTGTTGCATACCAGGTCCACCCCATGGATGAGAATTTTCCACATTCTTCGGCCCTGAACTGAAAGGGAAATTCTGTGATTGCTGTTGCTGATTAATGTCTGGAGTTTGCTTACCAGAGACATTCTGAGGTTGTTGCTGGTTGGGGACAGGAGTCTGATGACCAGTGGTAGGATTTTGCTGAGTAGGGACACTCTTGTAATTGTGTTGTTGGTTGGCGAAGTGTGTCCATTGACTTGGGGGGAACATTTGGTGTTGCATCCCAAATCCACTCCATGGATTTGATGCTTCCACTCCGACAGAAGGTTTCTTGGACAAATCATAAGCAAGGAAACCCTTTGAGCATATCTGGCACCAGACAACTTTCATCAACAAACTATATGGATACTGGTATTTGTTTCCGCAAGTCAAGCAAATGGTCCAGAAAGTTGAATATCCAGCACCAGTGTTCTCCTTATTGGCCTTCTTAGCAACATAATCAGTTTTCTTTGATGTTCGTCCACGCTTCTTTGGTGCAGACTTTGGAATAACTGAGTTCCTCTTTGAGTCATGACGCGAACGATTTACTTTGTCTGTCAGTATCTTGTGAGCTTCTCCAATTAGCTTAAAGGCAGCTTCAGCACCCACAAACTTGTTCTTATCTGGATGGAGTAAGAGAGCAAGTTTGCGGTATTGTTTCTTGAGTAACATGTCATCTGCAGTTGTTTCTACTTGAAGGACACCATACCAGTCAGTCTCCCCATTGATCTTAACAGCAGCACAGCAGTGAACTTCACAAACAGTTAACAGCTGAGAAATATTGTCAAGGCCAGGGAAAAGTTTTTGAGCCTTGAGGGCAATCCTTTTAGCACCAGCATAGTCTGCTTCTTGCAGCTTTACCACAGCTAAATCCTTAGCTCTTGTAGCTTCTTCCTTGTTGCACTCCATTCTGATGAACTGTCAAAGAGGGATTGGTTACTAATCTTGTGGAGTATTCTAACAGCAAGGTATATCGTTTGTCTTCAAGATCCTGCAAAGGAACAAGAGATCAGTTAGGTCACAGAATTGGAATATCCGTACCAGTGTGTGATATATTATCACTTCAGAACATATCAACTGGGTTTGAAAGAGTACAAATATATAATTTCAAAAATAGCATTGGAAATTAAATATTAAGCCTTTCCTCTATAGAATAAAATCCTATACTTTGGTAAGTAATAAGAAGAATATCAATAAAACACAGCAGAAAAATGTTGATTGCTTCTACTAATATTGTGATTTGTTTATTGAACAATAGAGAATGGATTATGTGAGTTCCAGCTCCTGTCTTTGCCATGTGAAGTCCTATTCTGTTGATTTTTTTTCTAATTTCTTTCCATATTTCTTCATTTCACTGTCTAGTGGAACAAGAATTGATGAGACTTGATCCTTTATAGACCTATGTTTTGTCTTTGTATTATTCTTTCATATTTTAATAGCTCTCAACACATGGGATAATTGTGGAATATAAACTCTCGTTGCATAACTAGAGAACTAGTCCCCTCTTGAACCAACTGCTTTGCCAAGCCTCCTTTATGAAAACAGAACATAAGCATAGACAAATTCATATTTGCCTGCCTTGTTACATTTCATCTGAAATCATGTAGTTCCAGTATTCTATACATAATCCTATAATAGGACACCTAAAGTATGTTAAGGACAGATCTTGAATGCTTTGCAGAATCACTGGTAACAGTATTCTTTTGCCCTCTAGCTTCTCAGCGATTGCATATGGAAATTAGGAACACCAACTAGAGCAATCAATTTGAAGATTTGATAATAAAAGATACAGTTAGTATGCATTCTTTGTCAACCAGAATTTACCAATTGGGCGTGTCATAACACAACAGTGGTTTTTTCCTTGCCAAAACTACAACCAACAAAGAACCATTCACAATGTCATATCCAACTCCTAAGTATACAGCAGAATTTGATTGCCTTAACTTTACCCACTGTATGACAACCTCAAAGCACTTCGAAATTCAGCCAGATTTCATAACAGATCTATATGAGCCTAGATCAACTAAGGGCTGCATAGTTTCCCAAAAGAAGACTCAAATCATATAGATCACACATCTCTCATCAAATCCAGCATGATCAACAAAAAAATGAACTCCAGATTTTCTGGTGGCATTGTGGCATTTTAATTTAGCAGGTGTGTCAAAAATCCAGAACTACCAGAGTCTGCAAGAGAGAAGCAATAGATACAAGGATGGGGGGATAGGTGTCTCAAAAATCCAGAAATCTGCATAGAGAAAAGCAATAGCTACAAGGATGGGGGGTATGTATGTCAAAAATCCATAACTACAAAAATCTGCAGAGAGAAAAGCAATAGCTACAAGGATGGGGAATGGAGAAGCATACCGTGCAGTAGACAGTGATGGTGACAGATGGCAGATGGTGGAGTGGATGCCGGTGGCTTCTTGCCGCGTGCAGACTGGCCATACAAAGAAAAAACAATCATAAGAAATGCACTCATGTATGCAGAACAAAATACAATGAAAACACAATCAATAAGACATTCAATTTTTTGCATTGATGTACTGTCAGATACAATACAACAAAGAGCTATTACAGGTTTGGTGAAAATTTACATTAGAAATTAAACAAAGAAGATGGGAAATAAATGTCACATTTATTCTTGTTTCCAGATGGCATATATCCACATTTGTGCGGAAAAAGTTATTGGTTATTTTCCCTTCCCCAGACCCCGCAGTGCGCCTATGGCACTGGGTACGCCCTTTTTATATATCATAATAATAAACTTGATTTTGTAATGCGCCCGTTGGACATAGGCAAAACAAAACAGTTCAGCACTCTAACTAGCAAGCAATCGAAACACATGTTACGCTGGAAACAGGCAATGTGTGAATCACTCAAACGGTCAACCATACGAGCTTCGGCCAGCGTTCATCCCCCTTCAAGTTCAATCCTACGATTTAAAAACGGATCTACGAGAAACGCCCACCCGTTTTCGCCCCTTCTCTGGTGAAAGCCCCGCCCCGCACGAGCACCACCAAGAGAAAAGTTCCCATCCCTGTTCTCCCGTCTCGTCCGAATGGAATGAACGCTCCGACAGAATGGAAACACACGCGCACCGGCGCGGCCGCGCCGCGCCCGCGCACATAGAGACATAGCTGTGGTTCCAAGATTCCGGCCACGACATTCCGTCGGGCGAGCAAGTGTGCGCCGGAAACCTAGAAAAATGGAAATCGATTTCGCGGAGAGAAGAGGTGGAGGGCCACGCGGACGGAGGGGCCGAGAAGCGCACCGTACGGTCGGCGGCGGCGACAGCGGAGACCAGGCACGCCACGCTGCGCGCGGGCCGGGAGGCGGGCGGGCGGAGGGAGGCCGGGGCGTCGAGGCACGCGGTGCTTGGGGTTGAGACGCCGCGCCGCTCTGGTGGCATCCGATCTCTCTCCGCCGCGTTTGAAGCAGATATGGGAGGGGAGGTGGGGGGAAGGGAAGTGGGGGTTTTTGGTGTGGGAGGGAAACCAGGTGACGCGCAACTTCCCTCCGAAACGAAAAGCCCGGTTGTTTCGCCTTCCACACCGCCACCACGCGTCTAACGTCTTTGCCTCCCTTTCACAAATCACAACGGGCAAAGCGGAGTAATTACTCCTCTAACCTTTGCACACTAAGTTCTATTAGTGAGATTAGAGCACTCTACTAAAGTAAAGTGATGTACCAATAAATACGAGTTGTATAACTATTATAGTAGAACCAGAATATCAAATACTATAAAAGAATCATGAATGTATTACTTTCGAGAAGAGCACATCCGACGAGGTACACCTTGACGAAGATTCCCAACAGAGTCGGGGTCTAGAAAACTTCCCTTACTCTCTCTCTAGTTGCATATCAATACTACTGCTTAGAAGCTATATGAGAAGAGTGACTACTGCTATGTATGCGTAAGTTGAGAATGAGGGCCTATGGGGTATTTATAGCTTGAGGAGGAGTAGGGGCGAGCTACTCTAGACATCTCCTTTCCCTTGGATCAAATCGACCTTGGATCAATGGTCTAGATCAAGGAGGATGGATGGAGGCATGCATAGAGGTGGTGCACCAAAGTTGGTTTAGCCAAATAAGGAGGTTGGTTGACCTCCCTATGACAGGTGGGACCTCCATCATTCTTCTAGGAGCATGTCCCACATGTCATAGGATGGGTATGATGTAGAGTGGGAGGTGAGAGCCTCCATAAGAGGGTCAGTTGAGCCCCTTATATATGATAGGTAGGCCCTCCTCCTTTTTCTAGACGGTCGTCCCACTTGTCATAGTGTGTGGTTAATGTCTTGGAAGTTGAGTTGTCATGTTGGTTACTTTGTGGTGGGCCCATGGATCCACATGACTTTGATCTTGAGCCATTGAGAGAAAACACACTATCATCCAAGGGCTCAAAATGCTTAGGTGTGTATTTAATTTGTAGGATCATGGCTAGCTTGTTGCAGCTGATAGGGTCCATGGGGACGTCGCCCGACCTCCATATGGAAGCAGACCCATTTTTGCAGGTAGCTTCTAGAAGCACAGTCCATCATGGTGATACATTTGGAAGGTCAACTGGGCATACTTGGGAGGTCACCTGACATCCATATGGAGCTTCCAGTCACCTAAAGTGCATGTTTTGTGTACCTACAAGAAAATAATGACATGTACGGTGGAACCAAGTTATTTGTAAGAAATCACTATGTCTTTTCTTGTTTGCTTCTCAAAACGGTGTCATGTTTGACGATTTTGAGTATATAAAAGTATGGTATATAAACCTTCAACATAGATGATCTTGTAATATATCCTTTAGTTATTACACCAAGAGCATCTCCAAGAGTACCAAATACACTCTCTCAATCTAGGGTTTTTGGAAACATTGAAAAAATAAACATGTGCGTATCAATGTGACAATCTAGAGGTGGAAGGATGTGGAAAGAACGAAGAGAAAGACAGGGCTCGTGATTCAAATATATAAGAGAGAAATAAAGTATAAAAGTGATTTTAGATTTTTTAGAAATAGTTTAGGTTTCTTGATGCAAAATTATATTCTATATTCTAGGAACGACTTTTCGGAAATCATTTGAAAGTCTTTAGTTTGGCTTTGGATAATTAATAACAACCTAGGGCTAACCTTTGTGCTAAGAGTGTGAATTAGACAAGGTAGTCCAAATCCAAGTGGTGGAGCAAGATGGAGATCATGGTGGACGGTGATGATCCAAAAGGTAATGATCAAGTGCACACATTTGGAAACTAAAGAGAAAAACAAAAATAGGCTCAAGGCAAAGGTATAACCTATAGGGTTATTTTTTACACTCAAGACACCATAGAGTGTATTAGTGATTTAAGATTGGTAGCCATACTATAAAGAGGAAAAATCTTTCAGAATAATTTGGTTATGGATGTAAGTGCAAACCTAGTTGTGCCAATTTTAAATTTCAACAAATACATCAGAAAATAGTGATACATATGATCCTAGACGGGAACAACATTAAGGAGCTATAAGCTTCATATTAGTTAAGTGAATGATATATATGACCTAATAAGCAAATGAGCTGAGTTAAAAAAATAACTATCATAATTATCAGTTGTCATGGTTTCCTTACCAATGAGCATTCATGAGTTTTGTATTTTTCAACAAATACAACACAGTAACCCGCTGTTGTGGGAGAAGGAAATAGCTCAACACAGCCGAACATGATAGGCTCTCAGCAATGTTTCATAAAGGCCTTCTTTTACAGCAATACATAAATAGTAAAAAATAACTGCTGGCCTAAAAAATTTAGTAAGTTACACACATGAGGCTATCAATAAAGTACAAAATAGCTAACCATAGGAGTATTTTTTAGCTACAACATGCTCCCTGGTGAATCAAGCAGCATGCAGCCAGCCCGATGGAGAGGGAGAAAGGGAGAGTGGCGCAGGCGCAGTTGCTGGAAGGCGCGTTCAGATTAGGTTCAGCGGAGACGACAGCTGAGCCTTTGGCATGCCCAGTTTCACTTGACCGAACACGGTAGTGGCTATGTGCGGTGCTACTGTTGTCATGCCATGAAATGCGAGGCCGAGCTGCATGCGGGACGGGAGCCCTGCGCGCCTTCGGGCGTGTATGGTTTCCTGCATATGTGGTCCAAATTTGATGATTTTTTTCTAAAAATTTCTAAAATTATGCTACATCTATGTATTCTGTTGAAAGTGCTCATCTATTCATGTGACAATGTTTGCACATTTTCATATATTTAATGTTTAAAATATGATATATAAGGACCCTAATTTGAAGCCCCAAATGATTCCATGTAACAAAGTTGTGAACACGAATGTTGCTCAACTAATCATTATGTACATTTGTTATTAAGGTCAGTTTTTCATCCGACAAAGTTATATAAATCTGGATGGAGTATATGTGAGTTAGCATAGTATCTTTCTTTTCTTTTGCAAACGAGGAGAGAATTTTATTAGCCAGCAACACACAAATTATAATCGTTAGCATAGTATCTTTCACCGCCGGTAGGTGCTCCACCTCCTCCTTTTCGCCGCCCCTCCCATGCTTCTCTCCCTTGCGGTCTCGAAAACATGGACTGCAACAACGGTGGTTGAGACGGAGCGGATCCTGCCTTCGGCGGACGGATCCGGTGGTCAGCACCACAAATCCAGTCGTCGTTGCGGCGGTTCCGGCCGCCGATGGTGTGCACAAGTGCAGGGGGGCGGCCTGAAGATGGCGGAGCGGACTCGGTTCTTCCGACTGAAAGGTCGAGATGGCGGACTAGAGGGGGGTGAATAGTCCTTTCTAAAACTTATCGCACTGGCTAACCGAAACAAATGCGGAATTAAAACTATCAGTCTAGCCAAGACTTCACCCCTCTAAACTATGACTCTAGACACACTTTGAAAAAGATCCTAAATAAGAAAGTAAGGTGCCAATCTAGTTTGAGTTCTCCTAAACAAGTCTAGCTTGCAAGGTCACACAAATCTAAGCAACTAGTACTTTAGCAACCGAGGAAGCTCCTACACAATTCTAATGAGCAAAGCACAAAGCCAACCTAAACTCGCTAGATGCTCAAGGACAAGGTTACACAAACCGAACCCAAGAGCTTAAATTACTTAGCTACACAAACTAAGCAAAACAACTAATTAGACTACACAAGCTAATTAGCCACACAAGAGATACTTCTATGCTACACAAGCTAGAATGCAACTAGATAGCTACACGAGACAACTAATTGCAAGAGCAACAACACAAGAAATGTAAATACACGCTTGTGAATAGAGATGCAAACCACCGCGAAGTGTGGAACAAGATGACACGATGATTTTTCACCAGGTTCACTTGGTTGCCACCAAGCTACGTCCTGTTGTGGCGATGCACCCACTTGGAGTTTCACACGCTAAATGGCATCAGCTAGCCAAACCCACAGCTTCGGGTGCATTAAAACCAACACAAGATGGGGATCCTCCAAGCCACGATTTCCACTAGAGTTGCTCTTCGCGATCTTCCGCAGGGTGAGCACAATACCCCTCACAAGCTCTTCTCCGTAGCACCGCACAAGCTCCTTGCGTGCTTTGACGGAGTCTCTTGCCACCAAGCCGTCTAGGAGGTGGCAACCTCCAAGAGTAACAAGCACACCGGCTTGCAACACGAACACCTAGTGCCACTCGATGCAATCTCTCAATACAACGTACTAGAATCGCTCTCTCACTCGATCGGATGAACACTATCAAGTATGAGTGAGTTAGAGGGCTCCCAAGCACTACCACACAAGCCACCAAGGCAAAAGTGTGCTCCCCCATAGGCCAAGGCCGGCCAAAGGGCTATTTATAAGCCCCACCTCGAAATCCAACCGTTACACTCTCAAACGGCTATATTCAGGAGTCTCCGACGCTAGAAAAAATCGTGCTCCAAGCCTCCATGTCGAACCGCCCAAAATACACATGTTGGACGCGTCCAACCCTCATCACAGGACGCGTCCGACGCTGTACAAAAACATGCGCGTTTAAAAATCCGACCGTTGGACACCGCCGGACGCGTCCGACGCACACCGTTGGATGCGGCCTACCGGCGTCCGACGCTCGCTCGCCCATGAAGGTCAGCTCTGAGTAGCGTCCAACGCTCTTTGGATGCATCCAACGCTCCTCTGGACGCGTCCAACGCTCACGCGGACAGCAGACCACCTCGCGCTAAAACGGGCATATCTCTTAGCTTTGAACTCCTTTTTCGATGATCTTGCACTTGTTGGAAAGCTTACTTAGAGGGCTACACAAGTCAAATACCCTCTTGATCGACAACATAAAGGATCAAAGCAGTCTTCCAATCCAAGAGCCATCAGTTCTCTTTTCTAACACAAGAGTTAGCGGAACCATCTCCAAAACCTTCACCTTTGTAAATATGCCAACACCATCAACTGTACATCACCATGTGCATGTGTGTTAGCATTTTCACAATTATTTTCAAAGGATTTTCACTTGCTCTCACAACGTCACTCAATCCTAACACGTTGCAAAGTTAGATCACTCAAGTGGCACTAGATGACCGATATGCAAACAAGTTTGCCCCTCTTGATAGTATGGCTATCAATCCTAAATCCGGTCATCAACTTCTCTACACACCTCATGACCGGTGAAATAAAATACCCTAGGTTATACCTTTGCCTTGCGCATTTCCATTTCCACCCTCTTCCTCCAATGTGCCAATGCAACAAATACACCAACATGATCACCAAATGATATGCTCCACTTCATATCATCATGCAACTTTCTTGGTCCATCGATCTTGACCTCACTTGCTATTCACCGTCTTATGGTCCATCGGCGCCAAGTCTTGCCCAAGCTTCACCAGCTCATGGTCCATCGCTTCAAAGCCTTGACTTGCCCTTCACACATCCACCGGTCCATCGAGCCAAGCCTCATCTCGATCTTCATCATCTCGGTCACATGACTCCATGTCATGTCACATATGCAATTAAGCTCCTCCATTGCACATTATCACATGTGGACTAATCTCCTGTGTATTCTCAATTTAACACATTAGTCCAACCTAAAGTTATCACTCAATTGCCAAAACCATATAGGGACCTTTCACCGACGCGGCGGATGGCCGCGCGCGCGCGTACTACGCGCCCTCCCAGCTGACGACGACCGGTGGTGCATCTAGACAGGGGCCATGGTGCAGGCGTGGTGGCGTTGCCCTGCGGCGCGCAGCGACTGGCGTCTAGCGAGTCGGTTCCGGTGCCGATCGTGGCCTCGCCGCTTGCTTGCTCTCGAGCAGCAAGTTGCTTCAGTGCGTGCCTCTACTCCTCTCCAGACCTCTTTGCTTATAGCTCTCTCTCTCACCCACCGTAAGTCCAGGTGAGGACTAAGTGACTAATTGATTGTGATGACTGTTTTATTAATACTGTCTTGGAAACCTTGAGAGAAGGACCTAAACATGCGAATGGCAGAAACATAACGATGTTGCTTACACCAGTTCTATTCTCACTTTATCTTAGCTAATATGAAATGAGTGATGTGTGCTTCTGAATGTTGGCTTGTGCGTTTGTGCCTTTCTGTACACATTTGTATGTTTTCTTTGTGAAATAAGAATGGATGAACTGTGAACTAGAGGATCTTAACTCTGTAAACTATCTGAGCATACCCATATCCCTCCCTAGATCTGTGCAATGATGAACTTATTGTTCAGACTATTTTTTTCGATCAACTTATTTTTAAGACTAAAGTAATGTGTTTATGCAATGAGGATTAATTATTTCATCCTTCATGCCCTTTACTGAAATTGTGGGGCTGTGCCACACGTAGTGATGACCACAATAACATTCAGAACAACAGCTATATCCAAATAATCTGATGATTGGCACTTTGTGAGGTACTAGGCATGCTATGATTCATCTGTGTTTGGTTTGGCTGGACATTGCCTGTGATTATCTCATGCATAGTTCTTGTACCTTTGCTAGTGGTTATTCATGTGATATCAATATTTTTGTATGCTTCTACCTCAGCTAGTAGGCATTGCTTGTGATGAGAATCACTTGTGCCTTTAAACTATAGGCTACTGATCATTGCCTGTGATGTCAAACTTTCTGTAATTCTGAGCACATGAACCAAACTGAAATGGTATGTTTGTAAACATTTTTTTCACATCTTTTTTCTGAATTGGTCATATTGTAATTATTATTGTCATTTCCTTTGAGGTTGGGGTAAAACCATGGCATGGTATGTTGTGACTCATGGCTGATAGAGTTTTCACATGGTTTTTAAACTTGTAATAGTGGTAGTTATCGCCTTGCTAACAGAGTTTCTCATTTGGAAGTTGATGTAATGAACTGCAAGTAAACTTGGTGGTAACGTTACCACTTTATGCAGGAGGTACGTGGACCTGGTTGTATACAGGCAACCAAACACTCTTTCCTGCATCTGGTTTTTGAATCTAGACAAATATGCATGCAACCAAACACTATCTCAACTTAGCCTGATTCTAGAGATGCATGCAACCAAACAACGCCTCCTACATGCATCTGGCCTGGCCAAAATCAGCCTGGCTGCCTGGAGCTGGCCTAGTTGGGATGGAAAGGTAACCAAACACGTCCTTCCTGTGCAATGCAATGCAAGTGCGGCATGCAGCCCGGCCGGGGAGAGAGAGAAGGAGAGGGCCGCAGGTTCTGCAGCATTGCATGAATGCAGCGTCGGGCTCAGACGTGTTTCGAGCTGCTGCTGGTTTCTTGGTCTTGATGAAAATTTGCTACTATCGCGCCATTGTCCTCTCTTGCTTGCACTGCCAACGTCTGAGCGAAATTTTAAAATGGGAGGAGCACAAGCAGCCGCGCAGAGTATGCTGTTTAGCATCAGCAGCCGAGCGAGCAGTCCTCCAACTCCGACGTCTCCACACTCTGCGCTCGCGATCCTCGAACTCCGACGTCTCCACACTCTGCGCTCACGAAGCCCCACACTGCCGGGGACCCCGGCGGCGAACATGGCCGCCGTCACTGCACTGCCCGCCGCGGGCACGCCAAGATGTTTAGGTGCCACGAATCATGGAAAAATCAAAATACGACTATGCTATGAGAGATGAGACTAAACTATTAGTATGTAGTAGAGATAAGCAGATGTTTGTGTATGTAAACTAAATTGTGTGGCCATCTAAAAATCACGAATTTATTCTGTCTTTAAATATCTTGTTTATGTATTCTTCATTTAAACCAAGCATATTGCATCAATACATACCAATTAGGCATGACGGTGGATGGATGGATCACGGGAGTAAACAAAAAAATAAAGACGTGATGGTGACCACATCCTCAAGAGTGAAATGCTAATTAACTTATTATAATATTGTTTAGCCAGACAAGTCCCAGTGCATATCATCTACTTTTTTGGCACTTATATTATATTTGTGCATTAAGTTTTGAGAGATTGAATAGAACATACCTGCACATATATTTCTTATCCTATGTGTATTCCTAGTATATGACAGATTGTGTAGATTGTCATGCTATAGGACTCTAGTAGAAGTGATTGTCTATTACTCGCGAGAGAAAGGAATATGTGTGGATAATAGTTGGAGACGAGACAGGGAACATGAAAAATAGAGGTTATGAGAATATTTTTTGATAACACATATTTCTGTATTTCTAGATCAGAAAAATGTACACAAAGATGTACAAATACAGACACATAAAAGGATACAAAGGCAATTGTCCAAGCTAAACTTCATGAAGGACCCTAAAGAAAAGAAGAAATTACATCAAAGGTCCTAAATCCTTCATGAAACCGACACCACTGCTATCGAAGACATTGTGCTTCACCTTAAGCTGAAGGAGCTCCATCGCACGCTAGCTTTAAAAGGAGTCGAAATAGATAAAGCCACTCCCAGATAATAGCAGGAGCATTGTGAGGACGTGCAGCTTGGTATGACTCTCACCAGGTCTGAGCAGCTCCCTGGAGTTGCCCCGAAGCATACAACACTTTCTCGGCATCATTGCATTGTGCAAGATTCAACTGCTTTTCCACAGCACGCAACCAATCTTCAGCATCCATAGGGTTAGTGGTATGGGTAAACACAGGGGGATGTTCTTGCATAAAGTCCCTGCGTTTATCCCTTGGTGGTTAAGCATGTGGTAACCCTCCAGCTTGCATGGTCTACACAAACTAGGTCATAGTCTGCATCAGCTGCATTTGTGCTTCTCTTATTTCCTCATTGGTAACATGTCCAGCACCACGGCCTCTAGCACGGTTACCTCTTTCATCCCAAGCAGCCATCTGTATTCCAACCAAAAATCAAAGCTTAGAGAGATTCAGGATACAAATCACTTATATAATAATAAGGATTGCAAAACTGAAAATTTCTAGGCGAGCTTCAATTTCAGCAGTACAAAAAAATAGTCATAACTCAAGATCTAGATGTCGAAAAGAGACGTTCTATATATGGTTGGAAAGGTTAAGAAATTATCTACAACTTTTGTTCAGAACATTTTACCAGATTCTGTCATCTAGGCCATTGAATTAATCAAACAACAGAAACTATTCAGAAATTCCAGACAGCACTGAACATCAGATTGCGACAGGCATAACTTCCAACTCAAAATTGATATCGACATTATTCTTGTGGGAACTGTTAGATAAAGAAATCTAATTTTACCCAGAAAAATCTCATACTCATTGGATAAACAAATTTCGAGATATAACCAAAATATCATAGGTTGCTCAGAAAATAACAAGGATGGAGACAGGATAAACCAACCTAAACTTAATTTATTCAAACTTTACCCTTAATATACTTAACTAAGGAACTTGCAGACATGCCCACAAAGCTCCAGCACTCACACAAAAATCCAAATCATCCATATTACATAATCATAACTCATCAAGCACTCAAGGTTCACACATACTAGAATCACACGACTAACTTGACTCACGATACTAATAACGTGCCTATTACAAAAGGATTTTCAAGCTAAGGTCGAAGCTCATGGTCCAGCCGTTCATAAATCTTTGGTTGTCCAGTCATGGTTCTGAGCCTATCAATTTCTTTTTGCTTCTCCTTAAGCTTCTGCTCTAGCTACTCCACCGTGCTTACTATGCGCTGATGCTTGAGCATCATGTCACACGCAAAGTGTGCCAATTCCCATGACTCAGGTGGCAAATCTTGAGGACTCTTCATACCCCATCTGTCCTCCATTCTGTGGTCAGCGCGAGGCAAATAGCGAAACTCATCATCTCGCATATTCCTAAAGCGATGGCCACGGAGAGCAATCCACGCTGTAAAAGTAGCACCCTCAATGCCATCCTCTTGAGTTGGGCTAGGACCAAGATGCTCATAAATCATCTCTATGTTGTAAGAGTTCTGCATCCCTCCTGGGGAACATATAGCCACATTTGTCTCCTAGTAAGTACCTTCCAACGCATGGGTGTGTTGGAAATAAGTGTATTACACAGCAGGGTCCCAATCAGCATAATAGTCACGAAGAAGCTTCATGAGTCGTATATGCGATCTGGTGTGGCACTCCGGTACGTGAGAGATATTCACAGTCCATCCCATAGGAGCGTGCGGTCCACCTCCTCCAGCAGAACCACTAGCAGATGACGGTGGGGATTGACCACCATCTTGAACTGCTTCCAGCTCTTCTTCTTCAGAAGCTTTCATTGGTTCTTCTTCTTCAACTTGAGGTGATGTAGGCACCGGGGTTGGTGATGGCAGAGCAACTTCCCTAGTCTCCAGGTGGTTGAACAGATCATGATACACAGCAGCAGTCATGCGGCGAGTATAAAGAGGCATCTACAAGATTTAGACATGAGTTAGAGTGGAGTCAAGATTTTTTCAATAGAGTAAGTATAAGAGCATAAAAATTAAGAAAATAATAAGGTTAAAGTTAAGAAGCATGAAACTAGTGAAATAAAGAAGAGTAAGAACGACCATTCTATCTAGGCTTGCGTCCTACAGTCAACACGGCTCTGATACCAACTTATCACACTCCACTTTTAAGGATAAAAGTAGAATGCATAAATAGCCTTATATGCGCCCCAGAAACAGTCGCACATATAGGATAACAAATTACAAAGAGTATCATCACCCTGTTTATTACATAGCATACCAATATTTATTACAGAGTATTACGCATAAACAATAAATAACTAAGATATCTTTATTGCAGAAGTTTCACATAGGGATACGTCAACTGATGAACACCAAGCCTAGTACTCATCACGATAGCTTTCATTCCAACCTTCATCTGTTACCCATCTGGGATTTTCTAAAAATTGAAAGTAAAGCAAGCGTAAGTACACAACCGTACTCAACAAGCATAACATGGGTTAATGAGGCTCAAATAAGCTGACACTGTTTGACTGCATTTAGCTTTTATAACTTAATCATATTAAAGCATAGCATCAAGGTAGTAATAATTTCCATATTCTCATGATCAAAATAACATTAACCAGTGTGTAGCAATAACGATATTAAGATGCACACATTAACAATTTGAGAACTATTATCTTTTGTAAATGTGTCAAGGCCGCCCTAACCGAAGGGCACGGACAATATATTGATTTAAACTCTGATCAGAGGTGTACACTTTCACTGTGAGTCATGTTTTACAACTGAGTGGACTTATAACTTCCAAACCACCACAAAACATATAAAGCCTCCTATAGATTCTCCTAACCAATCAGAGATACAAAAATACGTTGTGTGTAGAAACCCCCTTCCAATATGGCACAATCCTTCCTGGCTATACTCATAAGGACAGAGGCAGTCCTATACCCCAACTTCTAGACCACTAACCAGCTAAAAAAGGGCCTACAATTGACTAGAGCCAGAGCCATATAGCCCTCAGAGCTGTACGGATTCTCCATGATAAATCACTTACAGACAAGAGTCCATGTTTGTTAAAAGTCATCGTTTTCGTTGATAGCATAACACACATCAAATTATAAGATCATGACCATTAGAGCACTAGCATCATAACTACCCAATGCAACCCAAAAGGTTCAAGGAATCAGGATATCAAAGTTAGTTATAATCTCTAGGTCATCAAACGGACACATGCATATGAATTATTATTTATAGTGAATAGGTAACAAGGATGATCCATGCTATACTTGTCTTGATTCACAAAGTCCTGCTGATCCTCAAAGTGGCCTTGCTCAATAAAAACCTCACCGCCTGAACTCGACATTAACAATCAACACCAGACAATCCAATGGAGCATACATACACGAAGCGAACAAAGAGCTATTAGAGGAACAGTATATCAATCTCATCAAAATAGAATAAAAAGTTTATAAAACTATTCTACTCGCTTCTACGATCACACAGACGTCAAGTTCACCGAAAACGGAGTTATAACGGCGAAGATATGAATTTTCAAAGATTTCCTATAGATAAATAAATACTTTAAATATAAACTAAAAATATAAAGTTTCCAAAATACTTCAAAAGTAGCACCACTGTGTAGATTATGAAATTATAAATCTAACGAAATTTGAACGGACCAAATCGGAGTTAAAACGTGAAAGATATAAGCCTTTAAAGATAATGGCAAAACTGTAAATAAGTAAAAGCGTATTCTGAAACTGAAAAGAGGAAATACGTTGTGCAGAGAAGAAAATGTATTCTGGAAGCTGTTACAAGAAAAATACGCTTTCCAGTGGACAAAGCGTATTATGGATCTGTTAAGCAGAAATTACGCTTTTCAGAGGAGAAAACGTATCCTGTTGACGGCGCCAAGGACTCTTAATAAATTACACAGAAACCCAAGGGGTTTTCTGTAAAAATGCCACGCGAAGGGTTACGGTGTGTTTCTAGCCGTCCGTTTCACGATGAACAGCTCAGATCGATCTGGCCAGTCGGCCTCGCCGGGGAAGACGCCCGACGCGGCGGTTGCCATCGCCGGCGGCGTACGGAGCTCGCCGGAGTTATAGGAACTAGCGGTTCCGGCCACCATAAGCATCGAGACCGGTACCGATCGCGAGAGGATCTCACGCCGCGCTCACCTGCGTAGAAGATGGAGGTCGAGACGATGCGAGGACGGCGTGCGGCTCGAAGCGGCGGCCGACGGCGATCTGCATACGGCAACAACTCGATTTAGGTCAAATTGGACCGAGAAGAAGACACCATCGTGCTCCAGAGTTCGAGAGGAAGCTTGCCAACTAGTCAATGATGAGGATGAGCCGTCGGTGGCGGGGAATTTTGAGCTTTGGCGGTCGGTGACAATGGCGGCTAGGGTTCCGGTGTCGCGGCGGCTCGATGAAACCAGACGAAGGCGGCGCTGACTAGGGTTGGGGGCAGGGTTCGCGGACGCGCGATTAAAGGCTTAAATAGCCTGGGCAAGGGTGCGACCAGGCGTGGCATGGCGGTGCGGGTCGCGCGGGGTCGGTTTCCTGACTCGGCGTCGAGTCGGAGATGGAAGAAAGCGACGCGGGGCCCGCTTGTCAGCGACAGAGAGGAGGAAGCGCAAGCGCGGTCAGTCGACGCGGTGCGGCGCTGACGCCTTGATGGGTCGCAGCCTCGGCCCAAGAAGGAAGCGGCGGGCGCGCGCGGCTGCTGACGGCCTTGCTGGGCCGAGGAAGGAGTGGGCCGCGCGGGGAGCGGAGCAGGCCGAGAACGGTGGCGGAGTGGGTCGCCGGTTGCTGCGCGGGCCAGAATGCCAGGAAGGAGAGGGGGAGGGAAAGGAATAGATTTTCTTTTGTTTAAACTTCATTTCAAATGTATTTTCAAATATATTTTGAATTCCACCTCAAATTCAAACACCACACAAGGAAAATATGCACCAGCATGAATGCTCAAGCATGATTCTACCATGTTTCAACTCCCTTTTCATAAAAACATTTATTTTGCCTAATTATTTAATCACCAAAATTCTCTTTGCCATTTTTTTGAAAATTTTAAAACTAGGGTGTTACAAGTTGCCCATCAACCAAGGTCGCGCCCCAATTCCTCCAGCTCCTAGATCTGAGCTCACCGTTGGCGACCACCACCACCACCGAGGGAGGATTGAGCCAGATTTGGCCGCCCACCAACCACAACACCCACAACCGACTCCGCATCCTTGAGACAGAAGAGCAACAACAACATCACCTGTCAAAGACGATGAAGCACCAGCCTCAGACTCCTACGTAGAACTGGTGTCGGTGGAATCACCGACGGAAATGCCGGTCTCCTCTGATTCGCCCTAAGCAACTATAGAAGGGGAAAGGAGAAGAGTGAAGAGACATCGCGCTTCCGATAGGATGAAGACGAGCTGCTTCAAAGGTTATGAGATTGGGAATACTAGTGGGGGCAGTAGGGTAGGTCTTGGGGCCATAGGGCTTCTGGGTGCACGATTTCCTTCACATGTCAATTAATTGTCATTTGTTGCCTAGATCATCAGTTGCAACTTAGGGTAGCTGCAATGGCTAGCTCATAAGCTAGCTCTTAACGTTTTTTCTATATTTTAATTGAAGAGAGAAAAGAGCTAGCTCTTGATCAAGAGCTAGACTTATACACACATTCCAAGATATGTGAAAATAGCATTTGGGACTAAACATACTATGGGTCATTGCTAAAAGATAGCACTACTGGAGATGTTGACTTAGAGGCAGTAGCTGACTTATATCATTGCGGGTGCCCTTACTTGTCATGGGCTCTGGCTCTCCTGATTAACTAATATGGTGGCGGGGACATGTGAAGTTCCAAGGGCATCAGCCTATACCATATAGGCACAGTGTTGGGCTTGGAGTCCAAGTTGGGTAGGGACTCTAAAACCTATGACGGATTTGGAATGGGCTAGCCTTGTACTCCCTTCGTCCCTTTAGGTTGGTCGCTCAGGAACCATGTTTACAAGGGGAGCATGTTTTCCAAACGACACATAAAATGGGACAGACAAGTGTGCGCCTTTTGGCTTAGATTGGGTGTGTGTTTGGGGTATCCAGCCGGGATACATCGGTTTTGCGAATCGCTCTTGTGAGGATGATAACCAAACTGAAATCTGCACCCTTGTGAGGACTGCTTACGAGCAAAGAATCTTGTGAGGACAGCTTATGAGCAAAGAATCAGCTCCCTTTGCAGCACTTGTTACATCTGCACTCGCCGTTTCAATTCTGAAATCCATATGCCTGAGCTGATCAGTGGCATTATATTGCTTGGTCTGCTTCTTTCTCCAAGGGAGGAGAATTTCTGCTATCGCCTTCATCAACACTTTCCCTCACACACTCCCTCTGTCAAACAATATTTCCACCAATAAAAAGCTAGTGCAGCTTCGAAATTACCTTTTTATCTCTACAAAAAAGTCTGACGCTCATGCACAGCAGTAATATTGATTGAAGTAACAATGGCCAATTTATTTAAAAACGAAAGAAGCGGTCCGATCGATCAGTGTGAAGCAACATCTGCTTGGTTCCACACGCTGGTGAACCTGTTGCTATCGATCAATAGTGTTAATGTAATAATGTGTTATTATTATTATGTATGGATGTAATAGTCTATATGTGCACTTTTGTTCGTGACTAAACTTAAATCGTAGATATGTTTTTATTTTATGATGGAAGAAGTAATAGCTGATTGAGAATACATATTAACGAAAAAACGGTGGAGATGCTCTTAAAGCATTCCTTTAAGAAAGACTCGCTCCGATCCAGAGGAAAGGCCTTGGTGCAGACGTGCAGTGGCCTTGTTAGTTTCTTTTGGTCTTTCGTTAATTGTTAGCAATGCAATTATAGTGTGCCTCTGGACTTCAGTGTTCGTTAACCGTTAGCAATGCAATTAGACTTCATCACCGAGTTCGTCGATGGGGACCGGGCTCTGTCGCGGCGTCGCGCGCGTTCTTCAGTGTTCAGGCCCAGCGTTCGTCAGTCAGCATATATATGCATCGGGACTGCAGCCTGCGGACTGACCTAGTACCGTTACGATCCAAACTCAAACAAAGACGGGGATCTGATTCATTGTTTACATTTCTAGCCTCATTCCATTCCATTAACATCTACGTTTAGGTCAATTACAGCGCATGTTCAGAACCGTTCCAAAAGCTCACACCAAACCGGTGGAGAAAGCCAAAGTACCAGAAAAACACCTGGCCCACTTGTCGGCACAAATAGGAGGCGGGTAGATTAGTCATAGTTAGATGGAGAAGATAATCAAGATATGGAGTCACCCTGGCTCGCCTTATGCCCGCCTAGGCGTCGCCCTAGAATGAGTAACTCGCCATGTCTTGCCTTCACGCCTTAAAAACCATGGTTTAATCTTTCTATTCTGATTCAATTTTTCAACTTCATCCATCACATTTGTACCAGTACCATCCTGGCTCTGTTTGGTTTTTCCAACTGGCACTTGACAAGGGCTAGTAGATGGAACGTTACATGGAGTGTTACCATCTCTGGTGCTCACAAAACTGCTGTCAAGGTTCACTGGTTCAATCTTTGTATTCTGATTCGATTTCTCAACTTCATCCTTCACATTTGTACCAGTACCATCCTGACTCTGTTTGGTCTTCCCAACTGGCACTTGACAAGAGCTAGTAGATGGAACGTTACATTGAGTGTTACCATCTCTGGCGATTACAAAACTGCTCTCGAGGATCATAGGAGTAAACGCTTTCTCCAAATCAGAAGGTAGTGTGCCTTCAAAAAAATCAGAAGGTAATGCAGTATCCAGCTCAAGAGCACCATTTGGGATATGTTGCCTGTCACTTTCTGCGAACCTGTGAAAAGGGATGCTGGGCGAGAAACTAAGGGTGTTGCCACTAGGTATCAGAAATGGTGCTTCATTGCTCGATCGAACAAACAAATCTGAATCTGGACATGAAACTGTAACATTGCAGGGATTACTATTGTTCACAGATCTTGCAGCAGCATCGTGATTTAAGCCGCAGATCACTTCTTCTTTTTCATTTTTCACCTTCTCTTTGCTTGGAATATTATATTTGTGTGGGTAGTTTGCTTCAGCAACTTCATTTTCTGTTGCATGATCACTTTTGCCACCAGTATCGAAAGAATGATCATTTCTTGACCTTTTCTTTGCAGGAGAATCAGGAAGACGGTCGCTAATCTTTCCACACCCATCAGACCCATCTTCAACAATGACATTATCTGGACTTTCTGTACAAGGATGCTGCCCAGGTGTTTTATCTGGACTTGTAGCAGTAAGAACATCTTTTGTAGCAACCTGGCTACCATTTATGGCAACATGATGACTGGATCCTGTAGCTACCTCCTTTCCCTTCATTTGCTCGTTTACTAGATGAACTTTATCAGAATTCACAACTGTTGATTTAGTTCTATCTTCACCGTTTTCATCACTGAATGATGGCCTTGTAATCTTCTCTCTACTGCAAGCCCCAGCTTCAGCCGTAAGGTTACTGTTTGCAGTTGCATTATTTTTTGGGAAGGCTGCCCCTTCAGAACTCACAACTTTCAGAGATTGCTGCTGACAGTCAGTGACAAGAGTTTGATGACCAGTGACAGGGTTTTGCTGACCAGGGAGCCTTTGATAGTAGAGTTTTTGGTCAGAAACATGTGTGGGTTGACTTGGTGGACATATTTCCTGTTGCATACTAGATCCACCCCATGGGTGAGAATTTACCACATTATTTGGCCCTGAACTGAAAGGGACGGGCGTTTGATGACCATTGACAGGGTTTTGCTGACCAGGGGCTCTTTCATAGTAGAGTTTTTTTATCAGATACATGTGTGGGTTGACTCGGAGGACACATTTCCTGTTGTATACCAGATCCACTCCATGGATGAGAATTTACCACATT
>CM041630.1:24275146-24396692 GCA_023333625.1 Bothriochloa decipiens
TTGATCTTAACAGCAGCACAGCAGTGAACTTCACAAACAGTTAACAGGTGACAGATATTTTGAAGGCCAGGGAAAAGCTTTTGAGCCCTGAGGGCAATCCTTTTAGCACCAGCATAGTCTGCTTCTTGCAGCTTTACCACAGCTAAATCCATAGCTCTTGAAGCTTCTTCCTTGTTGCACTCCATTCTGATGAACTGCCAAAGAGGGATTGGTTATTAATGTTGTGGGGTATTCTAACAGCAAAGTATATCGTTTGTCTTCATCATGATCCTGCGTACGCATAAGAGATCAGTTAGGTCACAGAACTGGAATATGCATACCAGTGTGTGATATATTATCACTTTAGACATATCAACTGGTTATGAAAGAGTACAAATATATAATTAAAAAAATAGCATTGCAAATTAAACACTAAGCCTTTCCTCTAGAGAATAAAATCCTACTTTGGCACTAATAAGGAGAATATCAATAAAACACATCGGAAAAATGTTGATTGTTTCTAATAATATTGTGATTTGTTTATAGAACAAAAGAGAATGGATTATGTGAGTTCTAGCTCTGGTCTTTGTCACGTGAAGTCCTGTTCTGTTGAACTTTTTTCCAAATTCTTTTCATTTTTCTTCATTTCACTATCTAGTGGACGAGAATTGATGAGACTAGATCCGTTATAGACCCATGTTTTGTCTTTGTATTATCTTGATAATTGTGGAATATAAACGCTCGTTGCACATCCCTTCTTACTTGTTTCCTGAAATAACAACTAGCCATGAGAACAAGTCCCCTCTTGAACCTATTGCTTTGCCAAGCCTCATTTATCTTTTTGACAGTAAATTGCCAAGCCTTATTGATGAAAACAGAACATAAGCATATACATATTCATATTTGCCTGCCCTTGTTACATTTCATCTGAAATCATGTAATTGCAGTATTCTAACGTTCTATTTTTCATACATAATCCTGTAACAGGACACCTAAAGTATGTTAAGAACAGATCTTGAATGATTTGCAGAATCACTGGTAACAATACGCTTTTGCCCTCTAAAATCTCAGTGATTGCAGATGGAAATTTGAAACACTAACTAGAGCAATCAATTTGAAGATTTAAAATCAAAAGATGCAGATATATGAAAGAATGAACTGAACAAGTGTAGATAGTTGGACTAATGTGACTGTTATTGCATTGATGCATTGAGACATACAAACTGACAAGCGATATGTATCTCGACTATGATGAAATTTACAAGAAAAAAACAAAAATATTAGGGAAATCAAATATCATATCCATCTTGTTTGCCAAATAACATCTCTTAATAGATGTTCCACACTTCAGTTTATGTAAATGGCCAGACACTAGAAACAAAGCAGTACACACACATATTGTGCTGCAAACAGAATATGTATAAAGTAGTGTTTGAATATAAAGGAACATCAAATCAGCAAATTTTCGCTCTTGAGTGTACAGGAGACTTGTACAGTTACTCTGCATTCTTTGTCAACCAGCATTTACCAATTGGACATATCATAGCGTAACAGTGGGTTTTTTCCCTTGCCGGAACTCCTACCGATAAAGAACCGTTCATAATGTCATATCCAACTCTAAAGAATCTAGCAAAACTTAATTGCCTTAACTTTGACCACTGTATAACAACCTTAAAGCACTTAGAAATTCAGCCAGATTTCAGAACAGATGTACATGAGCCTAGATCCACAAAGAAGACAGCAAACCATATAGGTCACCACTTGTTTCATTAAATCCAGCATGATCAACAAAAAGGACTCATGAATTCCAGATTTTGTGGTGGCAGTTTAATTTAGCAGGTGTGTCAAAAATCCAGAACTACAAATTTTGCAGAGAGAAAAGCAATAGCAACAAGGATGGGGAATGAAGAAGAGTACCGTGTGGTAGACAGTGACGGTGATAGATGGCAGGTGGGAGAGTGGATGCTGGCGGCTTCTTGTTGCAATGCAGACTGTCCATGCAATCAAAACACAATCATAAGAAATACAATAATATATGCAGAACAAAAATATAAATGAAGACACAATCAATGAGACATTCTTTTTTGTTTTTGGCATTGATGTATTCTCTTGATTGATGGAAAATTACATAGAAAAGCAAACAAAGATGGGAAACAAATATGACATTCGTTCTTGTTTTCCAACTGACGCTGCATTTAGATATATCGTAATAAACTTGATTTTGCAATGCGCCCGTTGCACATAGACAAAACAAAACAGTAGAGCGCTCTAAATAGCAAGCAATCCAAACACAGGTGACGCTGGAAACAAGCAATGTGTGAAGCAATCACTCAAACGTCAAGCCCACGAGTTTCATCCCCTTCAAGTCGAATCCTTCAATTTTGAAACGGATGTACGAGAAGCACCCATCCACCACTCATTCTCCCCCCTTTCTGGTGAAGCACCATTTATGTTCTCCCCCGGTTAAGCCAAACAGAATGAACACTAGGACAAAATGGAAACACGCACGCACGCGGGGGCGCCATAGAGAGAGAGAGAGACAGAGCCGTGGTTCCGAGATTCTGGCCACGGCATTCCGTCGGGCGAGCAGGCGTACCGCGTGCGCCGGAAACCCCAGAAAAAGGACATGGATTTCGCGGAGAGAAGAGGTGCGGTGGCGGGCCACGCGGACGGAGGGGGTCGAGAAGCGCACCGTACGAGTCGCCGTCGGCGGAAACCGGGAGGCCGGCGGGGAGTCGAGGCGCGCGGCCGGTGCTTGGGGTTGTCGCAAAACGAAAATCCGACTTATAAAATTTTTTCGATAAAGCCCCGGGTGACGTGGTGTAATATATCATCTTATACCTCTTAACCTTGCATTAATCCTAGCATGTCATGCATGGCATCATAGGAAGATGGGTTCAATGGAGCAATCACACTGAACGTGAAGCAATATGGGAAGATGAGAATCAACTGCTGCTATAGTATCCTTACCTCTTTGAAGGGTATGTCACCTCTTAAATCTCGAGGACAAGATTCCAATGAGGGGGAAGGACTGTAACAACCCGAAAATCTGATCTACAAAATTTTTTCGACAAAACCCTGAGTGATGTGGCGCAACATGTCATCATACACCCCTTAACCTTGCATTAACCCTAGCATGTCATGCATGGCATCCATGTGTTTATGAATTAATCAATATCTCATGTCAATGCTCTATGTTTCACATGTTATATGTCAATGTTGCAATAGCTTTGTTTCAATGTTTCAATAGTTCTTACATCATCTTGCAATAAAAGGGAGATTTGGATTTTATTTGATTTATGTATTGAATAATAAAAATGATAATATAATATTTATTTTGACAAATAAATATTAAGAAAATAATACCCTAACATTATTTGGGCCATGTATGCTCACTATTTTGTTGCTAATAGTTAGCACATCACATATATATATGTATATATAAAAGTATTTGAAAATGAAAAGAGAAAAGAAAAAGAAAAGGAAAAAGAAGAAAGCAATCTGGCCCAAACTAGCTTGCCAGCCCCGCCCGGCCTGCCCCTCCTTTCTCTTCCCTTCCCGTCGGCCAGTCCAGCAAGGGGCCTAGCCAAGCCGCCGGCTCGGCCGCTCATCCGCGCGTCGCTTGCCCGTGCCCTCCCGCGCAAGCAGCCCAGCAAGGCCGCTGGACCGCTCGCTCACCCGCGCGCTGCACCAGCCCAGCAAGGCCGACGGCCTAGCAAGACGGCCAGCGCCCGCGCGCCCGCGCTTGCCCGCGCCGCTTCGCTGGCCTCAGCCGCTGACAAGTGGGTCCTGACATGGGACCCACCTGTCATCTTTTCGGGGGTGAGGTCACCCGACCGACCGCGTGCGCTCGGGTCAGCGCTATCGCCCGTAAGCAACCAGCCCCGACCACTCGATCTGCTCCTGTCCCGCATCAACGCACGCCCGCTCGCCACCTCGGCCGACTAGCTCTGCACAAGAAGCCCGCGGCCGCGAGCAAGATTCCCCCCGCACGTGCGCACATGCGCTGCCGCTGTGGTGAACCACGCCGCTGTAATGCACTCTCGCACCTGGTGCTACCTAGCCCTCTCTCACTGCTCCGTGGACCCGACCGAGCGTCCCCCGATGACCTGGACCCCTCTTTGGCTGTTTGATGAAGCCGGAGCCGTGATCGGCCCTCCGCCCGCCACCTACCTCCGCCTCTGCCTTATAAAAGCAAGGGACCGGAGCTCTAGGGCTCCCAGTCGCCGCCACCACTCCGGTGGAACCTCAATTGCACCCTCACCGGTCCAATTTGGAGAAGAGAAGGGGAAATTGGGGAGGAAGGAGTCGGGGAAGAAGAAGAAGCCGCCGCCGGAGTTGGAGAAGAAGAGGAGTTCCGCCGTGCTGCTGCACCAGGAGCAAGAAGGGGAGGCCGTACCGCAAGTCGGAGCCACAAGAACGCCAAAGCCTGGACTTGTACCGCACCTCCTATCCACGCCAGCGCCGGTGAGCACCACCGCCTCTCTTCCAACCACCGCCCTGCTACGGCCATGGTGCTCCGCCTTGGGAGCGCACAGGCCGAGACCATCACCGATCTCCTTGGAAACCAGCATGCACACACGCACTGTCTAGCCCAGCCCTTGGACCATGGCATCGGGAGGATGCCGGATCGGATGCCGCCATGCCCGCCGCCGCGCGCCAAGCACCGTCGCAGCGAAGTCACCCAGTCACCTCACCGTCGAGCTCTGCCCTCCATCGACCTCGGATCCGCGCTCGCCTTGATGAGACGGATCTCGTGCGCACCCTAACTCTACGGTTGCCTCGCCGGAGCACCGACCCAAGTCACCTTGCCATCGTCGTGCCGGTGCGCTGCCGCTCCAGAGGGCCACCATCCGCCACTGTTTTCCTGCCGCCTCCAACCACCGCAAGGATCAAGAAGAGGCCGAGGAGCTCCACCATGATGTGCTGCATCGATTGGACATGAAGATGGAGGCCGTGAACCCTCTTGGAGTGCCGTAGCCGTGCACCGTGGATGTGCCGGAGCTCCACCGTGGGAGTTGCTGCCCGCGTGGACTCTGCCATGGCTTTTGGTCACCGCCGGCACTTCGGGCAAGGGCTGCGCGATTCCAATCGCGCATCTACACTGCCAATTAGAGCTGGAGTGACTCGATGTGAAGAGTACACTGAGCGCCGTCGCCGTCGAGCCGCCGTCCGCCGTGGAGTTCATCACCAGAGCCCAAGCCGCCGCCTTGAAGCCCATCATCGTGTCCGTCGTGAAGTCCCAAAGCTGATGGGCAGGTTAATGAGGCCAGAAGACCACCATGGCACCGGGAATCGAGGTTTCGCCGCCGTCGGTGAGCCGCGCCATCGGGCCGTTGTGGACAGAGGAAGGGGATGAGTGGAGGAGCAGTCAGTGGACGCGGTGTACGTGAGCCAGAGCCGCTGCAAGTGGGACCAAGAGGCACCGGTGCATCGTGAATTGGTCAGTGGACCGCGTGGACCCAGACTCCAACCAAGTGGACGCGGTTCACGTAGACATGAACCGCTGACAGTGGACCCCAAGGACGCCGGTGTACCGTGGACCAGCGCCCGTGGACCGAGCCCAGTTCGAGTCCAGAGCAGTGACGTGGCAGCACCAGAGCATGCCACATGGTGGGCCCAGCCCGACCCAGATCCGGCCCACTCGGCCCATTAACGGCCTAGTGGGGCCCACCTGTCAGTTGACCGTTGACCGTTGACCGATGACGTCAGCGTGACGTTAGCATGACGTCGCCCCGGACCCACCTGTCAGGCCTCTGTTGACCCGTCAATGATGACGTCAGTATGACGTCAGCATGACGTCATCCGCCACATCAGCATCTGTGTTGTCCTCGTTTGACCCGCGCGTGACACGTGGCCCAATCAGAAGCTGCCACGTGTCAGCACCAGATAAATCGGCCCTTTTTCTTTTTCTAAAAATGTTAAATCTTTGAAAATTCATAACTAATTCATACGAGTTCCGAAAAATGCGATCCACATATCCAAATTTTATATAAATCGAGCCTATCTATCTAAGCTATGTTTGAGTGCATTTGGATCTTCTTTTTGGCATTCGTTCTTTGTGCTAATCTATAGAGGTCGCTCCCGCGACCATTAACTCTCGTTACAGGCTCGAGCGAGGACAAGTCTGACGACAGTGACTACCAGGAGAAGTCCGACAGCTACGTCAGTAAAGGTGCCACACCTCACCCAACCTCGTAGATCCCATTACGCATGGCAAATGTAGTATGGCTAGTGCTTTATTTCCTGTTGCTATAATGATCTGCCTGTGCTAGGATTGCATGATAGATTACTTGATGAGCCCTACCTTGTTGTAACCTTTCACCTGCTTACCCGCTGTTATGTTAGCCACTTGCTTATCTGCTATATTTTATATATATATACTTCACTCGCTTACATTTTGATGTGACGTGATGAACCCCAGGAAGGCCTGAAGGGTGTCAGGCTGGAGATGTGTGAGTTGATGGATCAGATGGGCATGTGAGCTGATAATGCTATATCTGGGTTTGGGGTGGAAGTTACGGCAGGGAGTAGGGTGAGGGTTGAGTCGATCGAGCCAGGATCTACGACGAGCTTTTGGAGCAAGTCTTGCTAGGGAATGGATCTGGACATTCCCATGAGAGGAGCCTATGGTGGGCTAACTGTGATGTGATGGTGGTCTTTGGGTGTGATCCTCTAAGAGGTGGAGCCCGGGACGAAGGTGCCGTGGTAGCACGTTAAAGATAAACCCTGATGAAGATATCCTGGTTTGGTCACTTAGGAACTGCTGCGCTGGTATTTGGACCTTAGGAATCTCTTACTTTCCACTCGCTCTCCATGGGGGGAGACGGCCGAACCGCTGGATAGATCGATGCCACTACTGCTAGGCGAGTAGTGATAGGAAGATATATGCATGGGATGGAGCTAACACCCTACCGAGATGATCGTGGCACCCCCTTCGGGAGTGGGTACATGGCATGGCATCCTCTATGGGAGCGGATACATGCTCTCTTCATAGTTCCAGTGATCCAGAGCTGGATGGTAAAGTGGCATCGTTCTATGGCAGTAGGTGCCCAAAATCTGCCTAGGTGGTGATCAACACCGATGATGGTTATCTAGTGGATTAGTGAAACCTCTGCAGAGTGTATGGTTGGTCGATTGATACATATGCCAATTCTTCGGCTATGGACCTTTCCTGTGTTCCGCATGCACCAGACTAGTGAGTGGAGTGTTTTACCTTCCCCTGAGCATGTTTTTCGGCCGTGAGCCAGGTTCAGGGCTGCGGGCCGCTGAGACAAGCCGAGAGGGAGTTGGCTTGTTGACTTGAGTCTGAGATGGTGTTGGAGGAGTTGGGATGGCGCTTCAGATATGGATGGTGGAAATGGGAATGTGTTTAAAACTTGATTTGCTATGTTGTTATTTATGTACCTAATTAATGCATAGAAAACCCCAGCCTTATAGGTTCCTTTGATATATCCATTTTGCATCCAACTTCCACAAAACAATGCATAGGTGGGAGTGTGGCCAGTACAAATTGTACTGAAAATTTGGTTTCAGGTTCAAGGAGTGAGTACTCTTCTGGGGAGTACAGCGATTGAGGGTTTCGTTCCTACGCTCAAGTTGGATCGAAGATGATAGCTTCTACACCCCAAGCTTTTATTGTTATGCTGCATGAACTCTGATTCTGCCAAGTGGCGATGTAATAAGTTATTGTAAACCTCTATATTGCACTCTTTTATTTGATGTATGGATTATGGTATTCAACTGTTATCGGGTAATGTGATTTAAATGGTCATATTACACTTCGGCTCTGCGGATTTCTCTTCACGGAAATCGAGGTCGTTTCAGGGGTTGAGATGAACAGCCTTGTTGGTGCGTCGTACCGCGCCGCTTTGGCCTCTGGTAGTCTCTCTCTCGCCGCGTTTGGAGCAGATAAAGTGGGGTTTGGGGGAACGGGGGTTTTGCCCTCCGATCTCTTGCCGTTGCCGCGTTTCAAAAACAAAAACAAAAAAAGTGTCCCAAAATAAATGGTGCATAATGTGACTGGCTTATCTGGGAAGCCAATGGCTAGAGCAGCTAAGACGAACTGTAGCAGCTCCTGGGAACCCATCTGGTAGGTCTCCTGCAGGAGAAAAATAGCCGCAGCGCTGTCCTGCATCCGGCCTGGAACGGCCGTCCGTCCTGGAAACAGAGCGGAGTACCAGCTCTCCGGTACACACCTTTGGTCCAGCTCTGGCCCACCTCCTTGTCTCCCCGCAACAGTCCCCCGCCCAAATCGAATCTGTCCCTGTTCGAATCAAAGCCGCAACCCCGGCCCGCGTCGTCGCGCTCCCTCCCGGCGTCGTGCCCCGGCTTTGTCCCTCCCGTGCGTCACTCCCCGGCCCTAACCCTCCCCGACGTCGCTCCCCCGCCACGTCCGTCGACGGTATCGCGTCCGGCCCCGACCCGCAGGCGCCCTAGGACGCCGTCATCCAGTTCATCCGGCGGGAGCCGGCCAGCGCCCCTCCTCCCTCGCGGCAGCCCGGCATGAGGCGCCAGGCGCCGGTTGGGGCCGGATCTATGGAGAAGTCTGGCATCCCAAGGTGGAAGGCTGGGTGTCGCGTGCGTCGACCACCGGCGTCGACGAAGGCCGCCGCGACCGCATCCTCTCCGATTGACGGCGCCTGACCCGACCTCGACCACCACTCCACCCTCCTGCCTCCGCCCCTTCACGCCTAGTGGCACTGGAGCGGTGAGGGGGCCATCCTGGACATCGCAAGTCCTCCCCCTACATCGGGGGTGCTCGGAGTTGGGGTTGACAAGGAGGAGGCCCGACCCAGAGGGCTTTTGGGCAAGCGGTGGCGGGACAGTTCATCATTTCTGGCAGCAACATCTGAGGAGAGCTCCACCGCGTGCTCCAGTCGGCGTCCTCCCCTACTCAGGTGTGTGCACCTCAAATTCTTTTCATGTACTGGTGTTGCTTTGGCAAGCAAGTAAACACATACCTATCGTTGGCATGGTTGAATTCATGTTTGGAATATGGAAGTGCATTAACCAAAAAAATGCAGGTTGATGCATACTAATTTGTCACACTTTGGATTGCTGATTTTCAAGTACATGGTAGTGGTTCATTTGGTAAAAGGGGACCTGTTTTGATTTAGAATACATGTATTTAGAATTTAGCACTAGCAGGTTGACTGCATTTTGCTATGGCTGGTTAAACATTGAGCTGGTCTTCGGTTTGTTTCTACAGCTACGTTACTGAAAGTTAGAATGAAGGCAAATAGCTAATTGATCTGATAAGTTGAGGCATATATGAAGTAGCATGCAACTGAATGAGGTAGATTATAAATCAGCAGTACGATTTCTGAATTTCTGGTGTCCTTTTCTTTTTGGGATTGTGCAATGAATCCAATGAGAATATTTTGATTCAACAAGATTGCTAAATTGCAGTAACATTCAAAATGGATTTCTTCTAAAGTATACATGTGCTTATATTCACTATGTTATTCTATTGCAAAATCAATGCATAGCATATTTAATTTAGCTTCTGAATGCTACCATTGATCATTCTGAAAAAATTATTTGTCTGTTTTATGTTACAATGTGCAACCATATAGTACTGTCGGTGCTAAGTAGGAGTAACTGATTGAGATTGATAATAAATCTGCTGTGCAGTTACCTGCCTTTTAGTGTCCATAAAATCAGAGTACAACTTATACTTCACCATCTTGTATTCCATTGCTTTGTGTCTCATTGCAATGCCATGCAGAATATGTATTACTGAAATTAAATTAATCTGAGGTATTGTATTGCTCAGAGCCCTAGATAATAAGATGGACCTAGTTCCAACTGTATTCTAAATGGGGCATTTGTGGGGTGGATCATTTTACTTTTCATAGTTGTTTGTATCCACCATGATCTTGCTGGTTGTTCATTAACTCAGAAGCTTTTTTTGTAACTAACTTGGGCTGCAGTCTATACACTTCATATATAGCAGTCACTCTTATTTCAGGATCATCCTAGCCAGTCCAATGTTGGTGAAAATTCACAGGGGAGTTTTCCTGGTGCATACCAGCCTACTACCTGGAACCGATACATGTATGGATACCAACAACCTCCAGGTTATGGGTACCAACAACCTCCAGGTTTGGTACCCCAAGGATTCCAACCACGTCCACCCAACTTTTCAATAATGAATCCAAGTGGCTATGCTCCAGAAGGTTTTCATCAGGCAGAAGGTTTTCGGCAGGCTGAAATATCAGAAACATTTGTTCACCACGCGGGGGCAAATGTGGTGGGAGGGTCAGCTTCCGCATCCAAAAAAGGAACAAAACTGGTGTCACTAGGACAAAGTTGAGTAACTTCAATCCAGATGAAGATAAATACCTTGTGCAGTCATGGCTTGAAATAAGCTGTGACCCAATTACAAATACTGGACAAAAAAAAGATGGCATGTGGGACAGGATCATGCAACGGTACAATTTGAGGAGCGGAACGAACCTAGAGAGGAGTTTGAAGTCCCTACAGTGCCGTTGGGACTTAATCAAGACTGAAGTTACCCTGTTTGCAGGCTTCTATGCAGATAACATTCGAGAGAATCCTAGCAGGATGTCAGATGCTGATAAGGTATGCTTTTTGTGCAGAGTTACTTTACATTGAGTTTGTATGTCCTTGTAGGCTCTTATCTCCTTGTTTCATTGCACATCCACATGTATGCCTAACAGTGTTTATTCCTATTGCAGACCACTCATGCAGTAGGGAACTATGTTGCTGTCCTAAAAAAAGTTTGGTTACATGCATTGTTGGGAGCTTATGAAGGATGCGCCCAAATGGCAGGATCCCAATGCATTGTTGGCAGCTGCCCGAGGTGAAGGATTTGGGGAACAAAGTACCATAGCAGCTGAGACCATGGAGGTTGGAGAGGACCAGTCAAGCCTTGTTCGATCCAGAGCTCATGCGAGGAGGCCTATGGGCAGGGATGTAGCCAAAGCAGCGAAGAAGACAGCAAATTCTAATGCCGGTTCAACCTCTTTCGCAGAGTACACAGCGAAAATGCAAGAACTTTCATTGCAAAAAATGTCTATGATGCAAGTGGAAGCTGAGCGTAGAAATGATCGTTACCAGCACCTTGCCTCCATCGATGAGCAACGTTTGGAGGAAATGCGAAGAAACAATCAAGCAATGATACAGATTGAGCAAGAAAAGCTTCAGTTGGCGCGTGAGTAGCACGAGGAAGAAAAGCACAAAGAGGAGAAGAAAGAAGATGAAAGGATCCTCAAAATTGATCTAGATGCATGCCCACCACCATTGCGTGCGTACTACAAGATTATGCAGGATGAAATATTGGACAGGGCAAGGAGCCGAAGGAGCCAAGGGCAGTGAAGAACATGGATTGGAGAGGTGTACTTATTTATTCAGTGTATTCAGACTGTAATTTATTTGTGTATTAAGACTATAATTTATTTGTCGCTGAGAACATTCGCCTTGTGTAGTCGGACTCCAATTTATTTGTCACTGAGAACATTGAGAACATGCGGCTTGTGTAATGTATTTCACATTGAGAACATTCGGCTTCTGTAATGTATTTGACATTGAGAACATTTGGCTAGTGTAATTTATTTGACCTTGAGAACATGCTGTTTGTGTAATTCTATATGGTTGTTCAATAATCTCATTTATATATCACTCATTCTGTGACCCCTCATTGAAGCATTTATGGGGACATGCTATCCAATTTTTTTTGGAAATGCAATATTGACTTGAGGTTGCCTTGCTAGGAAGATTGCTAGTGTCACTAGACCCTGCTAGAACTACAAGTATACAATGTTACAACTCAAGATAAAATGATAGCCATCCATGACACGATGAAGTTTATGAAAACTAGATAATATTATATTGGGTGATGCTACTTGTTCATCGTCACTCCTCATCACCACCATTACCTTCTTCAGGTTCTTTCTCTTCATCCTGCCTGGAAGGGAGGCCTCCACGGAACGGATTGACAGTGAAAAGTCAATGTGCTTCTGAGACTCCACTCTCACCCTGCAATAACTTCACAGTTTAGAAATATTTGAAGTAAGATAGAACATATATCAAGTAGCATGCTGAACTAACTTATAGAACATATATCAACAGTAAGGGCAAGGACATAATCAATCTTGTTCTGACCCTCAGTGAGTAGCCCGTAGCTATCTGAGCAATGATCAGATAGAACATATATCCAGTACCATGCTGAACTACATATAGAATGCAAGGGAATCTCACCTTGCACTTCCTCGTAGAATCTGTACTGCTGCTGAGATCCCCACCTCATCCATTAGTGCTCGATGAGATCAGATTGTAGCTGATTGTGTACAATTGGGTCATGAAGCCTATGGTGTGCAGCAACAAATGCCTCACGGTGGGGGGCCTGCTACATCTCCGACATCATAGAAATCAAAATCAGCAGCATTGTGTTGTTCATCCTCCACGATCATGTTATGCAAAATAATGCAAGTCATCATGATTTCGTTGAGTTGTGAATGGTCCCAACCATATGCAGGTCCTCGTATCACCGCAAACCAAGCTTGCAGGACACCAAATGCATGCTCAATATCCTTGCGTGCACTTTCCTGTTGGGTGGCAAAGTGTTGGTGCTTCACCTCGTAGGGGTAACGAATACTCTTAACAAAGCCCGCCCAATTAGGGTAAATCCCATCGGCAAGGAATTAACCCATGGCATACGTCCTTCTATTGACTTCAAACGATACGGGGGATGAACGGCCCCTTAGGTAATCTGAGAAAACCAGGGATCTATGAAGGATATTAATGTCATTGTTACTACCAGGCATGCCAAAGTAAGCATGCCAAATCCATAGATTATGCGATGCGACTGCCTCTAAGATCATTGTTGCATGCTTTCCCCTGCCCGTGAACTGACCCTTCCAAGCTGCTGGGCAGTTTTTCCACTCCCAGTGCATGCAGTCAATGCTACCTAGCATCCCCGGGAACCCACGTTCCTCACCCTCTTGAAGAAGCCTAGCTACATCAGCAGCGTTGGGTGCCCTTAGGTAATGTGGGCTGAAAACCTCGATGACAGCCGGACTGAAATGGCGCAAAGCTTCTCGAGCAGTTGACTCACCAATACACACGTACTCGTCAATGGCATCTGTTGGGACACCATAAGCGAGAATGCGTAGGGCAGTGACACACTTCTGCAGAGCTGATAGTCCTTCCTTGTTACAGGCATCATACTTCTTTTTGAAGTAGTGATAATGATATTTAACCGCCTATTTAATGCGCTTGAATAAATGCCGCAACATCCGGAATCTGCAATAATAGTTCATGTATGAGCAACCTTACCACATTGAGTGATCCATAAAGCAAATGTACTGAACATTACATTCGACGAAACTATTTGTCATTGTATACAGGATTTTCACCAAAGTAGTCGGCTTTGATCCTCCTGTGACTGGAAGGAATGTCCCTCTGTATCATTACCTTAGGTGGCTTATTAGATCAACGGCGCCTGCTACAACTCTCAGATTCTATTAGATGCATGTATGTCGCGACCTTCACTTCATCATCAGACAAGAAAAGAGGGTCATCGTCTTCCTCCTCCATCATCCATTGCCTCAGAGAGGAGTATTCATCATTGTGTTGGTGAGAAAAGAGGTACAACTCTAAACTGGAGCACGCAAATTACCAATTACCAATAAGACCACAAAGTAACATTATTTTCAACAAAATTGTTTTCAATACTGATTAAACAATGAAATGTAATACAACACCTAACTTAATGCAGATCCACTATTTGTTTCCCAATAGCAAACTAAACAATTTCGATGCATAATTAAACAACCAAATGTAAATCAAGAAGGAAAGACAGAGGAGCTCGGACTAGCCTTGCGCGATGTGCTTTTCCTAGTTGTCGCAGCCTTGGCCTTCCAAGGGCCGGCGGTCTTCTCCTGCTCCTAGTCCAGCAGCTAGATCCACCCCACGCGGCCGCGCCGGTGCCGAGTGATGGTTAGCAGTGGGCGCCGGGCTGCGGCAGAGCGTGGTCCAGCTGGTGGCGACACTTCCTGCCCCTGGTGGGTCCGTGGCGGCGATGTTCCGTCGTCAGGGGCGGGCGATGCCGCCGGTCAGTCTGAGGAAGGCAAAGATGGCGGTGGCGAGGAGCTGGGGCTCCTCGTCGGCGAGGAACGCGGCGTGCTCGCGCATGATTTTGAGAAGGCGGGCGTCCTTGGGGAACGGCATGCGGCAGAGGAGGGAGGCGAGGAGGGGCACGAACCCAGGCACCGCTGCGCACGTGAGCACCAAGGCGGCGAGGAGAAGGCGGGCGCGCGGGTGGTCTAGAGATGCGCGGTGGGGAAAAGAAGGGAAAAGGAAAGAGAGAGAGGAGAGGATGACAAGTGGGCCCGGTTTTGGTAGTTGATATAGAGGAGGAGATATAAAGGATGATGGGTGTGGAAGAAACGTATATAGAGGAGGGAATCTTGCTGACTAGGATATATAAAGGAGAGAAATAGAGGAACGTGGCTGCGGATAGCCTAAGACCAACCGTAGCGGCACCCTGGATACCGTTCTCCAGGACTCATATCCAGGAAAAACACCCGCAGCGGTGTAACATCCCTAGAAATCCGGACACCCAAAAATACAAACTTTCAAAAATTTTCTAAAGTATACCGATGTTGGTGAATATCATGTAGGAAACCCGCTAGTAGTTGCACGAGGAGCACCTAATGTTAGCATGAGCATCGCATTTAATTTATCAAAGTTTGATTTGCTTCTTATTTGATTTTATGTGATGATTAATAAAATCAAACAACTTATTATCGCATGTATATATATGTGTCGACTAACCTCGGAAATGGATCCATCATGACCTTGAGACCCTAGTGGACTTAGCATGAGGTTGTGTCATGTCATTAACCTCCATGCACTAACACTTTGCTAGCAAGCTCGTGTCATGGTGAAGTTTGAATAGGAATAGAAATAGAAAAGGAAATAGAAAATAGAGGGAGAAATGAAAAAGGAAAAACAGCCCAAGGCCAGCAAGCAGCCCAGCGCCGGTCTGCTACCTCTCTCTGCCGCGTGGCCTGCAACGGCCTGCCAACCGCCCAGCCAGGCCGCCACAAGCGCCTGCGCTCGCTGCTCGCTCACGGCCCACGTAGCCACGAAGCCCAGCAAGCGTCGCGGCCCAGCAAGCAGACCGCGCGGACCGCTCCAAATTCGCCTGCCACGGCCTGCTGCCTCCACACCGGACGCCTGCTCGCTCACGCCGTGGCCCAGCTGGCCTAAGGCCCAGCAAGAGCCTTCTCAGCACCGCACGCGCGCACGCCCCCGCTCAGCCGCTGCCACCCGGGTCCCGCCTGTCATCCCCCACCTTTTCCCTTTTCTGGCCGTTGCGTCCTTCGTCCCAAAAATGGGAACGGCGCCCTCCGCCGTCCATCCGGCGCTCATGACCCACAGCCGCGCCGCAGCCGTCCGTTCGCTCGCCCGGCCGTGCGAAGCCCTAACCCTAACCGAGCATGCACCCCAGCCGCAGGATTGGCACCTCGCATCTCCATCGTCCGCCGCCAGCCGCCATGGCTATAAAAGAGAGCTCGCCCGGCCACTAGGGTTTCCCAAGCTTGCGCAGCCACTCTAGCCGCATCTGCACCTGCTTGCTGCTGCCAAGGAGAGAGGAAGAAGAGGGCAGAGGGGAGCTGGAACGGAGCATCGCCACCGTTCGCGCACTCGCAGGGAGCCGACGGACCCACTCGACCCCAACGTGCCGCCAATTTCCATTGCATCATGCCACTCTACATCCTCGACTCTGAGCTGCAGCTACCACGCCCGAGCCGCCGGCACCGTCGACCATGCAGGTGAGCTCACCCGCGCTCCACCCCATGGCCACAGACTAGTACAACCTCCATGTTCTCGCACTCCCGCCTGCCTTGGCCTGGGACACGTTCCTGGCAACATCTCGCGGGCCGGCATGAACCACAGGGGGGCTTGACACCTTTGCAAGCTCTGGTTCGCCCGGACCCCGGCCACCAGAGCACCGCTGAGACGCTCATCATCACATGCACTCTGTCGAGCCCCCGCTAGCCTCGGTAGATAGGAAATGGAGGTCCCAGCTCCTCCAATCGAGAAGGCGAAGGCCGAGATGGAGCTCCAACGGGAGGAATCACCGCCGCTACCGAGAGCTGCCGTCCGCCGCTGTCGTCCGGTGGCTGCCACGCTGGGGGCTCCTTTCCTCAAATTGAGCACACATCCGCGTTCACCGTGGCTCTACGAAGCTAGGATGCGAGTCGAAGCAACCTCCTGTGCGCCGTAGCACCCTGCAACCGTGGCCTCGCCGCCGGCGCCACCGAAGCACGTGCACCGACAAGCCAAGGGCCCGCGAGCCAGCTTGAGCCCGCAGCCGCGTTCGCCATGCCTCTGCGCAGCCCTAGCCACAGCTCCGCCTGGCCCGCACCGCCAGCAGCTGCCGCGCCCCGCTCGCCGTCGGCTAAATCCGGCCGGCCGTGCCCGTGCGCGCGTGAAGATGAAGATGGGGAATTTTCCCTGTCGTCATGGACCGAGTCCACCACGTGGACCCAGCTGGACCAACTGCGCAGCACCACCTAACCACCCTGTCTCCGGTGCACCATGAGCCGAGTTCATGGATCAGCCGCCATGGACCGAGCCCAATACCAGCCCGCTGTGCCACGTGGCCCCGCTGATGTGCCGACACGTGTCCGGGCCAGACCGGCCCAACCCGGCCCAGATCTAGCCCTACCCAGGCCCGCCGAGGCCCGATCGAGGCTCGGTCGGCGCTGACCGTTGAACGGTCAACGCTGACCATTGACCTGGCCCCACCTGTCAGTGACCAGACCCGTGGGCCCCACCTATCAGCCGCTGACCGAGTCCACCGTCAGTGCTGACGTCAGCATGACGTCATCCAGCCGCCAGACCCCGCGTCAGTGTTGACATTAGCATGATGTCAGCCCTGCACCAGCTCCACTGTGCCCGCACGCCATGTGGACCAATCAGAACACACCACGTGTCAACCTCTGATTTATCTGCCCTTTTTCTTTTTTAGAAAATGGAATAAACTTCGGAAATTCATAACTAATTGATACGAACTCCAAAAAATATGAACCAAGTGTCTAAATTTTCATAAAAATGAGCTCTACATCATAGGCTTATGTATGAGTGTATTTGGAGTTAATTGAATTTTATTGATTCTTTGCGTTGACTCTATAGGAGCTGCTAACGCGGCTATTATGTCTCGTTTCAGAGGAGGAGCAGTTTGAGGAGGATGACTACGAGTACGAGGAGGAGCTCGAAGATGACTTCGCAGGTGCACACCCCACCCAACCTCGTAGATCCTATTACGCATGGCATAATATCTAGTTTGCTAGTGCTTTATTTACGAATATCACCTGATGATAGGTTGCATGGTAGATTTGCTTGATGAGCCTTTACCTTGTCGCAACCTTACTCCTGCACACCCGCTGATAGGCTAGATGCATGCTTATTTACTTATGATGCTTTACTTCCGCTACGCTTATATCTGTGTGAAGATGATTTGTGGTGGAGAGTGCGGTTATGTAGTTAAGGCACGTGGTGCCACTTTACTCGGGGAGAGTGCTGCGTGCGTCTTGGGTGTGTGGTGAGGGTTGAGTCGATCGGACAGGATTCTATGATGAGCCATGTGGGCGAGTCTTGCCGGGGAATGTGTTCTGGGCATTCCCATGTGAGGTGCTTGTGGAGAGCACATTATGAGGTATATGGTGATCCCGGGGGTTAGAACCTTCATGGAGCGAAGCCCCGGGTAGGAGGTGCTATTGTAGCACGGACTATGGTAGTCCCTAAGAGAAGATAATCCTGTCTGATCCCCCTAGGACCTGATATCTCTTGAGGACCGGAACCTTGGGACCTACGTGCTCACCACTCGCTCTTGTATGGGCGGGAGACAGATGTCTGACTAGCTAGGACGATGCCACTACTACTAGGTTGTTAGCAGATAGTGTTGGGACGTACGGGCATGGAGACCCACACTCTCCTTAGACAGCATAGTAACCACGGGGGCCCGGTACTATGTCTCACAGTCTTAGTGTGCCGGTGGTACATATCCGGGATGTCCCAATACTGAGTGGTAGGATGGCATCGCATCGGTTAGAAAGCAACCAGAATCAGCTTAGGTGGGGCACCGCCGATGATAGTGATCTTGTGGTTACGGGAGTACACGCTCTGCAGATTTTATGAATCTATATATATAGCCCGCGAGCCACTGGTATGGCTTTTTTTCTAAGACCCACGCTTCTCGAGAGTAGTGAGATGAGTCCTTCTATTCTCCCCTGGTGTTACCCTTCCGGCTGTGAGCCACTGAGACAGGCTCCGAGAGGGAGTTGGACTTGTCGACTGAGTGCGAGAGGGTGAGATGTGTGTGCTGGTGATGGAATGAGATGGATATGTGGACGAGATGGGTTAAAACTTGATGAATTATATTATATAATATTGGTCACTACTTGCACAGGAAACCACAGCCATATATATTGGGTCGTCTGATTATATCCTGTGCATCCCACCAAATACTACATAGCAAAAGCAAAGCATAGGGTGGGAGATGTGGCCAGTACAAACCGTACTAAAAATTATTTGGCAGGTGAACCTGACTACGACTTTGATGATGAAGAGGAGTAGATGTCTCGTTCCTGCCGCTACTCTTATGATCCCGCCAGTGTGGCGATGAACTATTTATGTAACCCCTTCTAATTGTACTCTTTTGTTCGAAGTATGGATTTCTGTATCAACTATTGCTGGATAATGTGATGGTTTGAGCTTCGAACTATTATATTATTCGCCATTCTGCGTATTTTCCCTTCATGGAAAATTGAGGATGTTTCAGCGGTGTCCTAGACGGGGTCCTGGGACGAGCGGGAGGGGCTCCGATCCTGGCCCTGTCCAGGATGTACGACGCCTCCTGGGAAGGCGTGGGGCCCGTGCCAAGAGCAGGAAGGGGAGAGAGAGAAGGGGATGGCGGGAAGAGCCCGCGTCGCGCCGGTGGTGCCTCGGGCCCCTGTCGCGCGCGCGGAGAGGTAGACCGGCAGCCGCGCGCCTGAGCTTCACCGACCTCATCGGAGCAGAGAGAAGAGGATGGGGATGGCGGGAGGAGCCCGCCCGCAGCCTTGCCTCGCTCCTCACTCCTCACCGGCGCAGCATGGCCACCTCGCTCCTCGCCGGCGCTGCGGATCCGCTGCCGGAGCCCGACCGCCGCAGTGGAGCCGTTGCCTGAGCCGAAGCAGGAGGGCGCTCCTCCACCATCTGCGCCCGTCGCTGGGCGCCAGGGACGCCTGCCGCCGGAGCTCCATGGCTGGAGCAGGGGAGGAGAGCCATGGCCGAGTTCGATGCGTGGCAGAGGAAACGAGGACGAGGCTCCCTGCGCTGGTTCCTCGCCTGCGACGCCGTCGCGCGCCGGTTCACCGGCCGGCCGCCGCACCAGAACCGCACGCTGGTCCGCCGGTCGCCCGCCGCACCGGAACCGCGCGCTGGTTCGTCGGGCCCCCCGCCGCACCGAAGACACCCACGCGCGCTGGTCCACCGCCCTCCCCCCGCTGCGCCGGAGCCGGAGCGAGCAGAGGCCCCGTCCTCGCGCGAGGAGACCGAGCTCCATGGCTGGAGCGAGCAGAGTGCCTCCGCGCCGGCGGCTCTGCTCCATGACCGAGGCAGGAAGGAGGAATGGGAGGGGGCAGGGGAAGGAGTAAGGGAAGGTGCCGCTCGCTGGGGAGGAGGAGGCCCGCCGTGGCCACCGCGCACACTCGCCAGGGCCGCCGTGCGCCCGCGCCGGAGACTGAAGGCGGAGGTGCAGGGCGACCATGCCGGTCGAGTGGATAAGGAAAAGGGAAGGGAAGAGAAAAAGGAAAGGGAAGGAAAAAAAGGGAAAAAATTGACATGCGGGCCCCACAGTGGATAAATGAGGGTATAAAGGATGGGTGCGGGAGAAATTGGTATAAAGGAGAGGATATCAATGACCAGGACGGAATATTCCTTTTAAAGGATGAATTTAAAGGACCATGGCCGCATATAGTCTAATGACTGTCCAAGTCCGGGAGAGTGGCGTAGGGAGGCGTCCAGGTCAAAGTCGGCGGCTTGCAAGGCCTTGTTTAGTTCGCCAAATTGGCGCGGAGATTCTTGTAGCGAAATTCCTGTAGCATTTCGTTTGTATTTGGTAAAATTGTCCAAACTTTGACTAATTAGGTTTAAAATATTTGTCTTGCAAAGTACAACAAAACTGTGCAATTAGTTTTCAATTTTATCTATATTTAGTACTCCATACATGTACCGGTATTTTAATGTGACGGGGAATATGAATTCTACGTAGTGAATTTGGTGGCCAAATTTAATAACTAAACAAGGCCCAAGCTGCATGCGGGCGGGAGAGTGCGCAGCCGTGGCCCATAGTGATGAGAGAGAAATGAGGCAGCTGCAAGCCTGGGCCTTGTTTAGATCCCAAATTAGCCACCAAATTTATTATGTAGAATTTCTACTGTCTGTCATATCAAAATTTATTATGCAGAATTTCTACTGTCTGTCATATCAAACTAACTGCATAGTTTTATTATACTTTACGAGACAAATATTTTGAACCTAATTAGTCAAAGTTTAGATATTTTTTTATTAAATATAAATTAAATGCTACAGTGTGCTGATTTAGCGTGGTACTGTGTAGAATACCAAATCCGACCATAAGTAAACAAGGGCCTAGCAGTAAAAGCCTTTGGCATGCGGCTGGCTGGCTGGCTTCCGGTTTGACTTGACCGAACAGGAACAGGGCAGTGCTGGCTCCTGTGCTCCTGCCATGAATGCGAGACCGAACGAGCTGCATGCGGGAGCGTGCCCGCGCCTTCCTGTGCAAGTGCATGCAGCCCGGGCATGGAGATGCACGGCCACCTGTGCAGCGCAGTGCATGCAGTGTGAAAGCAGCAGCTGGAAACACGGCTGCTGGTTTCTTGGTCTCGGTGAAAATTTGCTATTCGCGCCGCCTATCTCTTGCTAGCACTGCGAGCGAGCGAGCGAAATTTCAGTGGGAGCACCAGTAGCAGAGCGGATGCATGCTGGGATGACCCTTCCTTCCTCGCCTCCGACCCACCCCGCACGGCACGCCAGCGCCACGGCTGCCACACACCGACGCGGTCGCGCTCCCGTCGCCTCCGCACGCGCCTGTAATCCTAGTAGGGCGCCCGCAGGCACGCGACTCCATCTCTAGGGCTGTTCTCTGACGGTTGGCAGAACTTGTGTTGGTTTGAGCTGAATTTATTGAATCAGTCAAAACTAGCGCACTAACAAACCAGCTGAAATCAGCCAGTCAAGGATCAGCAGAACAGGCCCTCTGCCGATGATTTTCAATTTTTCATGACTGATTCAACTGTTCTAATAACGTTATATTTGTGAGTGAGAACAGATAAGCCGCGGCATGTCTATCGGCTGTCGTGTCTAACCTCCAACTCAATCAACTGTCCACGGACGATGTATCCACGCTCCGTGCTCACAAGCTCGCTTTCGCCGCCACCGGGTACCGGTGAACAGAGCAACGGTCAAATATATAATGGACCATAGGATAAGTTTTGAGGAATTGAATCGAACCCACCGCGTATATAATCCATATCCTATGAGTCTTCGTGTAGATTGCCATGGTATAGAGCCAAGATAAAAATAGAGTAATTTTCTGTTATTCGCAAGTGTCAACAGCCCCAGCTCCGGGAACCCGAGTCTTACTCCAATAGTTCTAGATGTTACAGAATAAGGCATTTTTTATGTCATTTTAATTCTATAAGTTAACGTTATGATGATGACATATAAAAAATTATTGATAAATAAGATAACGACATAACACATGTTCATAACAGCAATGAACATGTGAACAAGAAACATGTAAAGCATATATATATATCATAAACACGTAACATATACTGTAAACCATGTGAAATATCGTAACAGAACTACTGAAATATACAGGTAGAGGCATATGAAACAGCACGACTGTATAACAAAAATAGATATGCAGACCATATAACCAGCAGAGACAGACAACAGGCATATCATGAAACGGTACGATAGAACTGATGAAACAGATTCAGAGCAGTACACGAAACGACAGATATGAACTACTGAAACAGGCATGATCTGAAAAACGTAAAACAATAGAAAGATGAACAGTTCATACCCTCCCATGCGCCCATCCGAGGAACCTGATCTTTGTCCTACTTCTAGCGTCATGTTGATGAAGATGATGAAGACGATCTCCTCCGGGAAGAAGATGTTGCCGGCGATCCGGGAAGAAGAATACGAACGGCGGCGGCGATTTGGGAAATTCAGGCAGTCGTGTAGACGCTCCCCAAAAATCTAATTGCTGATCCCTCCTGCAAGGTCTCGAACGGCAATGGCTTCGAAGGCACCTACCCTCTCATTCCTCCGTGCGTGCGGAGTCATGAGATGGAGACGACCTTCGTTGCGGATGGAATTATGGACTGGTATTTCTGTCGCGTGTGTACCAAAGAGACTTGAGTCTCTTTTTATCCTGTGCATCCAGGAAAGGAGAGGAGGAGAAGGGTCTCGGCAGTCCAAGAGTCAGGCATTTGGAGAGATCAACTCAAAGTTGTAACTCCTGTCATCATGGTGAGTGAGTGCTAAAAATTTCACACGCTACGTCACGCACGCCGCCTGCCTGCCTCGCCTCGCCACGCCACGCCCACGCCCACGCCCACGGCCGGGCCTGAGCCCGTGCTTGGCCCGGCCGGCGGCGCGCGCGTGTGGCACGTCTTGGTCCTTTTCTTGACTTCTCAAATTAAGTAGAATAATTTCCTCCATATAAGTCAAGTCAACAACCTTTGGAATTTCAATCCGGTACAATTAATAGTACCCACAATTATAAACCATAGAGTTTATTGATTTATTGAATTATATAAATAGGCCTAGCCCATAATAAATCCAACAATCCCCACCAAACTCTAGGGTTTGTAAATATGAAGTGCCAGAACCATAATTCTTTGATATACCAGTGTTTCAATGGAGACTGTTAAGTTGAACATCCACCTAGAGCAAGAGTTTCACTCAGCCAAACTGAACAATAGACTATGCCTTGAATTGACAGTTTTGTGTGAGAAGAGATTTACTCAAGTCCTTTGTTGATACTAGGCTGCAAAAGGCATCCCCGCTGTTTTGAAGCATATAAGTCACACTTCTGTGCCTTTCATGAGTATTTAGGGATTACCCAAGTTCCATAGACTATGACTAGCAGTCTAACTCATATAGGTGTACTCCTCAAAAGATGTTCTGTAGGACAATATCTCACCTTTATAAGACTCTTGGAATACATAAAGGTAAATACCATCCTGCCTTACAGATAGGAAAGATGTGTATCAGAAATGAATCAAGAAAGAGATTTTTACTCTTAGTCTACTACTAGCTTGTTTCACTACTCTACATCACAGGATCTCCGATCACATAGAGCAGGTTACCACCACAGTAGATTTCACGTGGGTCTCATACCTATTTCTCTCGATACACTTTCTATCACATTACGTGACAGACCCTTAGTGAATTGATCTGCTAGATTATTCAACGTGTGGACATAATCCACCGTTATAACTCCAGAGGTTTTCAACTTTCTGACAGATTTTAATCTTCTCTTAACATGCCTGGTGGACTTCAAGTTATTCCTGGAACTGTTGACCTTTGTAATCATAGTTTGGTTGTCACAATTCATGGAGATAGCTGGTATCGGTTTTCAACTACCGGTAAATCCAACAGGAAATCTCTTAGCCACTCGGCGTCAGCCCCAGCAGTGTCTAATGCTGCGAGTTCTGCTTCCATTGTAGACTTCGTTAAGATAGTCTGCTTACAAGACTTCTAGAAAACAGTGCCACCTCCAAGCAAGAACACATATCCGCTCATGGCATAAAGCTCATCAGCATCAGAGATCCATTTGGCATCACTATAGCCTTCCAGCACTCTAGGGTGTCCAGTATAACGAATACCATACGTCGTGGTACCTTTAAGATAGCGCAACACTCTCTCAAGAGCACGCCAGTGATCATCCCCCGGATTTGAAACAAACCGGCTCAATTTGCTCATAGCATATGAGATGTCAGGCCTTGTTGCACTTGCAAGATACATGAGCGAGCCAATGATCTGGGAGTATGTCAATTGATCCCTTGCCATTCTTCGATTTTCCTTAATAGCACACTAGGATCATAAGGTGTGGGAGCAGGATCACAGTCACTAAAACCAAAGCGACTTAATACCTCTTTCACATAATGGGATTGTAACAAAGTTACCCCACCATCACCTTCTCTAATAAGCTTAATGTTTAAAATGACATCAGCTTCTCCCAAATCTTTCATTTCAAAATTGCTCGACAAAAGATTCTTGACTTCCTCAATCACATTGAGATTTGATCCAAAGATCAGGATGTCATCAACAAAAGGCACAACATCACAGCCTCACCTCCACCATATCTATAATACACACACGTGTCTACTTCATTCACAACAAAGCCAGCAACAGTGAGAGTATTATCAAACTTTTCATGCCATTGCTTAGGTGCTTGTTTTAGGCCATATAATGATTTTAACAACCTGCACACCTTGTTCTCTTGACCATTCGCAATGAAGCCTTCTGGCTGATCCATATAGATCTCTTCATCTAACTCTCCATTCAAAAAAGTTATCTTTACATCCATCTGATGAATGATAAGACCATATGAGGCTGCCGCGGCAATCAAAGTCCGAATTGTAGTCAATCGAGCAACTGGTGAGTAGGTGTCAAAGAAATCTTCACCCTCTTTCTGGGTATATCCTTTGGCCACAAGCCTTGCCTTGTACCTCTCAATTGTACCATCAGGCCTAAGCTTTTTCTTGAAGATCCATTTGCAACCTATAGGTTGACACCCATAAGGATGGTCAACGACCTCCCAAGTTCCATTAGACATAATAGAATCTATCTCACTCCTTACTGCTTCCTTCCACAAGTCAGCATCAGGAGAGGAATATGCCTCTGAAATGGTGGATGGTGTGTCTTCCACAAGGTACACTATAAAGTCATCACCAAAGGATTTTGCAACCCTCTGTCTCTTGCTCTTACGAGTGATTATAGTGTCATCCTCCTCAGGGATGTGCACATGAGAACCCTTAGCATGATCTATAGGAATAGACACATCATGATCATGGGAAATTATAGTCTCATGACTTGTTTCACTAGGTATATTCTTCATGGGAAACTCATTCTCAAAGAATGTAGCATCTCTTGATTCCATGATAGTATCAACATACATATCAGGCACATAAGATTTTATAATTAAGAACCTATACCTTGTGCTGTGAAAGAAATAACTAAGAAATACACAATCAATAGTTTTAGGCCCAAGTTTATGCTTCTTGTTAATTGGCACATTCACTTTAGCCAAAAAAACCCCAAGTGCGCAAATATGAGAGATTTACTCTTTTCTTCTCCCATTCCTCAAATGGTGTGATTTCTTTGTATTTCATAGGAACCCTGTTCAGGACATGACATGCTGTTAATAACGTCTCACCCCACCATTCCTTGGATAATCCCGCAGTGATTAACATGGCATTCACCAACTTTGTTAATGTGTAGTTTTTCCGTTCAACAATCCCATTCGATTGTGGTGAGAAAGGCGGTGTCCTCTCATGAACAATACCATGTTCCACACAGAAATTATCAAAATCATTAGAAAAGTATTCTCCACCTCGATCAGACCTTAACCATTTTATTTTCCTTTTAAGTTGGTTCTCAACTTCAGCTTTATAGGCCTTAAAATAATTAAACGCTTCATCTTTAGTTTTTAAGAGATACACATAGAAAAAATGTGTAGAGTCATCTATAAAAGTGAGGAAATATCTTTTTTTGCCTTTGGTTAAAATTCCATTCATCTCGCACAGATCGGAATGAATAAGTTCTAGAGGTGCCAAATTTCTCGCTCAGCAGCCTTGTGTGGCTTGCGGGGTTGTTTTGATCCAACACACACATGGCACTTAGACTTTTTAACTAAGTTAAATTTAGGAATTAAATGCAGATTTGCTAACCGCATAAGATAGCCAAAACTTGCATCACAAAAGCGTGAATGCCATAAATCTGACTCATCAGAAATATTGACAGAATTCACCATCTTATTACACACATCATGCAAAGATAAGCGGAACAAGCCTCCGCAATCATATCCTTTACCAACAAAAGAACCATGTTTTGACACAACACATTTATTTGACTCAAGAACAACTCTATAGCCATCTCGACATAGCATAGATGCACTAATAAGATTTTTCTTGATAGATGGCACATGCTGCACGCTCTTCAATGACATCGTCTTCCCCGAAGTAAATTTCAGAATGACCGTACCAACACCAAGAACATGAGCACACGACCCATTGCCCATCAACAAGGCGCCAGACCTCCCGACCTGGTAAGAAGAAAACAAAGAAATATCAGCACACACATGTATATTTGCACCACTATCCATCCACCACTCAGGTGAATTACAAACTGAAAGAACAAATAGTAAAGAATTACCATACCCTGATGTTCCATCTTCAGTTTTAGTAGTCACAACATTTGCTGATTTCTTGTCCTGCATGAACTTGCGATCAGGACAATCTCTAGCCCAATGCTGATCACTGCCACAGACAAATCATCCTCCCTTTCCCTTGTTATTGTTGTTGCTCTTCTTTTTAAACTGTGTTGTTTGAACAGGTTTATTTGTGTTCTCTTGCTTGTTCTAGTTTTTCTTCTTGTTATTAAACTTTGCTAAAATTTCTCTTCTGCACCACATTGGCAGTAGAGGTCTCAACACTCTTTCTATTGTCCTTTGCTCTAGCCCTCTCCACAACATCAAGAGTTCCAATGAGCTCTTCCACATTGAACTCATGTCTCTTGTGTTTGAGGGAGGTAGCAAATTCCTTTCAAGAAGGTGGCAACTTGGAGATTATACCTCTAGCCACAAACTTGTCAGGCAAAGGACAAGGAAAAAGCTCAAGTTCCTTAGCTAGTGCCTGAATCTCATGAGCCTATTCCACTATAGATCGGTTCTCAATCATCTTGTAGTCATACAGCTGCTCCATGAGGTACAGCTCGCTACCAGCATCAGTCACTCTAAACTTTTCAACAAGTGCATCCCACAGCTCTTTCCCTATGGGATAAATGATATAGCTTTTCTGGAATTTCTTATCAAGTGCGCTAATCACTGCACCTCGAAAGAGGTTATCATCAGCCTTAAACTTAGCCTCATCCGCAGGAGGTAAGTTCTCAGGCTTGCCCTCAGTGGCATGATAACAATACATTGTAGTTAGCCACAATTCCATCTTAGCTTTCCATATCAAGAAGTTTTTACCATCAAAAGGATCAGGCTTTAACACAGCAGCAAAACCTCTAATAGAAAATAGCCTATAATTAGGTTTTTGGATTGTTAGAGAATAAGGCATTTTCCATGTCATTTTAATTCCATAAATTAACATTATGATGATGACATATAAAAGATTATTGATAAATGAGATAACGACATAACACATGTTCATAGCAGCAATGAACATGTGAACAAGAAACATGTAAAGCATATATATATCATAAACATGTAACATATACTATAAAGCATGTGAAACATCGTAACAGAACTACTGAAACATACAGGCAGAGGCATATGAAATAGCACGACTGTATAACAGAAACAGATATGCAGACCATATAACCAGCAGAGACAGACAACAGGCATCTCATGAAACGGTACGACAGAACTGATGAAACAGATTTAGAGCATTACGCGAAACGACAGATATGAACTACTAAAACAGGCATGATCTGAAAAAGTAAAACATTAGGAAGATGAACAGTTCATACCCTCCCATGCGTCCATCCGAGGATCCCGATCCTTGTCCTACTTCCAGCGTCATGTTGATGAAGATGATGAAGACGATCTCCTCGGCGATCCGGGGAAGAAGACTATGAACGGCGGCGACGATTCAGGAAATTCGAGCAGTCGCTTAGACGCTCCCCAAAAACCTAATTGCCGGCAATGGCTTCGGAGGCACCTGCTCTCTCGTTCCTCCGTGCGCGCGGAGTCACGAGATGGAGATGACCTTCGTTATGGCTGGAATTGTGGACTAGTATTTCTGTCGCGTGTGTACCGAAGAGACTTGAGTCTCTTTTTATCCTGTGCGTCCAGGAAAGGAGAGGAGGAGGAGAAGGGTCTCGGCAGTCCAAGAGTCAAGCATTCGGAGAGATCAACTCAAAGTTGTAAATCCCGTCATCATGGTGGGTGAGTGCTAAAAATTTAACACGCCACGTCATGCACGCCGCCTGCCTCGCCAACGCCCACGCCCACGCCCGGCCGCCGGCGGCGGCGGCGGCGCGCGCGCGTGTGGCACGCCTTGGTCCTTTTCTTGACTTCTTAAATTAAGTGGAATAATTTCCTACATATAAATCAAGTCAACAACCTTTGTAATTCCAATCCGGTATAATTAATAATATCCATAATTATAAATCATAGAGTTTATTAATTTATTGAATTATATAAATGGACCTAGTCCATAATAAATCCAATAAGGATCTAGAAGCTAGAGGCACAGGAGGGGGAGAGAGTTGGGGAAGATGAACAATAAATACTGGTAAAGGGATTCTGATATTTTGATCGATGGTCCTTGGCCTCCACGGGATTGTATTTATGTACCTGCTGGATATGGGCATCTGTCTGGCTGTGTCGACTAGGCTTGGGCCCACATGTCAGGTGGGTGCTGACAGCGAGAGATAGTGAAAGGCTTAGGAGGCCACCTTGGGTGTTTGGCTCCCGGGGACTAAACTCTAAGAGTATTAAATACAAATTAATTACAAAAGGTATTCTAATAGCTAGAAAATGCTTTCAAATGTTCGGCCTGTTCGTTTGAACTTATCAGCCAAACCAGCCAACCATTCAACAGTATTTTTCTCTCACAAAAAATCAACAGCAGCCAGAACCAGCCAGCTAAAAACGACCAAGCGAACAGGGCAGTTGATAGTGAAAAACATTTTGGGAAAGGGCCTCAAAAAACCTTTTACTTCCATATTATAGGCGGCATTCTAAGAAACGATGAGCCCGATCTCACCACTTTTGGAGGCATTTGTAAACGTCTTTTATGAGTAGACATGTTGTAGTGTTTTAAATTTACAAATATGAGGGTGATTTGTTGGGTCTCAAATCTAGCCTACTCTAACTTGCTTGGAACTGACAGGCTTGGTTGTTGTTGTTGTATAGTCTCACATCCTTCGGTATAATTGGTTGGATTAAAACCTTTTTAACGAGGTCAGTGATTTCCCTCAAAAAAAAACAAGGTCACTGAACTAGCAAGAAACTGGCTTAAAACCTTTCTTTGACGAAGGTCGTCACTGAAGTAGCAAGAAACTGGCTGTTAATTTTCAGCTTCAATTGAACAACACAACTAATCAACTAAGCATCTCATAAGGATTCGGCCTAGGTGCAGACGTGCAGTGGCCTCTTGTCAGGATCTCCTTTGATTAGCAAGAGCAGCAGCCAGCAGCACTTGGCGATGAGCTGTGCCCACGCCGCACACCGCGTCCGCTCCCTCGCCGCGTTCCGTTCGGAGTCCAGCCAGAGTCGACACGCTTCCCTGTCCCTCCTTTATCTCTCTCTCTCTCTCTCTGCCTGCGCCTCCACGAGCACCCTCCCCCGGTTCCCCAACGCGCATTCCCACCTCGCCGCCGCCCATGGCTAAGCTCACGCTGGCCGTCCTCCTCCTGCTGCTGGCCGCCGTGGCGGCATCTGCGTCGGCCGCCGGCGGGAGCCACCTGGACCTGGACCTGGGCCTGGGCTTCCTCTCTTCTTCCGAGGGCCGGAGCCAGAGGGAGTGCCGCGGCGGCGGCGGCACGGTGGGCGAGTGCCTCGCCGAGGACTCCGAGTCCCTGGACCTGGGGGCGCCCGCCGAGTCCCACCGCCGCGCGCTCTACGGCGGCGGCTACATCAGCTACCGCGCGCTGCAGCGGGACCGCGTGCCCTGCTCCCGCCGCGGCGCCAGCTACTACAACTGCCGCCCCGGCGCGCACGCCAACCCCTACCACCGCGGATGCTCCCGCATCACCCGCTGCCGCGGCTGAGGGCCTGAGGCTGACGCGCCGGCCGCCCCACCGCTGCTGCCGCCGACTGCCGTCCGCAAGTACTACTACTAGAGCTATGGGATTCTTTTTTTCTTGGCTTGTTGTAAAAGTAAAGGGGAGGCAGATATGGGAGCATTCCTGCTTAATACAGTGCTTATCAAACATACTAGTAGGAGTATTATAATCTTATTAATCTTTGCATTGCTTGATTGTTTGTTTCTCGCATTTCCTCCTCTTGGTGAGAATTGATTCAGAATTGTTACTCCGATCAGTAAAACAGGATCCAGAATTTGCTTTGCTGCTTGCCGCCTGAGCCTGTCCATGAAATGGGATGACCATCACCATGGTGTGAGCGCCACTCCTGGCTCCCTGATCTCTTCTGTTCCGTTCCATCTCACCTGCATTGCTTGCAGGAATGGAGGAGTGCCCCCAGCAAACCACCACGAACATGGACGGATCAAAGTTAGCATGCGTCCTTGTTTTGAATCTATCTCCCCCGTAGCTTCCTACTCGCTAAACATGTACGGCACTACAGCGTCTTCTTTGTTTAATACAGTTCTTGCAGGCTGGATCAGAGGATAGTGACAGCCACGTTGCGTCGTGTGATTGTTATTGCCTGATTGATCGGGGTCGCTACTCGAGCCAATTGCATTTGACCACGGAAGCATTGTTGACAGTATCGTGAGCTAGTCCAACTCCATGACTGCGTAGATCGTGAAAATCACAAACATCTACTAGGTTTTTTTAGGGAACAAAAAAAAAAGCATCTGCCATGGTTGTGCACCCTTGCCATTTCTGTGGATTCTAACCTGCTCGGGATGAAACGAAAGTATAGAACCATTTTATTTCCCAAAATACTGTATTTTAGTATTCGTTTTGGACGGTGGGTGAGAGGAATAAGTGCGGTCCTCCGCGGCGTTGTGAGTTGTGAGCCCGTGTGACCTGTGCGCCATGTGGATTTGCCGTTTGTTTATCGATGGAATAGATAACCTGTTTATTGTTTGTCAGCAGAGTAGCTGTAGACTCTTTGATGAACGCTGCCAAGGCCGGGCCATCTTACTTACAGTAGTTTTTTTTTTAGCACATCACTACATTAGAAAAAGAGCACCAATATTTACGATATCAAAATAGTATCATTAGATACATAAAAAATATATTTTCATAGTGTTTTTATTTTGGTGTAATAAATATTTTCTTTTTTCCTTCTAAAAATTCAGTCATGAAAACTCTAGAAGTTGTTTTATCCGGAGACAGATAGAGTACTCGTGAAATGTGTTTTACACCCAATGTTTTACAATACTATGTTATTACAATGATGATTAACCCTACCTAACAGCCTGTTTTTCATATCTATGACTACGAGTGGCCTGACCTTTTGTGATCTTGGTTTTTGTATATTATATTACAGTTTCCATGTAGATTCTTGTACATTAACTCCTTTCAATTTATAAAATCAATTTCTCAGAGGCTTTTGCCCCTTAGTTTTAGGCGCAAAAAAAACCATGTGCAGGGGACTGAAGAATAATTGGGCTCTGGTTTTTAGTGCACATCTTCTGTGCCAATTTAAATTTCAGCGAAGACATCAGGAAAAAAAAAAAGAGATATATATGCTCAGACTCAACAAATACATTACACGAGCAAATCTAGTTTCACATGCTTCCAGTAGCAAGAGTTCAGCTGATTACCGAGGTCCAACTAGCTAGAAACTGGTTATTTCAGCTTCAATAAACAACACAATTACTCAACTACGGAGCTAATGCAGTAGAGCGTGCAAAGAATTTTACAAGGACTGAAGGACTGCCAAGAACGATTGGCTTACAACTTCACATACCCTTACAAGGATGATAACCAAAATGAAATCTGCACCCTTAGGAGGATTGCTTACGAGCAAAGAATAAGCTCCCCTTTTGCAGCACTTCTTACCTCTGCACTCGTCATTTCAGTTCTGATTTCCGTGTGCCTCAGCTCATTGATAGAACCATCAGTGGCATTGCTTGTTCTGCCTCTTTCTTCGCCAATTGTATTACTACCTTCTGTTATGTTCTGAGGAGCTAAGCCACTCCGCCTCTTTCTCTGAGGGAGAAGAATTTCTACTATCGCCTTCACCAACACTTTCCCTCGCTGATTTCCATTCTAGCCTTCTTAAGAAGCATTCCTCAATATCATCCAGTGATACGTCTTCATTGTCATTACTGAATCGAATGTAAGGTAAATGACAATCGGTTGATGTGTGCCTCCTGGACACACCAATTAGCTGCTCATTGTCTACTCTTAGTGCAGCGGCCTTGTCAATATCTTTTGGTCTTTCGTTAGCACTGAAATTATAGTTCTCACTGCCACTGTCATTTTCACCATCCTGTTGGTCATGACCATCCTCCTCATCAAGTTCATCAGATAAAGATGACGAAGATGAAAATGACGAATAGGCTCCTGCATCATCATCTTCGCGTTCCCGAAGTGTTTTGAGAATCAAGGTTTTGAGCAAGTTCATGACTTGAACAGCATGCATCAGAGCTGTCAGAGGATCGGACATCTGTTTGGAGGAAAAAGAAAAATGTCGATCTTCTTGTTAGCACATGTGTCATGTCACTGTCAGCAAACAAGGCTGATGTGTTAGAGAACTTAAGAAGAAGGAATACCTGTGTCATATTGGGTGCAAAAACCATGGCAACATTTCTTGCATTCATCTTATTTGACTCCTCTTCCTCAACAACATCGGCCATCAGCTCAACGACCCAATTAAGAAGTGCAGCCTGAGTTGCTGGAAGAAGATTTACGAGCTCAATGCACTGCTCCTCTGTGTTGCAGTGAAGGACTTGCTCAGGTGAGAGCCTGTCAAGCACACCCTCAGGGAGTTCTCTGAACCAGGCCTGATTCATATGGACATTACATAATGTAAAAGATCAGACAAAAGGAGATTCAACGACATTGCTCTATTCAGCATTTACTACAGCACCATGTTCTAATGACACAATCAAGTATATTAAATTTATTAACATACAGACATTTTACTGTTTATTTCTTTTTTCTTTTTTTTTTAAATGGCACGTGCAATGGAAAAAAAAAAGAGAGGAAAAAATGCAAACGATATATATGTGGACCACAAATTTTGATATTCAGGGTTGAACTAAACTGACAAGAAGCATACATCAAACCAATTTTTATTCTGATAACAAGCATACATCAGATCTGGAGAAGCCAAACTTCACTCCTTCTGAACAATCAAAGGTTAACAGTTAACTTAGGAGTTATAGCATCTCAGTTCATACCTAACATTCAATATGTACTACTACACTCCATTAGTGGAGCTGACAATATATGGAGGACCTCATGTGCCATATGGGCCTTGGTACACTCAACAACATGTATGCAATTTCATTTGGGGGCATGGTCTACAGTCTACCACATAATACATGTTGAGTAAAGTTGGGTGAAAGTTTAGAATATATATTTTTTCAACGAAAGAAAAGAACAGAAACTCATACCTTTGAAATATTTGATCAAAGATTGTAAAAGTTGTGTGCATTTGTAATACAATAGCATTTCAGGAGAAGAATTTCAATACTAACATCTAACGAATTCAGTTTGCCTCCTTCCAATTGAAGACTAACAGGACTGAACTAGTATGGCCTATATTGTATTGTTGACTTAATATGCCACTTTTATATAGAAAAGTTAAGCTACCTTCTTGAACTAGAAATGCTTGAATGATCATTCTTTGAGATTAAACTATTTGCTACTTGATCCTAAACCACTAAGCGTTATAAGATGCAGAATGTTGTTCCATGTCTTGAGACTATCATAACATTTGGCTCACCTTCCGACTTGGCAGGACATTATCAAACATTGTTTGTTTCAGTGTTCGTCTTTAGGAGAAGTTTGAGTGTAGTAAGGCACAAGTTCTTGCTAAATTCCTATGTAAATCTGTACTGACGATCAATGAATGATAAATGCTATTGCATCAGTTCTCAGCTATTTAATAGCTCATCCACACAAGCATGACATTGCCAATATAGGCAAATACAATACCTTGATCAAACTAGCAAGGCAGTGCACGTCGATGTCGTCAGGGACGATGCCGCTGTTGAGCTGCTCCCTGACATGCTCCTCCTGGCCGTTCTCCGGGGTGATCCGGAAGATCCCCTCTGCCTGGAATTGCAAAAGTAATTTAAACGGTTGAATCCGACTGTGCTCGGACACCACTTACAACTCTCAAACCCCGAAACTGAATGGCTTGAACAACCGAAATACTCCTCCTACCTTGAGCCCATCCTGCGCGTACAGCCTCTCTTGCATGAGCAGAAGGATCTTGGGCACCGAGTTCCCCTTATCGTCGTAGCCACACTGCATCGACTCCGGCGACACGCCGAACACGCTGGCGCTGCACGAATTCAAAAATAAAGCATCAACGATCGGGCTCGGGACAGAGCATCAGATGGGCGCAGGAGCAGAAGGGGCCCGAACACCCACCTGGCGCTGGGGACCTGGCCGGGGATCTCGAGCTCGAACTCGACGGGGAGGCCGAGGAATCCGTGGAGGCGGTCGAAGGTGACGTGCGCGACGTGGCGGACGTCGGTGGGCCAGCCGATCTCCATCCCCCAGGCCGCCCCTCCAGCCGGGTCGTCGGCGTCCGCCATCTGGCACGGCAGCACCACCGACTTGCGGAGCGCCGCCAGCACCAGCGCCAGCACCTGCCCCTGCCCCTGCTGCGCCTGCCCCTGCCCCTGCCCGTTCTCCGCCGCCTTCCCCTCGCTTCCCCCCGCACCACCACCACCACCCTCGCCAGAGCCGCAGCCGGTGGAGCTGGGGGGCACCATCATCACCTCAACCATGGTCACTCGCTGCGGCGGCCGTGGCACTGGAACCTCACGGGCGATTGGTGGAGGGAGCTGGAGCTGCTGGGCTGAGCTGAGCTGAGCGGAAGCGAGTGACGGCAGGCAACCTCGATCTGGGGAAAGCGGTGGCGTTTTAAACGCGGCAGACAGTCAGGGGATGGATGGTGCTTTTGGCTTTGTGTCGTTGCGGTTGGCGATCCGCGAATTTGAATTGTGGGAAAGCTCATGGGGGCCCGGGCCCAGACGAGGGTGGGAGCTGAGCTCCAACGGCCGTGAAATTCAAATGTCCGGCAAGCTTTTGCACCTGGGTACCTTGATCTTTGCCATATCACAAGAAAACTTCCTTCAGGGACCTAGTTGAAGATAAGGATTATAAGGAGTTTTACTTGGTAAAACTATACCTAACAGGATTATAAGGAATTTTGGCATTTTTGCAAATACGTAGAATATAATATTGACAAAATTAGAAACAAAACACAACTTCAAACAAAGTGAACCAAAACCTTTTGGGGTTTCACAGTACTAGCTTTGTCCAATTTAATTTGATAAAATTAGAAACAGAAACACAACATCGATCAAGTAAGCTAATATTATTTTACGTTTGGATTAGGGTTATAGAATTTAGTGGATGATCACTTACAATTTAGAACAGAGAAAGTAGAGTTTAACGTTTGGATTAGGGCCATAGAATAGGCCACCTTCGCAGTGCTAAGGGGAAGGTGCTTCGAGGCAGAAGGTGGCAGGATAACAAGAGGATGCTAAGGGGAAGTACAACGTTCAAACTATAAGATATTTTGACTTTTTTAGATCTATAGAAAAACCAAAATATATTATACATTGAAGGTGAGGATCATGAAGAAGAAAAACTACCATTGATTTTTGGTTGCGATGCAATGCTCTGACTTTCTCTTTTGTTTTCGTGAATTGTTCCATTTTTTTGTTTCATCTACTACTCTACTACCCTCGTGTTAAGATGGGATATTAATATATTTGCTTTTCAAAAAAATATAATTATATAAATTGAAATTATCTTTTTGAGGGAAAATATATTTAAAATATTAGAGAGATATTATTTTGACTAAAATTTATATAAAATGATACTAATATTTAAGATTCAAGTATTATTAGATTCCTGTCTCATGGATTTTTGCCTTTCAAACACCAATTTTCATCATTTTTTCTGTGTTTTCCTTTTTTCTATTTCGCTATCTCATTTTTATTATTTTTCTCTATTTTAATATTGTTGTTTTTGTTTTTTATGCCTCTGTTCCCAACAGGGCCTGAGATACACGATGGATGGTACTATCGTTTTGACTTGGGCCTTGTTTAGTTTCCCAATTTAGGGTATGCAAAATTGGCATTTTAGCACTATAGCGCACTGTAACATTTTATTTGTATTTGGTAAAAATTGTTCAAATATTGACTAATTAGGCTTAAAATGTTTGTCTTGTAAGTGCAAGAGAGGGGATTGGATTGTTATACCGTCGATGTAGAGGAGATGAACCACTCAATAACAAACACAATCACAAGGATGAAACCTCAGAAACCAAGATGACACAATGATTTTTTACCGAGGTTCACTTGCTTCCCGGCAAGCTAGTCCTCGTTGTGGCGATGCACCCACTTGGAGATGTGCCCGCTAAATGGCGTCGGCTTAGCCAATCCCACAGCCTTGGGAGCGGAACTATCAACACAAGATGGGATCCTCCAAGCCACGATTCCACTAGAGTGGCCAATTCACGAGCTCCCGCGGGGAAGGCCCAAGAAGCCCTCACAAATCATCCGGTGTGGCCTCGAACAATCACCAACTTGAGCTCAACCATCGCCGCTGCACCAAGCCGTCTAGGGTGGCAGGAATCACCCAAGAGTAATAAGAAATCTGTGGCAATCACGAAGAACAAGTGCCTCTAGATGCAAACACTAAGCAAATGTACTTGAATCTCACTCTCTCTCTTTTGAATCAAGCAACAATGAAAGGAGAGGAGTGGAGGGAGTGTCTCTAGCTTAAAGAGTGCTCAGGTATGTTAGAATGGGCAAGAGCACACTCCCAAGGCCGGCCAACCTCTTATTTATAAGCCAAGCTACGAAACTAGCCGTTTGCCCACTTGTCCAGCTCAGCAGTGAGCCCCGGACGCGTCCTAGGGGGTCCCCGGACGCCCAGCCCAGCGTCCTGCGTGTGTAAATCTTGCGTGAGAAACCATCAAGTTCAAACGAGGAGCTCCGGACGAGTCCTGCGCAAAGCCCCAGACACGGGAGGATCACTGTTCAGCGTCCGGCGTGTGTATTCTCATTCAAACGTGAAATGACCATTGGGGAGCCCTAGATGCGTGACAAGGCAGCAGCCGGACCAAGTGCTAGGGCATCCACCCTGGAACCAGGGCGCCCACCCTGACCAGGGCGGCCACCCGGAGCCCAGGGCACCCACCTTGGCCGTGCCAGCTCTCAGACTCAGCCATGTCACTGATCCGCGACAACACCTTTCCACGTCTCCCAACCGTCGAATCCAAGTCGGTTTGATGCAAGGCCTCCCGAGTTTGGTCACCTGGATCCATGGGCCCATTGCCATGCACTCAAGTGGTGAAGTCAGTTGAAATCGACTCCAAACTGACTCAACTAGCATGCAACCGACCTGAGGGGATGAGCCACGGCCGTTTGATCATGAGGCGGTGCCAAGTGGACAGCGCCCACCTGGCCAGGGCGCCCACCTGGGCCCAGGGCGCCCACCTTGGCGGTGCTGGCAAACCGACTTCCCCTTCGGTCTACAAGTACCCCATGGTGCCCCCATCACTATATAAGGAGCATCTTGGCCATTGAAGCAAGCATCCATCAATTCCTACCATCACTACATCATTGCAAGCATTAGAAGGCAATAGGAAGCTCTAGTGCTTAGTGCTCTCTCGCTCTAGCTCTAGCTCTAGTTTAGCAAGAGTAGCAGCTGCTAGCAAGAGGAGAGGAGTCGGGTGGAGTTTCCGCCTCGGAGTCTGGAAGAGTCTTTCTGAGTCTTCGAGTTTGGTATACTTCTTTGTAATCATACATTATCTACTTAATACAAGTACTTTACTTCAAGTATTTCAAAGTATTTACTTACGCCTTTACATTCAAGTCTTACTTTCCTGCTATTTATTAGTAGTAAGGTTAAGCTTTGGTTATAGGCGTAGGTTTACCAAGTTATCTTAGTGATAGTTATATTTATCTAGTATTGTCCTGTCATCTGGTTAAGGTGTCTTTGCTTCGAGCTCAAGTAGAGATAGTAATCTTGTAGATTAAGCACGGTGCTTAGGCTATAACTTACCTGCAGGTGCGGCTAGGTCTCTGGAGGTGGTAGCAATAGGTGGTGACAGCCCTATTCGCCTGTGTAATCCATCACGCTAGAACTAGTTCAGTAATTCGTAAGGCTCGTGGTACGTTGTGTCCTGTTTAATCGGGAGCACATGCGCCTCTTTACTAGATATAATCTCTCTATCCACTCAGCTATCTTAGTTACCTAGATTACACCCGCGTGCACGCACTAAGAGTGAAGTAGCGATCATTACCCTAGGATTATCTTAGATTCTAAGTTATCCCTAGTTATCATTCCACCCATCCATCCATCCATTTTACCCTTCGCCTAATAACTCACCATACTCTACCCCAAGGATACACCACCTTTGGGAATAAATAAATCGACACCTGGTACTCCCAGGCGAAGTGCTACACGATTGTTCTGTGCGCTTGCAGAATCCTTTTCTACCTACAGAACCTTCATCACATGTTTTTAGTGTCGGGACTGACAACCCCGTGAGTGACGCTAACAAATACTAGCAACATTTCTGACGCCGTTACCGAAAACTAACAATCTTAAGTAGCAACGTTAAGAGGTGTCAACAATAAGCAAGCGGTCCTCACCACCATAAGCCTTAGCTAAGGTGTGATTGAGCTTTCTTACCTCCTCCTTGAGTGTCTCATTCTCAACCATTAGTGTGGAGTCACAAGTGAAACCATCACTACTAGATGAGTTAGAAGTGGAAGTGCTATAAGAAGGGTTAGATGAAGCAACAACAATAAGCTTATAAAAAGATTCATCAAGAATATCACATGATATTTCTATGTTGCAAGTTTTAGCTTTTTCAACTTAAGGAGGCATGCTATCAAGCTTGTCACTAAGAGAGGAATGAGCCTTTTCAAGCTTAGAGTGAGCCTTTTGAAGCTTCTTATGGTCTTCTATTAGACTCTCATAAGATGCCACAAGCTCATCAAGTTTGTCCTTAAGGTGTTGCTTATCCTGAAGGGCATCCTTGCATTCCTTCCTAGTTTTCTTATATTCATTTTTACAATCCTCAAGCATGATGAACAATTTATTTTTAGTAGGGCCATCATCATCATCACTATCACTAGCATCATCATCATGATCACTCTCATCATCGGATTATACCTTTGTGGCCTTAGCCATGAAGCATGCCAAAGGAGTGTCAAATAGAGAAATCTTCTCTTGAATTGCAATGCTAGCATGCCCCTTCTTCTTGCTTCTCTTGTCATTCTCATCTTCACTTGAGGATGCATCACTCTCCCAAGTAGCAACATGAGATTCATTCTTCTTATTTTGAGAAGCCTATTTCTTCTTCTTTTGCTTCTTGGCCTCCTTCTCCACGGCATCTTCATCACCACTATCATATGGACACTTGCCAACAAGTTGATCCTTGCTATGGCATCTAAATCACTTCATGGTGTGCTCACTCTTCTTGGATGAGGATGAGGATGAGGATGAGGACTTCTTGCTTCCCCTTCGATGTGTCTTCTTCCTCAAGAGTTTGCCAACCTTGAAAAATAAAGCACTCAATTCATCAACATCTTCATCATCCTCATTGCTAGAGCTAGCTTCATCTTCACTAGATGATTCTTGCTTCTTCTTGCTCTTGCTCTTGGAGAATGAAGCCTTGAAAGCGAAACTCTTCTTCTTGTCATCATCCTTCTTCTCATTTTCCTTCTTCATCTTGTTTACCAACTCTTCCTTCTCATGATCCTTTCTAAACTCATCATCAGCCATTATCTCTTGAAGAACTTGATTGAGAGTTGATTTGTCCTTCATTGTGGTCTTGTTCATGATGGTGATCAATGTGTCAAATCTCTTGGGCAAGCATCTCAAGAATTCTGTTGAGAATTGACTATCCTTAACTTCTTCACCAAGTGCCTTGAGTTCATTGACAATCACTTGTAGCCTATGAAACATCTCTGGCACACTCTCATCATCCTTCATCTTGAAGCTAGAGAACCTCTCTTGAAGCATGTATACTCTTGTAGTCTTCACACTCTCGGTGCCCTCATATGCTTCCTCAAGCTTTGCCTAAATGTCATGAGCCATCTCCAAGTTCTTGATAAGCTCAAAAGCCTTGTCATCAAGTGCCTCATGAAAGGAGCAAACCGCAATATCATTGCATTGAACCTTCCTTGCTTCAATGGGTGTGGGTGCATTCGCATTGGCCACCTCAAACTTTGTCTCGGTCACACTCCACACATCGGTATTAATTGACTTAAGATGAGCCTTCATCTTTAGCTTCCATTTTGCATAATCATTGCCATCAAATGGTGGTGCTCTCTTGGTGTTGTTGATGTGTAAATTCAATGTATTCATTTCTTCATCGTAGGTTGTTAAGCCTCAAATAAATGGTACCTAGCTTCGATACCACGTGTAAGGTCCTAAAGGCTAGAGGAGGGTGAATAGCCTATAAAAAATTTCTTGCAAAGCACTAAAACAACCTGTTAGTATTTAAGATCGTGAAGCTCTTTTGTAGCACTAGCTCAACTAAGCTATGCAAGCCACCTACATAATTCTAGCAAGAGACATGATCTCTAATCACACCAACAACCTAGGTTGCTATCTTACTCCTAGTGATCAATAAAACTACAAATAGTTACACTACAGAGTAAAGCTAGCAACTAGCACTACACAAGATATATATATATATATAAATGTAAGTGCAAGAAAGAGGATTGGATTGTTATACCGCCAATGTAGAGGAGATGAACCAATCAATAACAAACACAATCACAAGGATGAAACCTCGGAAATCAAGATGACACAATGATTTTTTACCGAGGTTCACTTGCTTCCCGGCAAGCTAGTCCTTGTTGTGGAGATACACCCACTTCGAGATGTGCCCGCTAAATGGCGTCGGCTTAGCCAATCCCACAGCCTCGGGAGCAGCACTATCAACACAAGATGGGGATCCTCCAAGCCACGATTCCACTAGAGTGGCCAATTCGTGAGCTCTCACAGGGAAGGCCCAAGAACCCCTCACAAATCACCCGGTGTGGCCTCGAACAATCACCAACTCGAGCTCAACCACCGCTGCTGCACCAAGCCGTCTAGGGTGATGGGAATCACCCAAGAGTAACAAGAAATCCACGGCAATCACGAAAAATAAGTGCCTCTAGATGCAAACACTAAGCAAATGCACTTGAATCTCACTCTCTCTCTTTTGAATCAAGCAACAATGAAAGGAGAGGAGTGGAGGGAGTGTCTCTAGCTCAAAGAGTGCTCAGGTATGTTATAATGGGCAAGAGCACCCTCCCATGGCCGGCCAACCTCTTATTTATAGGCCAAGCTTTCAAAACTAGCCATTTGCTCACTTGTCCAGCTCAGCAGTGAGCCCCAGACATGTCCTGGGGGGTCCCTGGACGCCCAGCCTAGCATCCTACACGTGTAAATCTTGCGCGAAAAACCATCCAGTTCAAACAAGGAGCTCCGGACACGTCCTGCGCAAAGCCCCGGACGTGGGAGGATCACTGTTCAGCGTCCGGCGTGTGTATTCTCATTCAAACACAAAGCGACCGTTGGGGAGCGTCGGACGTGTCCGAATGGGACCTTCAGACACGTGGCCCTAGCGTCTGGTGCTCCGGCCCGCTACAGGCCTGTTTATGTTGCGTCCGGGGGTGGGGCGCCGCGTCCGACGCATGGCCCTGGACGTGTTCGGCGCCCTAGCCCACCAAAATCAGTGAACACCCTCGAAAAAAGCACTGTCTGGACGCGTCCGGCGCTCCCAAAGCCAGTGTCCGGTGCTCCACTTCAAAGTTTTCCTTCTCTGAGTCACATCCGAATCTCTCAGGACGCGTCTAGAGCTCAGCGTCTAGACAGTTGATGTCTCGCGCTAAAATAGGCATATCTCTTAGCTCCGAACTTCGATTTCGATGATCTTGGACTTATTGGAAAGCTTACTCAGAGGGCTACACAACTCACAAATCCTCTTATAAAAATCTTAAAGGATCAAAGCAGTTTTCCAGTCCAACATCATCTCTTTTTTCCAACACATGAGTTCACGAACCTTCTCCAATGAGTTCTCCTTTGCAAATGTGCTAACACCAGTAAGCGTAAATCTTGCGCGAGAAACCATCCAGTTCAAACGAGGAGCTCCGGACACGTCCTGCGTAAAGCCCCGGACGCGGGAAAATAACTGTTCAGCGTCCGGCGTGTGTATTCTCATTCAAACACGAAGCGACCGTTGGGGAGCATCGAACGCGTCCGAACGGGACGTCCGGATGCGCGACCCTAGCGTCTGACGCTCCGGCCCGCTGCAGGCCTCTCTGTGTTGCGTCCGGGGGTGGGGCGCAGCGTCCGATGCATGGCCCTGGACGTGTTCGGCGCCCTAGCCCACTAAAATCAGTGAACACCCTCAAAAAAAGCACTATCTGGACGCGTCCGGCGCTCCCAAAGCCAGCGTCCGGTGCTCCACTTCAAAGTTTTCCTTCTCTGAGTCGCGTCCGAAGCTCTCAGGATGCGTCTAGAGCTCAGCGTCTAGACAGTTGATGTCTCGCGCTAAAATGGACATATCTCTTAGCTTCGAACTCCCATTTTGATGATCTTAGACTTGTTGGAAAGCTTACTCAGAGGGCTATACAACTCACAAATTCTCTTATCAAAATCTTAAAGGATCAAAGCAGTTTTCTAGCCCAACATCATCTCTCTTTTCTAACACATGAGTTCGCGAACCTTCTCCAATGAGTTCTCTTTTGCAAATGTGCCAACACCAGTAAGTGTATATCACTATGTGCATATGTGTTAGTATTTTCACAATCATTTTCAAAGGATTTTGGTTAGTGCTCTAGACCTAATGCATATGCTCACTGTTAGATCCTAGAGGCACTTGCACGACACGATAAACCATGACTTCCCCTCTTGATAGTATGGCATTTATCCTAAATGTGATCATGCTCTCTAAGCGTCTCGATCACTAAACCAGAAAGCCCTATAAGCAAACTTTTGCCTTGATCTCCATGGGATCTTCTCAATTCCACCAGAGCTTTGATCATTATCACATGTGCACCATGTCCATCACATGATCAAGTGGTCACCTCCATGCCACCTAGCTCCCATCATCACTTGTGTTGCTAATATATTTCTACATTCACTTAGTGAAACCATTAGCAACTAGGTGTGTCATCAATTAACCAAAACCAAACAAGAGCTTTCACCATCGCCGTGGGCTCACCACTCAAACTGTGCAGGTTTGCGTCCGCTCTCTACGACGACGCGTTTGCATCTCCTTCGGGCAGTACCCAGAATGGGTCATGTGTTTGGGGAAGGTGCTGGAGCGCATTTTTGATAGGCAAATGCACTTTTTAATAATAAGCTGTGTTTGAAGACAGTCTAATAAAGAGAGAAAAATACTCAAAAAAAGAGAGAAAACAAAAATTTTTAGAAAAAATAAAATGCGGCCGCCACTGCCAGGCTGGGCCCAGGAGGACAAACCGCCTCTTTGCGCACGCGGCCACGAGATCCGGAACCAAAACCTCACCCCGAAACCGAAAACCCTCTTGTCTTTCTTGAAACTGGTCCGGAACCCTTCCAACTTCCTCGAAACCATGGGGTTGTGCTAGGTGCCGACCTGGGTGGCTGGGTGTCCTCCGCCGACCAGGTGAAAATAACTTCGTCTTCACGCGTTTCTATGTGAATTGGTCCGGGTTCTTATTTTGGGCCTTTCTCTTCTGAGACTGTTTTCTACGCATGCTAGTGTTTTTCGGCCCAGCAGCATCTCTGCTAGCTAACGGCCCATGACTGAGCGGCCCGCTCGCATTTTCCCACCCATGACCCAGCGCCCGTTTCATTTTCCCACACTACGACTTGTAATGCTATTTTGTAGTTTCTCAAAAAAAACCCATAAAATTTACAATAATTTATATATAATATGTAGCTCGACTGATTGAACACAAGATCTTAATCGGTAATAGCGGCACAAACATAAAGACGATGGACAATTCTTTCCTATGAAAGGACAATAGACAAAACTTTCTCCTTAGAACGACACAAGGACAAATACAATGGACAATTCTTTTCTATAAAAGGACAATAGATAAAACTTTCTTCCTAAAGCGGCACAAGGATAAATACAATGGACAATTCTTTTCTATAGAAAGACAATAGACAAAAATAGCACAAGAACAAATAAAATGAAAATAAACATAGAAAATAAAAAAGAAATCGAATAGAAAAAAGAAAACGAAAAAGGAATAGAGTAGAAAAGAAAAGAAAGTGCGTACTGTATATGCATGTGCTCCGTGTCCATGCAGTAGGAATAGAAAAACAAAGGGGTTTTGTTGTTTCTACCCCTATTTTAAAGGGTGATGGTGATTTTGCCTTTTTTTTCAGTTTGTGATTTTGTCCCTCTTTCTTTTATATAAAGCTACCGTTTACCCCTCTTCTCTAACACCGTTGGCATGGATGAATTAAATAATTAAAAAAAAGAAAAAAAGAAAAGACAGCATGGGAAAAGGACGTACACACCCTTACGTATTTCCCCTCCCCTTCTTTCCTAGGACGCCGCCTAGCCACAAGCAGAAGTCGCGATACCGCGACTGTGGAGGCCGCGACGCGCGTGGGCGACCAGGAGACCCGGCGGCCCTCCCTCCTCCCTCCTCCGCCGGCAGGCCCTCTCTCCTCCCTCCTCCGCCGGCCCTCCCTCATCCCTCCCACACCCGACGCCCTCTGCTCGCCCTCGATCCCGATGGGATAGGGTTTGGGCTAGGGTTTGGGCTAGGGTTCGTGGAGGCTTCTGGCGGCGCGGCTGACGGCGGCGGCCCCTGCAGGGGGCTCGCGACCTCGATGGAGGGGCCAATCCCCACGGCCCCAAGATCGTCCACAGCAGCAGCAGCAAGCGCCATGAAAGAGCCAAGGTATTTCTTCGATTTATTCCCTGCTTCGGTGATTCATTTCAAAATATAAGTGATTCGTTAACTTGTTTATACCCTGTTCTTTGATTTGTGTAGGATTAGTGACCGTAAATTAGAACTTGCTGTTAGTGTGCGCTCGTATTTTAGCTTACCAGACAATGGCCCAAAGACTTATTGTCATCGTAGAACTTTGCCAACCAAGGTTCTTGACACAAGTAGCTTTAGGCTGGAACATCTAATTGATTACATCGGTGAGCACTGCATTTGGGGTTCTAAGAAGTACATTACCTTGTGAGGTGATTTGGATGAGTCTGAATGTGTGTAAATAAAATATGATGAAAATCTGTTAGAGTGGTGTAAAACCAATATGGAGAGTGGATTAGTCTGTATCAATGCTAAGATAAATGATTTTGAGGGCTCCCTGCAATTGTCTTCAATCAAGAGAAGTTTACACCCTTCTGTGGGGGCTAGTGTGCTCCTAACTGAGGAAGATTCTATTAAGAGAGCCACAAATGAGAATGTTAGAGCTGCTGTCCCATCTAAAAAAATGACAAGTTACATGGATCTGGATCATATATATTATTGCTGTGATACCTACCTTTATATTTATGTGATATGAAATTATGTTTATGTGGATTGTGCGTCGAAATACTGTCAAAATTTTCAAAAATTTGTGTACAAAAATGACAACTTTCTGTCCCAAACTAGGGGTAAAAACACAAAGGACATAATATAACAGGGGTAAAATCACAAGGGGCAAAATTATCCGATTGTGAAAAGTTAACACCGTTAGAGGCTGTTAACTGGAGAGAGGTAAAATGTTCCTTCGTTTCAAAATAACAGAGGCAAAATCACAAAGTAAAAAAAGAGGCAAAATCACAAACGGTAAAAAAAAAAAAAAAGCCAAGGCCCCAAAAACAAACGAACTATAACATATAAATATAAACGCAGGCATGCACGCCGCTCTTGGGCTTTCATGGTCTGTCTTTATGCGGGCCGCGCCTCTCTGCCCACGCGGCCACGAGATCGGCAACCAAAACCCCCAAACCGGAAACCCCCTGGTCTCTCTCGAAACCGATCCGGAACCCTTCCGGCCTTCCCCGAAACCATGGCGGGAGTCGGCGGCGGCGTCGCGCTCGTGTCTTGCAACAGAGCCCAAACCTCCGCGCTAGCGTTCGTAGAGCACCTCCCATTTCTCGCTACTGGGACGCCGCCCGGCGCCACCACCGGTGCGCGTCAGACCATCTTCGCCCCCTGCGCCAGCGCGCCCGACGTCGGACTTCACAATATCGGCGCGAGCTTCCCGGCGCCAGCGGGCTTGTGCTCCATCGCATGGTCCAAGCCAACGGACGCGGGATGTGCGTCGTGGTCCGCCTCTGCGGGCCTCATCGCCGGCGGCCTTGAGAGCGGTGAGGTCGCGATCTGGGATCCGCGGAGCCAGCTGCGGTACGTGCCGACTTGCAGCCGCTCTCATCTGCTTTCGTACCCTCGTTTCAAGCGTTTTCCAATTCGATTCCGCAGCCGCTCTCATTTGCTTTGGTTTCTACCGTATTCCAATTTGATTCCGCAGAGACGTGGAGGGCTCCAACCATGGCGGGTGGAAGTCGAGGTTGGAAGTAATTGAGGATTACTTTTCTCCTGAGGGGCGGCGGAAGCCACCACGCCAAATCCCCACCAACGCTAATCTGCTCGCCGCTAGTTCCTCCGCCACCTCCCATGGCGCAGTTCTGGTTTGGGATCAGCCAACCAGTCTTCCGTACGTACTCACATTTCATCTCTCGCTACTGCTGTTGATTCCCGTTTCCACAGGCAAGTGCAGAATTCCAGCGTGTGGGAATCGGGGTTTGAGCGAATCGAGATGGATGACTATTTCCCCTCGGAGAGGCCGCGGAAGCCACACTGCCCGGATACCGCTGGCTAGTCGAACACCTCGGGTAGTGAGGTACTTGCTTGGGATTGGCCTCCTACCATTGGTAAGTGTTCTCGCTTAGCGACAGTTCAGCTTTTCCCTCACTGTCTCTCACCACTGCCTTGTTTTTCTGAGCAGCTAGTCAGGCCTGAGCAGGAGTTCTGAATGGGGACGTGATTGCCGTCTGAATTGCTCCCCACCTCGCCTGGACTCTGCGGCTGATGACGGCACCATGATAGCTCTATTCTAAATCAGCTTGGCCCGGTGAGTTCCTACTGACCAAACAATAGGTACCAGTGAAGTCTAATTGCTGAATTAGGGGCTGTGAAAATCACACTTTGCCTGTACTCTTCAGCCTCTTTGTGCTTGCTCATATTTGTTAATAACTTCCTCCATGCATCTCCGTCTCCACTGCTATATAATTCAACTTTTCTAAAGGCACACAACAAACTAACTCCAACAGTCATTGCCTAAACTAAGTACACCCAACTAATTACACCCAAAAATATCTAATTTTCGAAATTAAAGAAGAAGAACCTCAGCTTTCACTCACTCACATCCAACGACCAGAAACGCTCGGATCAGACTCATTCTTTCCACGCGCGCCCTCCCACCCGAGACTCGCGGACCCACCCGCGGCTCCTCTTCCCCAGACGCGACCATACGCGCGAGGCGAGCGACTCCTCTCCCCGAATCCACTCCCCACACAAGTTTCAAAAAAAAAAAAAAAAATCCACTCCCCACCCGTGGCTCCTCCTCTTCCCTAGGCACGGCGCCAGCGGCGATGGCTGCTGCAACGACTCTTCGACCAAGACGAGGCGGATCGACGCCTTTGTGGCCCTGGAGGACGCGGGTGCCAGGCCGTGAGAGCCAGCCACCTGTGCCAGAGGCGGGGAAGTGAGGCATGGTCGGGAGACGGCGGCGGCGGCGGCGGCTCCACGCACAGGAGCGCTCGTGCCAAGTGTTTGGGGGAAGAGGACGTTGGCTCCAGGGGCCATCTGGTCCCGGAGTCCTCCCCACGCCGACCCCGTATACCCGGCCGCGGGCATGGCCCTTACCGCGCCGCGCCGCTGCAACATCGGCGCGAAGCGGCGGAGCTGCGCCGAGCGGTCGAGGCCCCCGCAACTTCGACTCCCCTCACGCTCCCCTCCCCTCCATCTCTCTCCCGAGGCGGCAGCGGCGGGCGTATGGTGACGGCGCCCTCACTGGTGGCGCGCCGGCGTGAGCATGCCCCCGGCGGCCCTCCTCCCCACCCCCGCTGCCGGCGCCCATCCTGAAGGCCCCCACCAGCCGCAGCCGCGTCATTCTGCTCTCCAGCTCCTCAGGTTCGTTTCTTTTCCGTCGTCCCTGCCGCAAGAACCCACCGTTCGCTGCTCGGTTGTGGGCAGAGGATGGTGTGTTGTCCCCTGTTTCTCCGATGGATGGTGACCTTGTTGGCTGCTGTCTCTGCACAGCTTTATTATTTCTTTCAGGCATGGACGGAAAAAACAGAGGCTTCCTTTTTCTCATGTTCGTGGTACAGAGCATTGCCAAGACGATTCAATTGAGGTAAACATATATGGGCCAACATATATAGTGACATGTCTTCATACGTACTGTGTTAGTGTGCTGTGCCGAGAACCATGACCGAATCAAAAGCATCCAATATATTATTAGTGAGTACTTGCTTTTTTACTATCGTCCTTTCAAATTATTCAAGGCAACAAATATACACAATCAAAAGTATACAAGTAATAGCCATGAGCTGTGATTCATTCCTTCTTGGAAGCAATAATTCCATTAATGGGCAGTACTCTAATTTCTTTGTCTCCCATAGTGTTAGCATGCAAAATATACTTATATTAGTAATATTCCATTGGCAACACTGAGTAGGGTAAGAGGGTGTTTCTAATAAAAGAAGTATTAATTTGAGATTGCTAGATGAAGATGTTAAATGAGTTGAAAGTTAATAAATTTAGACAAAGGCATTATGATGTTCTGTTATATTTTCCAGCCATGATCTGTCTTCTCTTGTGTAAATAAAAAATATCTGTAAGAAGTCACAATGTGCAGCTGCAATTGAATTGCAGCAATAGTTATACTTTTTTTTTTTTCAAATCACAGTTTATATTTGGAGTTTAGACTGGTGGTTGTTGTGCAGGTATGTTGGGAATTGAACTGAATGAAAGGATCTCTGCCAGCTTAAATGGAAGGATCTCTGCTACTAGCACATTTTATCTGCCAAGGGTATAGAATGTTTTTTCTCTGCTGTTATTTTCCTGTTAAAAAGGGGGGCATTGTTTGTATGCTTAGTGTTTCCTGCTAATTAAAAAAATGCTCTCATGTATTAATTGTTTCACTGATCTGTAAATCTGCTTTTTGTTATCTCTTTTTCATATTGCAGTCTACTAAGGAAGTTGGAGTATTTTTACCCCCATATTTTGCTGCTCAACAAGGTAGGTGTCCAGAAAAATTAGGATCCAATATTAGCAAATTAGAGTCCAGTATCAGCAAAGTATTTCATTTATTAGTGGCTTTAAGTTTTCTTATATGTGGAAACCTGAAAAATTAGCAAATTAGAATCCAATATTAGAACTGATGCTTCCTGGTTAAGATAATTTTGATTTGAATTCCTTTGTTCTATGGTTGTGCAGAAAGTACACATGACCTGGTTCATTAGGCATTACAAGCTCCACGAAATGGTTGCTGAGCAAGGAGTGGAATTTCATGCAAATGTAGTCAATCTTTGTTGTGCCTATTCTGAATTAGCCCAGTGCAAGATGATGGAGAGTGTTTCTACAGGAGCTTCATATTCCTACCTTGTAAATGTCCTTCCCCCGTTTCCTACCTTGTAAGGTACCTGGCTGCATGATATATCAGACATTCTGATTTTCTTGCAGATTATGAATTTCACATCAGTGAGCACAGTTCTTACAGAAATTCTTCAAATTTCCAATCTTGAAACAGGGGCCAATAATGGTGGGTGCTTATTCGGTTTGTTTACCTATGGACATCGACTGTGTTGTTTGCATTGCAATGTAATGGTATATGAGAGAAGGGTTAAGCCAAGGTTTCCTTTTCATGTCAGGTCAGAATATCCCACGGTAAGAATTTTCTTCCTACTTTTTAACTTTTTTTCTTTATGGTATTGCCTTAGATTGAAAATATGGATGCTTAGAACTTGTGATATTGCAACATAATGCACATAAATCTGTACCTGATCATTGCAAGGTTTCTTTTATATTAGCCAAATTATTTCTACTGAAAAAAGAAACTGTGATATTGCAACATGTTCAAGAGCTTTTGTTTTCCTGAACTACAGAACCTAAGCATCGGTTCTGTTATTCAACACTTGACTGTTATTTTTAGGCTACAACAAGGAACATTCTCTCTGCTGGATATAAGGAAATGCAGAAGTTCTAAGTTTTGAAAGTAGAACTATGGATGGCTATATTGTGGTATTTGGGATCAGTGATGTGAGAGACACTGAGATAGCACTATCAGAGCCTTATAGTTTGGATAATTTCTTTAGAAATTTTTTAAAAATATTAGTGTAGCGATTTCTTCTATTTCTTTTATATTTTGGATGTTTGCAAACTTTTATCTATTGTCGGTTAGATTATTTAGTGTGTGCTTTTATATAAAAGTTTGGAAATGATGGTGCTTGTTTCACTGCAAAAATTCATAATGTGTCATAATGCTCATGCTGAGGTGTCGTAGCTGGTGATTGAGAAAAGGTTTGATTGAAATCAGAGATTTAGAGTCAATGCTCAGTGATACTAATCGGCTTAGTTTTCTTCTACCTTGTGCGTAAAAATTCCAGTTATGTGTTGATATATCATGTCTGTGGTGTTGACTGCTCTGCAGGGAAATTTTGGTTTATTCAAAAACTTGAGTGAGGGACATCTCGACCAGAGGCATTCAGGTTAGTCAATTCGATTGGTTTACTCCTTGAAGGGAATTTTTGTGTTGGTATAGTTCGAGAAAAAATTGTGTTGATTTATTGGAGATATGATATGACATGTTTCTCAGATGTTTGATCCTTGACGTTGGAATAGAAGCTTGGCAAAATGACGTGGGAATTGAACCTTGGCAAAATGACGTGGGGATAGAAGCTTGGCAAAATGGTTTTCGTTCCTGCTCCAGTGTGATGGACTAATCTTCATTGACTTTTTGCATGAATCTCAGTGACGGTTCTATCTATAATGCAACATTAGATTTCCTTGGCTTGAATTTTTTAACCAGAGCTCTAGCTATCTTCAATAAAAAAATATTTGTGAAGTATCTAAAATGTTTCTGCCTTACAACAGTCACAGTCTCGGTGTATTTTTCTTTCCTTAATGTTGAAATGTGCTTATCTTTGGAAGTCCTCGTTCTCTAAAATCTGGTTGGTTGTTTTCCTTTTAAATATCCCTTAAATGAAACCGTGGCAACGCACGGGCACTATACTAGTGGATTAAATTATTTGGTCTGCAGTTCATTTGCCACTTCAATAGTTTCAGTTTCGTGTGATTAAGTATGTCCAGCTTGCAATCATGCACTTTGCAGGTTCTTTTCTATTGCTCAAATATTCCATGCAGCAACTAATAGCAGCACCTCCTAATCAACTAATCCACCTTAAACTTTCTGATAAACTGTTGGCAGAGGCGTAGTTATCTTTTATTAATATTCCACAAATGGAAACCCGCAAGGTTTTATTTATCTGTGCATGTTAAGTTTCATTTTCTTCATTAGGACGTACAATGAATCCCAATGTACTTGTGCACAATTTTGCCCATATCTGGCGGCTACCATTCATAGACGTATTTGTACACCCAATATTCTGCTCACCTAAAAATCTTTGGTATTCTTATTTTCAGAATCTCTTAAGCATCATGGTCAAGGAACGCTCTCTTGCCTTTGTACAGTGTTGTTTCTTTTCTTGGTTTTAATAAAATTCAGTGGGGGCCTCCCCTGCTGTATATTTCGCTAAAAAAAAAAGGAACGCTCTATTTATCAAAGCTTCGTCCCATTCTCGATCATCAGGACGCATTAGCTGTGATACCCGTCATCAAAGTCTTCAATTCACCTTCTTTCCTGTCACTTTCATTGTTGGAATTCTCGGAATCCACTTATATGTCTCCATATTCTTATTTGGTTTCCATCCCAACACGCCATATTAGCCCTTTCTTTAGCAGGTCTAGGCCAAACCCCATGCAGTTCCATGATGGCGATGAATCTACAGGAAAAACAGTGTCAATGAACTCCCCATTTGGGAAGTGGCGAGCTTTTAGCAGTCTCACACAAAGGCTATCTAGAAAATGGATAAGCCTCCATGCTTGTCTAGCAAGTAAAGCTTGGTTGAAAAGGCGCAAATCTCTTATCCTCATCCCTCACATACATTTAGGTGTCATCATTTTCTCCCAGGCTATCCAGCATATTTTCCTGTGTTCTGGTTCATCTCCCAACCAAAAGTCTTAGAATCATCTTCATGTAATCATCACAGAAGCCTCCCGTGAGTTTAAATGGCCTGTGCCCCTGATTTAATTAGCACCTCTTTTCCTCCTGCAGATATATACTTTTCTGACCAAGCATTAAGTCTCTTCATAAATCTCTCTTTTTTTGTTTCGAAACATCCAGCTTTCATTTGCCCTTCCAGTACCGGCAGACCCAAATATTTCTCTTCAAAGGAAGAATGCTCCACTTCTAATTCCGTTTTAATTTGTTCCTGTGCTTCTGGTTGACATTGAGGCCCAAACAGTGTAGAACACTTCACTTGATTAACCCTCTGATGTATTGACCTTTCATATTTTTGTATCACATCTTTGATTACCTTGGTTTGCTGTAAATTTGCATGGAAGAAAAGTAGACTGTCATAAGCGAACAAGAGATGTGAGATTCCTGTTCCCCTCCTGCGTATTTGTAATTGATGTAGCATATCCTCCTCCGTCGCTTTATTTAGTAAGAATGATAATCCCTCAGCAACAAGCAAAAATTGATATGGTGACAAAGGATCACCCTGTCGCAAACCGCAGAAAGGTGTGAAATATCTCAGTATGTTGCCATTAAGTTTTACTGAATAACGGGACTGAAGTAACAAAGGCCATTACCCATCTCTGGTATATAGGTTTTGAAAAAAGGAAGTTGCCATAGCCTCCATCTTCTCTTTGTTTTCAATATACCTATCATCCTCGGCAATCAGTCTCTTAATCTTATTCTTTTTTGCTCTCCAAACTGCTTTACGTTGGGAAGAAAAAAAACCTTGTTTTTGTCCCCATCTTGCAGCCAGAAATTCTTGATCTTTGTAACCACGTCACCTCTTCCCTGTACAGCATTTCATCCATACGGTAGTACAGAAGCTTAATTGAATATGCTCTATTTTCTGGCATACATCTTCCAGTTCTCTGGTCACTGGTCCAAAATGTTCCTTATTCCATAATCTCGAGGTATTCATTACTGAGTTCAATTTTCTAGCCACGTCACGCAAATTCGAGGCTGTGTATCCATGCTTGCTTGATAGCCTCCAGCAAAGATTCTACACTTTCCCTGTTTCCCACATGATTTCATATCTCATAGGTTTTCTTACTATTGATTGTCTTTGTTCTACTTTCAGCCAAAGCAACAGGAGGCAATGGTCTGATCTTGATGATACGGTGTTGTAGCCGAGCACTTGAAAAATGATATGACCATTCAGGCGAAGCCACAGCCCGGTCAAGTTTCGTGCCAAAAATGATATGACCATTCAGCCGAGCACTTGTGAATAACTTCCTCCCTGCATGGATTGAATTATTTTTTCTGCAGTTCTTTTTGTTCAACACTTTAATAGTTTCAGTTTCGTGTGATCAAGTATGTCCAGCTTGCAGTAATACACTTTCCTTTATTAATATCCCACAAATGGAAATACACAAGGTTTTATTTATTTGTGCACGTTAGATTTCATTTTCTTCATTAGGAGTCAGCTGACTTGCATCTTCTTCTATTCTTAAAGGAATGTCTGCTGCCTAATTTCGTTGAGAACTGAGCAAATAAATTTATTCCTACAGGTGCGTGGACTGTCTTTTAGTTTGTCCCAACCTAACCTGCTTGCTTCAAGCACCAGTAATGGAAGGCTTCTTATATATGATCTTGCATCTGGGAAAGGCATTCCTGCCTTGCAGGTACTAAATCATTTTTTATAAGCAGCCAAGGACTGTACTGTGTTCTCTTTATGTTTAATTTGATGTTAACATGTTTCTTGTTTTACAAATATGCAAAAAAAAAAAAATCTAGTGTTCTGGATTTAACAGATCAGAAATGTCATCCATCTCTTGGAGCCCTTCTTTGACAAATGTTGTTGGATCAACATCTTTTGATGGGGCATGTAAGAGCATGTAGTATTTCTTATTAATTTAGTCCAGTTGATTGAAAAAAATACTTATCGTATGCTATTATATGCAGCTATCTGGGATATCACTGCGAAATCTCCTTTAATATGGTAATTGTTCTTACTTGCTTATAGGTTTAAAAGTTTTTAGGTATATAAATAACTTGGTGTTTTATCAGTTGTCTAATAATAATAAATTTTTCCTTGAATAGAAATTTTCAAAGCAACAGAAAGTTTTGTGCCATAGAGTGGAGCCCAACAGACCCAAATGCAATGATTGTTGCTGCAGACGATTGCATTAAGTCAACTTCGAATTTGGTAATCTTTTCATTTGTTTGGATTAATCAAGACCATTTTGTGTTGTTAGTTCCATGAGTCATGGAGAACTGACATACATGTGTACTTTATGTGAGAATACTATTGTAAGACACTGATCTTGAACTTTGTTGCATTCCTACTCGTACCTGAAAATTTAAATAAGATAACTAAACAGTTAAAACCCATTTATTCTGAAAATATAACCTTGATCATAGATATTCCAACAAGCACATAAAAAGTCACAAAATTATTATCTCTTTCGTGTTTTATTCAGATATTTGATCAGAGGATGATGGAAAAGCCTGTGAATGAATTCTGTGAGAACTCGGGAGGTTGGTTGCTAAGATATTACTATTCTGTTAACTTGTTAGTGGTATTATTATAAAATATTTTCTGACACTTGTTCTGTAAAGGTGTCGTGTCTATGTCGTGGTGTCCGTGCCAAGACAAGCTGATTATCTCCTGCAGAAACAAGAATCTGGTTCTTTGGAGTATGAAAAACCAGCAGGTATAAATATAAAATATGATGGAACAGTTTGTGGATCTGTCTATCTTGGGTAGTTTTTCTTCCATTTTCATAATCTATGTTTTCAATTTTTTTCCCTTGTCAGCTCCAGCTATGGGAGGGCTCTGGTCTTGATGACCGTCACTTTACTGATGTGCGTTGGAGTAAAACATCAACAGGACTATTTGCAGCAACATCTGGAGAAAACATTAGCCTGTACAGTGTAGAAGGTAGAATTTTATAGTAACATCTAATTGTTATGCTTAGTTTACTTTGTTGAAATCATTCTTTACTTCTGCCGTCTGCTGTAATCCAAAATGTTCCTTACACACATTATTTATTTTATTGGTGCAGGTGATGTAAGCCAGGATTGATCGTACCCGCCTGCACATATATAACTACAGGCACGTTTTTGCAGAGGATAGTGTCTGAGGAGGATAGTGTCTGAGGCGTACGTATGTTCTATGGTTCAATTTGACTGTCGTTTGCAGAGGATAGTGTCTGAGGCGTATGTTCTATGGTTCAATTTGACTGTCGTTTGCAGAGGATAGTGTCTGAGGCGTACGTTCTATGGTTCAATTTGACTGTCGTAGCTTTGCATATTGGTAGAGGAAGTTGAAGTTTTGAATGGTGGCTGAAATGTTGAGTGTGCTAAATCTGGATGAAACGTGTGGGGCTTGCTAAATCTGAAAGAAAGCCAGGACTGTTATCGGTACCCGTCCGCACAGATATATAACTGCAGTCACGGTTTTGCAGAGGATAGTGTCTGATGCATTCTATGGTTCAGTTTGACTGTCGTAGCTTGCATATAGTAGAGGAAGTCGAAGTTTTGAATAGTGGCTGAAATGTTGAGTGTACTAAATCTGGATGAAACGTGAGGCTTGCTAAATCTGAAATCTTGGTCGTTTTAACGCGTATTTACTGTGAAATGTTGTCTGCCTGTTTATGATGTTGCTTGCCTCAGAATCTGGGAATTCCTTTCGAGCGTTTTTCTCCGGCAGGCGGCGTCGAGGCAAGTGCTCTTTCGAGTGTATTTCTCTTACATATGCAGGAGAAAGGTCGGTGCGCTGCTCGATTTTCGCATGGCGAAGAGGCAGAGGCAGAGGCAGCACAGCAAAGCCGGCGACGGAATGTCATTGACCAGACTCCGTGGAGCTCACCATCAGCCACAAGCCCACAAACACCCGCGAGTTGTCGATTTCTGCGATGGCCTCCTGCAGTCCTGCTGTTGACGCGAGTGCATGAGAGCTATGTGACCTGTATTAAGAGGACACAGCAACTCTAAAGCCCAGCGTTCCTGCCACATATATAAACCTCTGTAAACTTTTTTTCCCCTTGCGAAACATAAACCTCTATAAACGTGTGAGCATTCCCAATTGATTTCTGACCAAAGTGCTTTGTCTCATTCAAATTTGATCCTCAACCAAACATGGGAACAAAGGTGCGAATTGAAGTCATTCTCTACTTCTGCCGTCTGCTGTCAAGGGCTACCAACAAACCTTGATATCCTATAATGATTTGCATCCTGCCACCGTTTACACCGTATTACCTTTTTAATGTCATTATTGATTTCTAAACATGGGAAATCCAGATGCCAAAGTTCTAAAATAAAGTACGCTATCAGATGCGAAGAAGTTGATCTCGACTCTGCTATCCCCGTTCACCGGTACGAGAGGCACTTCCCCTTGCAAATATCTGGGGCTCCAACTTCACATCAGGTCACTACAGAAAATCCATGTACAGCCGCTCATTGAACGTATCGGGCGGTGACTACCATGATGGAAAGGAAGATGGCTTAGTAGGGCTGAGTGCCTAACACTTGTCTCTTCGATTCTTTCGGCCATGCCAACTTATCACCTCATTGTGTTCCCTTGACGTTTTGGGTAAGAAAGAGAATCGACAAAATCAGGAAATCATTCTTTTGGAAAGGGAGAAAAATGTGAATAGAGGACATTGTCAGGTAAATTGGCCAACGGCCGCCCGACCAAAGGATTTGGGAGGGCAAGGTGTACTAGACCTAGACAGGTTTGGTCGTGCAATTTGACTATGCTGGTTGTGGTAGGATTGATGAAAGACTCCAAGCCTTGGATTGGGATGGACCTTTCTTGCAATGATGCTGACCACCTACTGTTCAATGTCTCAACCATAGTCACCATCAGAGACGGCGCAAAAGCTTGCTGCTGGCACACCAACTAGCTTGGGGAAGCACCCAAATATTTGGCCCCAAACCTCTTCCAATTAGCCACGAGGAATAGAAGAGTAACTCCGAAACAACAACTGGATGCGCTCTCTGCAACGTCATATCACCAACGCCACTCACGTAGAGGAATTTGTCTCCCTCTAGACCAAGATCCAGGATGTACATCTCACCCAAGGTATCAATGACTCCATCACCTGGAAATGGACGCCGGATGGCACTTACCCCGACCCGCTCAACATATCACGCACAATTCAGAGGCTCTTTTACAGAAAGCACTTACAGAAAAAAAAAAGTGCAAGGTCTTCATCTGGATCCTAATACATGGGAAATTGTGTTCTTTGCAATGAGCCATTGAAGACCGGGCTACACCTATGCTTATGTTGTCCATTAGCTAGGGAGAATGCTTCAAGTAAAATGCCTCGCACGGAGCGGAGACGGTTCAATGGCATGGTCATTTATATCTCCTGGAGCCTCTGAAAAGAGAGAAACCTTTTAACAATACATATGAAACGGTGATGCAGGTAGCCTCGAGAATTAAAGACGACATAGAGAAAAAAAAAAAAAAAAAAAAAAAAAGAAGACGACATATGACCGGGCTAGTTTTTGTTGGTTTGATCGGTCTTGCTGCTGCCCTTGAAGGGCTGTTGTTCGTTGAAAGCAATTGTGCACATTTCAAAGAGAGTATGTGAGCTCCCCCGTATATCCATGCATCCGTGGCGTGCAACAAACCAGCGTGATGATATAAAACATGATGGACATGACATTTTAGTGCTTTTATATGTTATTTATAGATTCATACAAGATTCACCTAAAAATAGGGGGATATATGTTGACGCCAAAAAATATATCAACGTGTAAATTGGGCTAGACCATCATATTCATATATAACATCAAGTGCGTGATGAAAATATTTGGGACGACACACAATTCAAAGCACCAAGCAAAAAAGGACAAAAAGAGAGTGGATGGTTTTGTCCCTGCTAAATCGGCCTGGACAATTTGCCAAACCGCCCTAGCTGGTTTCACTGACCCAGAACCAGCTAGTTAATGAGCCTGTGAGGCCGGTTCACTTGCCTATTCTGAGCCACGTTGGTTTCCAACTGGGTGTTCTGGATTTATTTTTGATTTGGAAAATTTAGAGAATGCTTTTCTAGACTTTTCTTGATGTGATAAGACCACCCTCTTTCCAATATATGAGAGAATCACGGTCGATCGCGGATCTCGTCTTCCAATCGCTAAAAGCACAACACATAATCTATTTTACCCTACTTTCTCTCTATCTTATTGTTCGTCACATTTTTAGCACGAAATTCAACGACGTTCTATATGGCCTACGGATCCTAGGAGAACCTCCACATACTCCTTTCCGAAGGATGTTCCAGAGTCTATTAGATGAAGAACAGGCTCAACATTGACCTAACCGACCTCTGGGTTGGTTTCGTCGATCCATTGCGTTCTTGCTACGATCTTAAGGTTAATTGTCGCCATAGGCGTGCTAGACCTTGATGGTGTGTGACCAAATTCGGCGTCAACAACCATAAGTCAAAATAGAATTTACACATTTATTTGTGATAAAATAAGTTCTCTAGAATAAAATCCCGATGATATACACAGACTTTGAATTCCGTATACTAGCACTAAGCCCGTTGGTTTTTCTTTATTGCTAGCTAGCTATTGCTATAGGTATTGCTACATACAGTTGGGTACTATCCACGTTTCACAGTTATTGCTTCCAGACAAAGGTATATGAGGACCATCAGGAGAACAGTACCCCAGCAACGGTTGGCCGCGGCGGCATGGCATCCGCGACGCTCGCCCGGTATTGGAACAGGCTCGTGTTGCGGATTTCGGCGCTGTGGTCGACGCTGCTCACCGTCCTCTTCTCCTTCATGTCGTACCGCACCACCCAACCGGAGCCGACCACCAGCAGCACGCCTCCCTCTAAAACAGCCACGGCCTCCAGCCATTCGAACGGCCGCGGCGGAGGCAGGTAGTCTTGGAGCCGGAGGACGCAAGCCCACGTCTCGCCGTCTTCTCCAAGGGTCCAGACCTGCATACACGGCGAGCCTTTCCTCGCGCCGACACGGCGACCGTCCCGTCCATGTCGAACGGCCTGAGCTGGTGGTGGCCGAGGAGCGGAGGACGGCGGAACACCCGGAACGTCTCCGACAGCGTGTCGAACGCGACGATGCTGTCGTTTTCGACGGCCTCAGGATGGCACGACCAGTACAGGGTCGTTCCAAGGGCCAGGCAAGGGGAGGGGATCCCGCGTTGGTGGTTGCACTTGCCCTTGGCGACAGGGCAGAGCCGCCGAGGCGGCTTGCCGGTGGAAAGAATGTAGTGGAACTCGTCGATGTAGTAGTCGCCCGCCGGCACGACCTCGTCACGGGGCAGCACCCTACGGTACGCGCCGCACGCCGGGTCGTACTTGTAACCGGGTTGCGGGAGGTGGCCGATGCACAAGACTCGGTGCTCGCCGGACGGCCGGTGGAAGTAGAGCCCGGACGCCACGACGAAACTGCACGGCTCTGGCGTCAGCGACGGCAGGCTCGCCCACTGCCGCGTCGCCGGGTTGCACATCAGAAATCGCTTCTGTCTCAGCGAGAACAGCAGGAGACCGTCGTGGGAGTCGACGAGCTGCAATACGCCATCGAAACGCAATAGGCGCCGGCAGCCTCCGTCTCGACCGTCGAGAGGGTCCATGCCTGCGACTAGGTTCTCGGAGACTATACCCAACTTGTAGCCGTCCGGATAACCGAGGAGCTCCAGCGGCCGGCGGCGGGAGTAGGCAGCGAGGAAGGCGGGGCAGGTGGTGATGCGTCGCCAGTGCTTGCTCACGGCGCGGAAGCGGAGGACGGACTTGGGCGGCAAGCGGAGGAGGATCTCCACGAGCACGTCGTCGACGGCATCGTCGCTGCCTAGGTATGTTTGAGGGATCAATCAATTCCAATCGAACAGGCGAGCCAAATGCGTGGGCCCCTGTATTTCTTTATTTGTATACGTGGACAATGCAAGGCAGGGCTCAAATCTAAGTTGGGCTCGAGCACGTTGTACAGCACTACACAAGCCATCCGACTTGGATTCTGAGTCTTTTTATTATTATTATTATTATTAATCTTATTTTTTGACGCCGATTTTAATTCCGAGTCTATCTAAACTACTACAGTTGTGACAACTATGTAGGTTGATTGTTAGGCTTGATCTCCTTTGTGCTATGGTGAACCTTAATGGTCGTTCTTCCTAAATGAGCTAAGCTAGTACCCGGGCTGTCGAGTTGTGTTGATAATTTTGCTACCTATTGCTCACTATGCATAAAACAAAAGCACTGCCTAATATAAGCACAGTATTAAGGCATATTTTTGTTCTGAGCAAGGCAAGCTCAAAAAATTCATCACATGCGTCCATTTTTTGACTTATGAGAATTAATGGTAGCAATGCCTAGAGCAGATGAAGAGTCTCGCTCATGTTAACACATGGCCACATGGGCATGGGGGAGCCTCCTTGCAGGTCAGCCACCTTGCGCTGAATGGCGTGGAGGCGTTTCGTTTGTGGCCAACTCAGCATGCAAAGGCAAAGGAGAGTTGCCTCTACAAACTGCCAGACTTCTCCAGACGAATGGATGGATTTCCCTCCAAAAGCCGCAACACAGCAACACCCGCCGGCGCCGTGCCTCCCATCGTGCTGGTGCACGGCATCTTCGGCTTCGGCAAAGGCGTGCGTATGCTCTGCGTTCGTTTCGTTTCGTTCCGATCGTCGTCTCCGACTCCGATCACAGGCTCACAGGCGGGCGTGCGTTGCAGAGGCTGGGCGGGCTGTCGTACTTCGCCGGCGCGGAGAAGGACTCGCGGGTGCTGGCGCCGGACCTGGGGTCGCTGACCAGCGTCCACGACAGGGCGCCGGGAGCTCTTCTACTACCTGAAGGGCGGGACGGTGGACTACGGCGAGGAGCACAGCCGGGCGCACGGGCACGCCCGGTTCGGCCGGACCTACGCGCGGGGCCACTACCCGGCGTGGGACTCCGAGCACCCGGTGCACCTGGTGGGCCAGGCCACTCGGCCGGCGCGCAGGTGATCCGCCTGCTGCAGCAGATGCTCCACGACGGGGACTTCGAGGGCCACGCCGGCGACACCTCGGAGCGCTGGGTGCTCAGCGTCACCTCCCTCTCCGGCGCGCTCAACGGCACCACGCGCGCCTACATCGACGGCATGCGCGCCGACGATGAAAACAGCTTGGCGGTGGATGCGGCCCGTGTGCCGCCTCCAGATCTGCCGCGTCGGCAGCGTGCTGTACCACTGGCTGGACCTCCCTTTTCTCAGGCGCTACTACGACTTCGGCTTCGACCACTTCGGCATGTCGCGGCGCGTCGTGGGACTGTCGGGGCTCGCGGACCTCCTCCTCGGCGGCAACGGCAGGCGCGGGCCGTTCGCGACGGGGGACTGGATCGTCCCCGACCTCACCATCCAGGGCGCCGCCAGGATCAACGCCCGCGTGCGCACGTTCCCGGGCACCTTCTACTTCAGCTACGCCAGCCGCCGCACCGCCCGCAGCAGTGACGGCGGCGGCGCCACCGTGCCGTCCGGGGTGACGACGATCCACCCGCTGCTCTTCGTCCGCGTCCTGCAGATGTGCCGCTGGCGCTACCCCGCCGGCGCCGGCGTTGCCCCGCCGTACCCGGGGTACAGGGACGAGGACTGGGAGGACAACGACGGCTCGCTCAACACCTTCTCCATGACGCACCCGAGGGTCACCGTGGAGCACCCCAGCGTGCGGGTGGAGAACGACGAGGACTGCCACCCGCTGCGGCCGGGGGTCTGGTACTACAAGGTCGTGGAGGCGGACCACATGGCGTTCGTCATCAACCGCCGGCGAGGAGGCGTGCAGTTCGACCTCGTCTACGACAGCAGCATCTTCGATAACTGCCGGAAGCATGTCTTCCGGACTGCCCCGCCGCCCACGCTTCCGGACCAGAATCAGAGCTGATTCCACGCCAACATCTCGTTTCGCCTCTCCACGTCCACGTGAGGCCGCCCGTACATGACAATATCCGTCCATTGTTTCAGCGATTGTTCCGACTGATTGACAATGTGAATACATTGATGCTCAGATATACATGAGTGTCCAGCATCCAATGAAACCTCGTGACAGCAAATTTTAATCATCCTCTAGCAGAATATCCTTTGCCACACTTCTCTCTTTTTCTTCAAATTAAACTAGACAAGCTCTTGAGCCAGTGAGCCGCATGAGCTCTGCCGTGCCGTGCCGCCCCGGTCAGTACGCAGCATAAGAAATGGAAAAGACCTAGCCATACGCAGCCTAAGAAACGGGGATGTCACATAAATTAGGAAAATATGTTTCTCAATCTGCTTCAGCAACACCCCTCCTAAAACCATCATAAAACCACAAATCATGCTCCAGGGAAAACCCTCCTAAAACCACAAATCAGGCTCCAAGTAAATCAGATCAACTGGAGTTGAACCAGTTTTAAAAAAGATGCGATGGCAACAATCATTACACAGTTTTATTTCTTATATATTCCATCCCTGATATGGAAGCAGGAACAGAATCAAAGATGCCCAAAACTCAACCTGATCTTGGTCTGCCGAAAACAGCTATTGCAAAACGTTTTCACAGCTGCACCAGGCAGCCGAGACATACAACTAATAGAATCATATAGACTGACAGCAGCCCCGATAACTGTTGCACCTCATCTCTTGTGCTTATTCATCGAAGGGGGGAGAAAAGGGAGGCACTTCCTTTTCACACTACAACAAATTCTCTGTTGCACCTAAGGTACTTAGCCCAATGGACCGGACTTGGTGAAATACCTTCACGTCTAGTTCGCCTTTGACTCAATTACCCTCTTTGCAAAAGAGGGCAAGCAGAATGATGCCGTGTGGATCTGAAATATAGATTTAAATCAGGAAACAGCTCGAGGAGTTCTCATGCAAAGGCGGTGAAATCAGCAAAAAATACACACCTCCGAGTTGTAGAACTTTAGGGGTCCTTTTGATTTCGAATGTTCATCCTCCTCAACGTTGAAAACAGGGTGCTGGAAATCAACAGCAGGCCCTTCGGTGGAGCAAAGCATGAACCCAATAACTCCGCTGCAATGGAAGCATGTTAACCAAGTGGATAAATAGAAAAACTGGTACAATAGCATACACAGGATTAGCTGCACATACCTAGGGTATGTAGGTACTGTTGTCCAAGCATAGTTAACCGAGCCTTTGAAAACTTGGCGACAGTTGGCAACAATATCTTCAATAATGTGCATATGTAGCCATATGCTCTCTGCCTGTGTGCATACAACTCCACCTGGACGCAAAGCTCTGGCCACCGACTGGAAGAATGGCTTCTCAAAAAGCTCCTGAGCAGGACCTGGTTATGCAGGCAGATGTCAATGAAAGATTAACGACATAATGTAGGTACAAAACACATGATTAACAACAGCTACCTATAGGATCAGATGAATCCACAATTACTGCATCATATGAACCCTCTGGAGCATTTTTCAAAAAGGCGACCCCTGCATGTCAATGGAGATTTCAGCACATAGATATGTAGCATAGAACTGTTAATCAAATACATAACATAAACATCCATCAAACAATGAAGTGGTCAAATGGGCCATTAAAAATTCAATATTAAACTTTTAAAAGATATCAGAAAGGAAGGACATGACTAAAACCATGAAGGAATATCAAGCTGGAACACTGAAAAAGGCAGGGGCAAGGCCCAGGCACTATCAGATTCGCAAAAAAAAAAAAAAAAAAAGGCCCAGGCACTATCAGGGGAACTTCGAAATGTAGCATATGCCAATTTAGTATGGATCAAAGAAACAAATATATAATTATGCCATTCAAAATAAATAAATATAGAGTAATATGCATTCAAGCCCAACAAGAATTAACATGAACCAGACACAAACCCAACTAAAGATATCAACGCAAGTTGAAGTACTAAAACCAGAAGTTGTATATCCTATGAATTGATTGTAATAAAAATTCAAGCAACATTTGAGGTCAAATAAGGCTCAGATGTTGCCTCCCAAACAAATATTATGCAAAGCAAGACAAATATTGGCAACAAGAGAATATAACATACTACTGACCATCTCCAATGTGTAATGACACACGAGGGTCTTCATATCCAACAGCTAGATGAGGGAAAAATTGCTTGGAGACCTGCACAATGGAACAGACAATTTAAAAAAAAAAGTAACACAAGAGACAAATCATTGAAAAGGTTACATAACTGTTAAGACAACAGCAAAGCCTTTTAGTTCCAAGCAAGCTGAAGTAAGTTAATGAAATTGCTTTAAGAAATTTGCGAAATCTAGGAAGAAGATTGCATCTACAACAAACAATAGTTCATCAAATCGACAATAATCATGAAACAAAGAACACCTACATAGCTAGGATTAAAGCAGGGTAGCAATACCAAGACAAACGATACAATTAGAAATAGTATTAGTATCATTTCACTTAGCTGCTCCTAGAACTTTCAGAGAAGAATAGCACAAATCACTAGCACAAAATGTAGTATAAATTATAAAAGTAAGGAAAATTCAATAAGGTAAAGCAGGAGCAGCTAACATGACACTCGAAAAATCAAGTGTTATCAGTAAAATCAATTGCAGACCTAAATTTGAAGGTAGATAAAGACACTTAAACCAAACTATTGGTGTCTAGAAAAATCTAACAGAAAGCAAATGCTCTCAAACATCTAAAAGCCCTTAAGCGACAACCACTGAAATGCATTAGTTACTAGATAAAACATATATCAGTGGTCTCTGAATACTATTGTGCACATACAGGAAGAGAGATCTTACATCTACCACCATCTTGTCAATTTCACAGATGTCAATATGTTCCACAGAGGAATGCCGTGAAACCTCACGCAGGACACCACCATCACCCCCTCCGATAACCAACACCTGTGTATCATGAAACAATCTAACGTTACATCCAATGAATTTTAGAAACTAGACATGTTTATCATCTGTCTTGAAAAGCATAAATTCACCCAATTAATAAACTTGGCAATACAACCGCATTCTAACAATTTTGTTACTGCAGACTTCTCCTCCACGTGTTACAAGTTCAAACAAACAGCAAAGAGGATCATGTCATATACATATATATATATATATATACCTTCTTGGGGTCTTTGATGGAGCAAAGGGGCAGGTGAGTAATCATCTCTTGGTACGCACACTCATCCCGCTCTGTCACCTGAATAACTCCATCGAGAACGAGCACCTTCCCGTACGTAGAGGACTACAATGCAAAACAGAAAGGCAACAGAATCATGACCCACTGACGAATCAATTGCAGGTGGCTTGGGTGCAAGCAAAAGGAAAGAACAATCACCTGAAACACCATCACATTCTGGTAGTCTGACTTCCCTTGAAACAGCACCTTCTCCACCTTCAGCGAGTGCGCCTCACCTACCATTCATTCAGACATCAAAATCCACCCATGAGCAAAGTTGGCATGACGAGCAGTGACGGAACAAGATGACGAAAGAAGAATATTATATTATCCGAAGGAAGAGTGTGTGCTCAAGCGAACAGTGGAGCATCACGATGCGGCAGCAGAGGACGGAAAACAAGGGACGCACCAGGCCACATGGGGCTAATCTCGGAGAACCATCCCGGGATGACGGCGGAGATCCCCGCCTGCTCGCCGGCCGCCGCCTCGGCCCCAGCCGCCGCGGCGTCCTCCCCGCTCTCCCGCGCCCTCTTGGCCGCCGCCTCGGCCTCCATCGGGGTGCGACAGCGAGGAACGGAGAGAAAGCTGGCTCGGTGGGTGTGCGGCTGGCGGCGGGTGGAGGAGGGAGGGGGGGTGCGCAGCAGCAGCGGAGCCTTGAGATTAGGGCTCCTCTCCCGGATGGCCGGATTCCTGTGGCTTTTGGGAGGGTTTTGGGTTCCTCGCCGCGGCCGTAAATAATAAAGGCCGGGCCCAGGCAGCCGAGCGGCGCACTTGCCCTGCCCCATCGGTCGACAGACTCCGCGGTGCCTATCGTACCTCCGTCCTCACTGGCCGATGGGGCCACCTATTCGCGGGACCTACGGGTCAGTGTGCCGAGTGCCCCCACCCGGTGTGGGTGGCGGCGTCGGCTTCGGTGACCCACCGGAGACTGCTGCTGGGTTGAGATTCGGCGGAGATGGGGGGCCCCCGCCGCCCTCCCGCTTTCGCACTGCTTTTTATCTTTGTTCGATTCCATGATGCCCGCTTGATTGGTGTGCCTGCCTGTCGTATTGGGCAGCAGAGCACGCGGCACAAGTGATGCTCATGTGCTTAGTCAGCTAAATCTCATCTCTGAACATGGCCAGGCTATTTGAATTGGATTGGAAAAACGGCATCTGTGTGTGTTGATTTCCTCACCAAGATGGAAAAACGGTAACTCTGTGTGTGTGTGTGCGCGCGCGCGCTGATCTTCTCACCAAAGATAGCTTGGCTGGTGTCACCGCTTTTTTGACTGCATGGCCGGCGGCGGCGGTTCCTTGGTTAATTTGCCTTCGAGGATGAGGCTGCGTCCGGTTCCGGCGAGAATTGCGACTGCTGCAGTGGCCGTGCGCCGCACAGAGAGCTTCTCTCTCGGCCGTTCAACGTCCTCGCTCAGGCCTCTCTTTTGCCTCGTAGAGCATCTCCAACCGTTTTAGTAATAAATCTACTCTTGATTTTATTTCATTTATGCTGATGGAGGACGTGGAAGGGATGCTGGAGAAATTGCGGCTGACGGAGTGAAGGTGCTATATTGTTCCCTCGGTGTCCATTGAGCAAGCCTTAGGAATAGTGTGGTGCCCACTGAAGTGAACGGGGTCGGATGCAAAGATCTCGGATCTGACTATACACAACTTGAGCGGTCTGTTCGCTTTGATCGCTTTGGAGGGCTATAAAAAAAAAAAAAAAAAAACGTACCCAGTGTCGTAGGCTTCTGCACTGCGGGGTCTGGGGAAAGAAAAATAGTCAGCAACCATCCCTACACAAATATGTAGAGACTGAGACTTGAACCCTGGACCTCTTGGTTACAGACGGTAAAGCTCTACCATTTGCACCAGGGCCGCCCTTTTAAACAGCAAATAATATTTGTAAACGTCTTTTCCAGCAAAGAAAAGCTATATGGCTATACTTAGATACTGACAAGAATTAAACAGCAGTATAAGGTCCGGACATACATCTGGATTGCCAGCAAGTGTCTATGATCTCACTGTTCTATGGAAGCTCCCTAATTCTGTTAACCTGTTTGCAAGGTAAAAACACAAATAATGCACCCATTATCCCAAGGCCCAAGCTTTACCGTAAGAGGGTATTACTCTTAGTCTATTCATAGTGTTCAATGGCATGATTATTTACTTGTCAAAAAATATGGCACGATTATTTCCAGCACTTTCGTCCCAAAGCTTTCCTTCCGCAAAGGTTCTCAGTTTTATTGCATTTGCTACACTCCCATCATGTAGGAGGCACAATAACACCATTGTATGCACTTTTGTTCTTCTTGTCAGCAACCCAAGCAGCCAGTTGTTGTTTCATATTAGCACTTTCAGCAAATATAACTTTATGAACTCTAGGCCTAACTGTAAATAGTGCATCATGAATTAAATATATATTACAGCTTTGGTCCTTTTCTATTTGCATAAATGGTAATAAAGACTACCTTCTCTGGCAAATTAAATGGAAGAGAGATAAAATCTGGTAAGATGACTATTTCAAAAGCCTCGTCATATTCTGGTTCTTGATCACCAAACCTTCTTACTCCTTCCACACCTATCAATTGTGGGAAAACTCATTAATAGAAACCAGGAATGTCTTAAACATGTAGATTTAACGTTAGTGTTTATTAGAACCACATCCTAATATTTGTAACCCGGGAACACAGGACATCCAGTTCAATTATGAAATTTCAGATTCAAGAATGAAGGACATTTCAGTGTACACATAGTAATAATAAATAATCGATATAACACAATTAGGAACTACCTCCATAAGGCCATAACTAATGTAAATTCGGAAGTCCACCGTTCTTCATTTTTTTTAACAATATAGTAAACAACATAGTTCTATACCCCAGCGGCCCAGGCTTTGCTTACTAAATTGTGCCCCTTTCTGTACATCATAGTTCAACCATGTTGAATAAGGGTTAACATTAACCATAGCATCACCTAGAAATTAAACACACGATTCTGTTATGCTGCAACAATGAAAAGGATTTAAAGCATCACTATGCGGTGCAACCATCATAAGTATACCCGTCTATACATAAACATTTTACTATCTGATGAATTGTTGGCTTCGATCAAGCTAGGCAAAATGACTAATGCCCAAGTAAAAAGAACACATACCTATAGTGAGGATATTGGGCTTCTTAAGCGGGCGATCTGCCTCGACAAGCTCCGGCTTCCAGCGCTACACGAGGCAGCGGGAGCATCAGTCAGGCCGGGGTCAATGTCTCTGTCTCCATTTTATAGTTTTATTTACAAAGTCTCATAGTTTCCTTGTGTCAAGGTTTCCTAACTGTGCAAAATTCGTCAGGTTTTCATCGCTGCATTCAGCAAGAGGAAGCAAATCTGCCCTTACAGCTCCTCCAATCCTGCCCACACTACAGATGGGGCAGTCGTGGATGGCGATGTATGCCACGCCAACAAATTCATTTCAACATCTAGCTCGCGTGCCATCCGCATTAACTATGCAGACACCTGACAAAAGAAAAGAAAACTTTAGCAGGTTATGGGACAATGTGTGCATCTGGGAGGCGATGTTGATCATTATAAGCTTAAAATTCTGATATGAAATATATGAACAGTACTCAAGCCACAAAATATATGGAAATGATTGAAGCCACCAGATTCTTCTATCTGTAATTTGTTATACCGCCTACAACCATTATGTTCAAATAGAGCACTAGAGCTCTGACTAGGATGGATCAGAGAAAAAACAAGTACAGTACTACATAATAAAGAAACAAAACATTGCATGAAAGAAAAAGGAAAACACAGGAATTTTATAGTAAAAATTCTCAATTATCATAAGAAAATTGTGCCATAGTGTAACATCATTTGCAAGATAACAATCTTTGATACAACACTAATTTATAAATTTTTCTTTGTAAAGTCACGTTCTGCAGTTCCCGTTTACCAACAATAGTCTGATGGTGAGGTGGACTATAAAGATGTACAATGGCTTGCATTGGCCGTGAAAAGAAAGCTAAGGAGTGGTGTCAGGACTCAGGAGGCAGATATGCTTGCAGCATTTGGCGAAAATCCTTTGCTTCAAGGTTGTTTGATTACAAGGCAGATATGCTTGCAGCATTTGGTGAACATCCTGAGATTTGCTTGAAGGCTGTTTGTGCCCTCAACCAAAAGCAAACTAAGGATAAACAGTTGGAAAAGTCCGCTTTAGTTCATCATAAGCAGGGATATGCCCCAAGGTATGTTTATATGCATCTCATTGGCCTTTTGCACTAAGTAATTAGCTGATTTAATAGCAGATTTATTGCTCGCAAAAATGAAGCTAGGGGAGACCTCCCTCCGATCTCTACGACCACGCAAGAACACAAATCAAAGTCGCCTTAAACCCTTATTACCCTGACGAATCGTGTTGGAGTTGGGGAACGGGAAAGGATGGGGCATGGCTGTTACCGGGGTGTCGAAGGAGACGCAGCAATGGTCCTCGTGGATGCGGCTGGTGGGCTCCGGGATCCGGACCTTGTGGTTGTGGAGATGAGAGACCTTGTGGAGATGAGAGCGTAGGAGATTGTAACCTCACTACTACGGATAGCTTGTATCGATAGAATACGGTGGAGCAAGGTCTCCTGTCACCGGCACCGCCGTCTTTACCCTCAGATGCGGTTCAGGTAAGTTTTGAGTTCTCCCTCTCACTCAGCCGTTACATGGAGGGGCCCGTCTGGGCCAATTGCTCTTGCTCTACTTTGTCCACTCTGTGGGTCGGATCGGATGTGCGCGGATTGGGCCGTCTGTCCCTTCAGACTGGCGCCTTCTTGGAGTACGCCTTCCATGTCCACTTCATTAGTTTCAGGTTCTTCAAGGTCTTGACTTTCCGGAGCCATTTTTTTTTTTAAATATGGCAGGAAGTCTGCCTCTCAATTAAGATGACTTTCCGGAGCTATTGCAGGAGTAGCGAAGGTGACAGAGATCCATGGCTACGGGCAGTGGCGAGTGGCGACGGTAGAGGGAAGGAACCTGAGGGCGGGCTGGATGGCCGGAGAATTGGAATTTTGTCCTCACGCTCTCGATGGGTTTCGTTGAAATGTGATCAAAGCTGTGGACTTCACCAGAATTGTCTCTGTAAAACATTGTTTCACGCTAGAATGTCTATCGTGATTTTAGACAACCTTACAAGTAGGAGGACTTGGCACTATCGTTCAACTATTGTGATCGTGATTCTAGCGGGTATAGAAGAACTCGTGAAAAAGAAACAGTGTGGAGTAGCATGCTCATTCAGGAAACATACATGTTTTCGATCATTTGCTATGTGTGTAAGGGTCATTTCGTTATGGGGCCCAGTCGTAAGATACACGAAATCTTAAGGCGAGAAGTATTTTCTATAATTAGATTAAGAGCAAAAGGAAAAACTATGGAACTTTCAACTCTTTCTTTATAAAATAAATAAATATTTTGGCTACAAAGTTGTTGATGCACTTGACTTTAAAACAAAACTCATCTTATGACAACATGGTTCATCGATGGTACAACCAATCAAACAATGAACCAAAACTGTAAGCAGTTTAATGTCTAGTATATGCAAAATAAATACATTTCATGGTTGTACTACTGCAACATCGATAAGGGAGGCCACACGAAAAATTGAGATCTATCACAAGGCCACTACTTACATGTTGGCAACTAACTTATTGTCGACTGAAAACAAACTTTAAATTACACATCATTCTCAAAGTCACATATAAGTATGAATAGTACAAAAAATTAAAGTCATGGTATATTTATGCTAGTGTAAATATTTTATGTTTTACTACATGAGAAAAAACAGTCAAAATTATATTTTAATTTATTACATGTTTAATAGGGCAATGTCATATTAGTATCAGTACTAACTTACATTATGGATGTCAAGACCATTGTCATAATGAATTGTTATAACTTTTAAATTTAGAATAAATAAAACATAAATAGATGTAGAAGATGTAACGTCCATTTTCTCCTTTTCCATGACGTGCACACAAATATACCCCCCCCCCCCCCAATCATTAATAAATCAATATCTAGAGATTTGTTTTTTTTTCATGTAGTCAGGAAAAGTAATTTTTTTTAAGATTGACCAAATTCGTAGAATACCGTGTCAAAATATATATGAAACTAAATTAGTATCACTGATACATCATAAACATTTACGCTTATCCAATAAACATGGCTAAACATTTATATGAAACTATTCACAAAAAAACATTTATATGAAACTAAATTGGTATGACTGATGCATCATAAACACTTACACTTTTTCAATAAACATGGCTAAACATACAAATATTTAATTTTATATTACTTTGAAAATTGATTTAGGAGGAGAGAGTATACTACTCGCTAAGTAAAACAAAAAGCAAAAGATCCATCCATCCATCAAAAGAAAAAAAAAAAAAGAAGCAAAAGATCCAGCTCACGTGGCCCTTCCGGATCGCCATCATCCGCGGACACGACACGGCGTGCCCGTGCCCCTTGGCCGCTGCCGACTGTGCTTTGTCCTTAATCAACTCGTTTTCCGTCTCTCCTCAAGATCGCCAAGTCATGTCGACCCCTCTGCCGATTACGACTGCCGTGTGCCCTGCCCCCGGTCCAGCAAGCCAACAGCTCATTCCTTCCTCTCTCGCCACCCTGCTCCTTAATCACCCCACTAACCAAGCAATCAATTCCCTCCTTCCCCGTTCTCCCAGCCACAAACCCAGCGGAAACGCAAAACGTGCCCCCCCTTTCCCTTCGTCCAGATCTCAGTCGCCGTTCGTTCGCTCCATGAGCTAGTAGGGGTTCCGAGAGGTGTCGTGTCCTCTAGGCGAAGCGAAGTTGGCCGGCGGCGGCGGCCAGGATGGGGCTGATATCCGGGATGGTGATGGGGGTGATGGTCGGCGTCGCCCTCATGGCCGGCTGGAGCCGCGTCATGCGCCGGCGCAGCACGAAGCGCGTCGCCAAGGTGAGTTGAGTTGGTTAGGGTTTTGTTGTGCCGCCGCGACGACGGCGAGACGGGAATGTGCCTCGTCCCCGTTCTCGCTGCAGTGTTGTGCCGGGTCGTTCAGTTCAGGAGTAGCATTGGGCCTTTTTTGCGGGATTTGAGTTTCCTTGTGTGGCTCTCTCTCTTCCTTGCTGCAGGCTGCGGATATCAAGGTGCTCGGGTCTCTCAGCAGGGACGACCTCAGGAAGCTCTGCGGTGATAGCTTCCCGGAGTGGATATCCTTCCCGCAGTTTGAACAGGTTGGCAGCGAAATGTCGACATCCCCTTGCCTTAAGTTCAGCCGTTCTGGTGCGGTGCGGTGTTTCATGTTATCGTGAATTTCACAAGTGTAAATTGAAGGAAGTAAATTGTAGTTGTTCGAATGAATAGCTTAAGAGAAGTTTGGGGTCTCACAAATCGACTCTCTTGACAGCCTAACCCTTGCTTAGTTTACCACAAGTGGAGACACTTGGTTAACTCAACGATAGTGCTAAATGTATCGAATTGGTTGTGTGGATGAGTGGATATCTAAGGCTCTTTGTTTGTGGTTGATCCGATCACAGGTGATATTGAGTTCGGGAGGGCTAGAGTTGAGTGCAATTGATGCTTTAGGGTCGCAGTATGTTGCAGCCAGCAAACCGCTAGGGCTGTTTTTTGAGCACCTTGGGGCTATTTTTGGCTACTGTCAATTTTATGCATGTCCGTTGTAGGTTCAGCTGCTACTGGTGCTGTGATTCTGTAATGAGGTTGCAGCACTGTGAGCATAGCCAATGGTGAAACTGAGAGTCAAAGTGCTCTGGGTTAAATCTAGTTGCATAATAGTAACTGCCAAATTCTATCCCCCGAGATATGCGAAAAGGTATAATGAAAATGCATAGTTGATATGAAAGTTGTGCATCATCCATAATGATAAGAAATATTAGGAAAAAATATGATATGCTCATTAAAAAAAATCAAATGTTCTACATCTGCTACAAACTTTATTTATAATATGGGAAGAAAATAGCTGCACCATCAACACTTTTTTTATCTTCCCAAAGCATTCTCTGCCAATATTATTGTGCATCTTTAGATTTGTGAACTTGGCTGATAGAAGCTCTTTTGCATATTATATTAATGGCCTGGCCAGTTTGTACCAGACCATGTAACTTTGTAAACAATTTTTTTTAAATGATACTGTAAGCACTGAAACATGGCGATGAAACTGCAGACATTTCGTAGGCATGCATTGATGAGTCGTGTACTTGTGTGATCTGCACAGTAGTGGCTACTTGGTTGGCCATGATTAAGAGCCCCAGCGGTCAGAGTGATGAGAAGAGTTGATGCAGGCTCCATAAGCATCCAGTGTTTGGGGTTAGGATGTTTGGCGCTCAGCTACCGGATGTAGGCTGTCAGTGGGACAAATGGAGCAGTGGGCAAGGAGAAGGCTTGTGGCTAGCCTAAGCTGGCCCATCAAGTTTTGTTTCTGGGTAGATATGTGTTATGTGGATGGATATTTGGGAGATAACTAGGCCTTATGCTTTGCCAAGAGCTTAGGGATAACTAGGCCTTATGCTTTGCCAAGAGCTTGAGAGATTGGGGGAGACTAGAATTGTTTTATCATAATTCATTCCTTTTCTTCTCCATTGTGCCTCATGGGCTGATTATAAAGGGTACATAGGACTAACACCTCTTGTGCCTAGACAATACGGTACTATTCCTATAGATAAATAACTAAGAGAGACACTAATTAACACTAACGGGCTTAAGGCCCAACTAGGACACTCGCGCCCTACGACGCCCTTCTGCATCTGACGTCTTGGGCCTATTGGGCCAGTGGCAGCCTGTTGGCTGCCCATGACATCTCCCCCGCCCTTGGAGACCCAGCTCGTCCTCGAGCTGGATAGCTGACGCGACCTAGGAATAAGCCTTTTTCATCTCGGCTTCCCATTCTTATTTAAGACTAAAATACAACTATATCCACCTGGATCCCATGGGAAGAGCGCCTCTGCTGGCTTCATGTAGGCTGAAGGGTGGAGTGTGAAGCAGCCGGCTCTAACGCTGGATGTGTCTAGCACCACGGCAGGCACAAGGATGAATGAGATAGCCTTTGATGCCTGATGCTGGATGTTGATGCGAGGTCGCTGCACTGGAAGCGCCCATATTTGGACCTCCCCTTCAATTTGAGCAGCAGGACGTATGGGTGAGGCCGAGGGAATGAACACACACGGCAGCGAGGAGCTGAGGAGCATGCGCATCTTCCGCACCACACGTCGGACAAGGAAACCTCGCCCGGCAGCTTGTAGTCGCACCGCTGCTTGCTCCTCCGATGCTTTTGCTGCACGAAGAGCCTGCGCTCGGCGGCGTACCAGAAGTCCCCGTGCTGCGGCCTGGAGGCGTACAGCCACCCGGCGTTCACGGTCCTTCTTCTCCATCGCGTTGAGCATCTCCTTGATGCGATCCAGCTGCGTAGAAACATCAGCAAGGATGCGGAGGGAGTTGTCGACACCAAGGGATACCTGATGAAGCAGGTTGGGGCACGGGGGCGGTTTGAAACGCCGCTGCAGGAGCTCGGTGAAGCGACGCCATGCCGGGTATTCATCTTGCTCGACTTGGTGGAACCAAACTCGGGCGTCAGCTTTCAAATGGCGAGAAACCAGCCATACCTTTTCTTCCGCCATGATGCGCTCCCGGCGGAAGTAGAGTTCGCACTGGTTGATGAAGACCACCGGATCAGAGGTCCCATCAAACTGTGGGAAATCCATCGAGGGCCGGGGTGGTGGCTGAATGCGGCTGCTCGATGGAGATGGCAGAAGATCGCCCGCTGCTGGAGGTCGGCCGGTTGTGAACCGCGGTCAATCTAGACCGAGGTCGCGCCTGCCGGATCGGACGGCGACTGCTGGTGGTGAGGAGGCGCGCGGACGGCTGGATCGAAGCTGCGAGGTGGCGGGGGATTCCCGCAGATCGCGGGCGGCTCGGCGAACCCCGCGGACGGCGCGACGTGCTTGGCGACGGCCCGCGCAGACGAGACGCGACGACGCCTTGATGGTGAGGAAGGCGGCGCGTCGGCTGTGGTGGAGATGGGCCGCGGACGGCGCGACGGAGATTCCCGCGACGACACGGTCGACGGTGGCGGCGCGTGGTGGGTGACGGGGAGGCGGCGCGGCGGCTGGGCGACGGATGGAGGCGTCGCGGCTGCTGGGCGACGGATGGGGACGTCGCGGTTAGGGTGTGGGTGCGGCCGAATTAGGGTTGTGGCTGGATTGGCTGGATCAGAATTTTTTTTTTTTTTTTTGGGTGAGGATCGGCTGATTGTTTTTTTTTTTTTGAGATGGAAGGGTCGCTGGGCGGTGCGGATGAGGAATCGGCTGGATCAGGATGAATTTTTTTTTTTCGAGATGGAGAGGATGGCAGCGGCTGTGGAAGAACCGGTGACTCCCGATACCAGATGTTATGTGGATGGATATTTGGGAGATAACTAGGCCTTATGCTTTGCCAAGAGCTTAGGGATAACTAGGCCTTATGCTTTGCCAAGAGCTTGAGAGATTGGGGGAGACTAGAATTGTTTTATCATAATTCATTCCTTTTCTTCTCCATTGTGCCTCATGGGCTGATTATAAAGGGTACATAGGACTAACACCTCTTGTGCCTAGACAATACGGTACTATTCCTATAGATAAATAACTAAGAGAGACACTAATTAACACTAACGGGCTTAAGGCCCAACTAGGACACTCGCGCCCTACGACGCCCTTCTGCATCTGACGTCTTGGGCCTATTGGGCCAGTGGCAGCCTGTTGGCTGCCCATGACAATATGATGGGGTATACTTTGTTTGATTTTCCTTCCCTAGTTTTAACCTTGACATTTCATCAAGTGATTGCTTATAATTCATAAAAGACATAAAAAGGGTGGTAAACCTCATAGGGAGGTTTTTCCAAAACTCTTAGGAGAGTAACCAGGGAATTTGGAAGATCGATACAAGATAATTATTAGTTTATGTTATTCCATGATTTATTATCTTTGACTACTGAACACAAGTTTGGTCGTCATTTACTAAGAACTAGAACATTTCTTTAGTGAACCGACACAACACAGATAACGGAGGGAAGCTGAAGGGTGAAATTTTTTATGCATCACCTCTTAAATCATCACAGAACTACAGAAATAACAAATATTGAATTTGTATATTTAGATATTGTTAGTCTATTAGCTTTCCTCACACTGTAAATAACTATGATGATTGGTTTGACTTTATCTATGTATAGGCTGTCTTGGTGGTGCAAAGAGTTTGTAGTAGTTCTTTTCCTTTTCTACAAAACATTCTGTACATAAAATTGAGAGATTATGACCCTGCAAATTGGACCTAAAGAATTAATATTTAATTATTTGCTGCAGGTTAAATGGCTGAACAAGCATCTAAGCAAGCTTTGGCCTTTTGTTACAGAAGTAAGTTTAAAGTTACTTGAGTCTTCTGCAAAGTACTTTGCTGATTGTTAATATTTTCTAGTAATAATCATCTATATGATATTACCATTGTAGTGTTCTTCGTTCCATCATATTGTTGATTTCCTAATTGGTATGTCTCATCATATTCCTTTTTTTTTATTTTCTTCATCATGCTATTTTCTACGTAGCTGGCCTCTTGAATTAATTTTGTTAACGTGTTAAGACCAGAAATTCGGGGCATGAAAAATAAATAAGTTTTTGGCATTTGGAGTCTCCATTTTATTGGTATTGAATGCTCACATGTTAGATTAGTGAAACCTTCGCTGGACTTGAAAATAAGCATCATGACATCTGAATGATCATGTATGTGACATTTGCTTTAATCTATAATTCTATATTGTTAACCGATCATTTGTAAAGGCCACAACGGCGATTGGGTTCGAAATCCCACATTTATAATATTTTGAATTGTACATTATAACTACAGTTTCCATCAGGCATGGATAGTGTCAGCTGTTTGCATATCCATCTTTGTAAGATATGCCTAGCTGTCTGTTTTGCTGTGTCACACTCTACTTTTAAGGATAAAAATAGAATGTATAAATAGTCTTATATGCGTCCTAGGAACAAGTCGCACATATAAGATGACAAATTACAAAGTATCATCACCCTGTTTATTACATAACGATCAAATATTTATCACAGAGTCTTGTGCATAAATATATAACTAAGATAACTATCTTGCGGAAGCTGCAACACAGGGACACGCCAACTGGTGAACAACAAGCCCAGTACTCATCGTGATAGCTCTCATTTCAACCTTCATCTGTTACCCATCCGGGATTTTTCAAAATTGAAAGTAAAGCAAGCGTAAGTACACAACCGTACTCAACAAGCATAACATGGGTAAATGAGGCTCAATTAAGCTGACGCTGTTTGACTGCATTTAGCTTTTATAAGATAATCAAATTTGAGCACTTAAATAGCATCAAGGTAGCAAGTGTTTCCCACAACTATCATGACCACATTAACATAAATGAATAATGGATATAACAGTAAGTAAATGAACATGTTAACACGACAAAAGAGATCATCATTGAAGTAAAGATTCCAAGGCCGCCCTAACCGTAGGGCACGGACGATATATCGGTTTAACTCTGCGCAGAGGTATACACTTTCACCACGAGTCATGCTTTACAATCGAGTGGGTTTATAACTCCCAAGCCACCGCAAAACATATAAAGCTATCTAGGAGTTCGTCTAACAAGTTAGGGCCGCTAAGGTTTCTGCGCCTACGAATGTAGTATCCCCCTTCTAGATGGCACACAACCGCAGCTTATACACATATAAACAGGGGTCCAACTACACCCAACCCGGACACACCCCTCTTGTGCCAAAATGGGAACCGCTAACAAGCTAGAAAAGGTCCCCTAGACAACTAAAGCCAGAGCCATATAGCCCTCACAGTTGTACGTTAAATCCCGGAGGTTCTGTTACAGATTAGCCCTCATGTTGTTAAAAGTCATTTATTACTGTTCATGGCATATATACTCATCAAGTCATGAGATCATAATATTTATTAAGCACTAGCATCTTAGCTACCCAATGCAACCCAAAGGTGTCAAGGAATCAAGATAGCAACGTCTAATTATAATCTTAAGGTCATCAAGTGGACACATGCATATGAACTATTATTTAGAGTGTATAGGTAACAAGGAGGATCCATGCTATACTTGCCTTGATTCACAAAGTCCTGCTGATCCTGCTGGTCTTCAAAGAAACCTTGATCACCAACAACACCCTCACCGTCTGAACTCGATCGACATTAACAATTAACACCACGCAAGCCAATCGAGCATACATACACGAAGCAAACAAAGAGCTATTAGAAGAACAGTACACCAAACTCAGCAAAACAGAATAAAAAGTTTATAAAACTATTCTACTCTTTGCTACGATCACACAGACGTCAAATTCACCGAAAACGGAGTTATAACGGCGAAGATATGAATTTCTAAAGGTTTCCTATAGACAAATAAATGTATTTAAAATGAACTCGAAATATAAAGCCTACAAACTATACTAACAGTGACACCACTGCGTAGCTTACGAACTTACGAATCTAACGGAATTTGAACGGACTAAAACGGAGTTAAAATGAGCATTTTATAAGCATTTCAAAATCAGTGGCAAATATGTAAATACTTGAAAACGAATGAGTCTGGTAAAGACAGCCTATGCTTTCCAAGGCTGAAAACGTAAGATGATTGCGCAAGGCACCATGGGTGTATTCCATTGTATTCACTAAATTATTTTTGTGAAGAAAAACGTCTATAAAACATAGGTGATGTCATGATGATGTCATCTATGCTAAAATTGACGTCACCAAAGCAAGCTAAGATTGGCCGGCGATGAAGCTTCGCTGGAATTTGATGAAAGCAACGTATACATATACACACGGACACAGAGGGTCGATCGATCGGTAAACTCACCTAGGGTCTTCACGACAACCGAGATGATGGCACTGGAATAAGACAGGGTCGTTCGGCGGAGTGACAGTAAGAACCTGCGCACGACGACGATGATCAATGGCAAACTGTGAGCAACGAGACCAAGAGATAGAGAAAACGGCATGGCAAAATTCACTACCGTGCGTAGGAGCTCGGCAATGAGATGATGACGACGAAGAAACAGCACACCGCAATGACCAGGACGGGGCGCTGCTCGGGACGGCGGTCTGCGGCGTCAGAGGCAGAGAGACGACGAGACGACGAACTCGAGCTCGCGGTGAAACACAACAATGGCGGCTAGGGTTTCGGCGATACTGCTGCCTGGCAAGGGTGGCGGCTTTACGATAGGGTTCAGAAAAGCATTGCGGACGTGGACGCGAGGTACTTATAGCCTGGAGGCGTGGCGCGATCGGGTTGCACCAAGCGCGAGGTGACTCGGGTCGGCGTCTGGCTCTTGGCCGAACCGAAGAAGAAGAACATGAGCGGCTGCAGCTTGGGCCTTGGCCTATCGGCCCAAGAACAAGAGCAGGCCACACGGACCAGAAACCAGGAGAACAGGAGAAGGCAGCCAGCAGGCCAAAACTTGCCATGCGGCCAGAAAAGGAAGAAGGAGAAAGAATTTCCTTCTTTTATTTTTCAAATCCTTTTCATAGATCCTTTTCAAAAAATTTTGAATTCAACTATACATAGAACCAAAACCTGACAACATAACAGAAAACATGCAGCAGCATGAATGCACAAGCATGTTCCTAACCATGATAATTTTTTTATTTCACTAAAACATTTATTTTGTCTACATTAAATGCTCACAAAAATTGCATAAATAGATCAATTTGACTATTTTAAAAACATGCAAAATTTAGGGTGTTACATGCTGCAATTATGTGCCCTACCCTACTTATTGTCTAGCACTAGTGTTCATAAGCCATACGTGCTGAGGTTACTTTTCATTTAATTTTAGGCTGCAACAGTAGTGGTTAAGGAATCCGTTGAACCACTGCTAGATGATTACCGGCCTCCAGGAATAAAATCTTTGAAGTTCAGCAAATTTTCTCTTGGAAATGTGTCACCAAAGATAGAAGGTTTGCTGTCTCTACGCTGCATGTTCAGTTCTATTAATTTTAGGGTTTATTTATCTTTGGTGCATACTATCTCTTAGAATTGAAGATTTGAACATGCATTTAGTTATACTGTGGAGATAATATACTTAAATAACATGGTTTTTTACTTGTACTCTACAGTGAATTCTGAATATTATACACAAGATTGACTTTGCACATGCAAACATTTGGAAATCAAGGCATGGTTTTTGTCATAAATGCCATTATTTTCTTTGGAATTAATGATTGGCTGAAATTGCTTAAATTAATAAAACATGTCAACTTGTCCTTTTTCCTGATGTCAACTTGTGGGATGGTATAGAACTTCCATGTTTAAGTGAGTTTATGATTTACATATTATTTATGACAAACAGATATAAATTATGTTTATAATTGCATTTATAGTCTTGAATCTTTGTGCAGGACTACATAAGGATGACTTAAAAAATATGATGGGTTTTGTTTGTTTGTTGTGATTTGTGAAGGTATTCGTATTCAAAATCTTCAACCAGGCCAAATCATCATGGATATAGATTTCCGTTGGGGTGGTAATCCAAGCATAATCCTAGCTGTTGATGCTGTAGTTGCATCACTGCCTATTCAGGTTTTCTTTGCCCCATGATAATTTGGGAAGACAACTGTTCTTGATTATAAGTCCTTATATTTTTACCCAACGATCTTGCAGCTCAAGGATCTTCAGGTCTACACTGTCATACGTGTTATATTTCAACTGTCTGAAGACATCCCGTGCATTTCTGCTGTTGTTGTGGCTCTTCTTGCTGATGCAAGTATCTAGTACCCAGTACTACCTTCTTTTTCTTATCGACATTTTAGATTTTAAATACACCTAACATGTTGCCTTTTTAAAATTTACATCCCTTGCCACCAAATGAACTATATTTCAACCTTCCTCAACAGTCAAGATTTTGAGAAAACTGGTTGGTGAATGAAACTCAATATGCTTTGAGAGCCAAAGCTCCTGAATTTGAGACTTGGCAAACAGATATTGATGGGAAAAATTGTGGTTTACTTTGAGTCTATGTTTGCGTTGAAGTTAATTGTTGTCAACCTTTCCTGAATAACTTTAGCTATTTCATACACTGATTTGTGCATGAAATTCAATATTACATCATTATATTTATGTCTCCTGAACTACCCATATTTAACTCGAGTGACTAATGAAAACTATATTAAGTTTCATAAACTAAGCCTAAGTTAAAATAGGATAGGGAACAATTTAGGAAAATTGAATCATGTATCTCTCAGAAACCATATAATCAGATAAAAAGAACACTATTTCTTTGAAATGTTTTGAGGTGTCTGTTAATGAGTTTGATTATGTAAACTTTTTAGAAATGTTCTATGAAGTATGCTTCCAGAGTCAAGCAATTTCAACTATAAAGAGAGTGTTTCCCATTTGTTTCTTCTAATTAACTGGGTTATTTGTGCTCCAGCCAGAACCAAAAATTCAGTACACCCTGAAGGCCATTGGAGGAAGCCTAACTGCAGTTCCTGGACTTTCTGACATGATTGATGTATGATAACTAAACAGTATTTTGAACATTCTAGTCCTACGAGCAAATGTATATAAATGTAACCATGGTTCTCCCTTTGATTAGGACACTGTCAATTCAATTGTTTCTGATATGCTCTTGTGGCCACACAGGCATGTTGTTAAGCTTGGTGTCAATGTTGATACAAGGTGGGTTTTCCTTAACATATCATTTTCTCTTCATCTTGCCATCTTAGAATGTGCACTTCAGCTGTTTAAAATAGATAGCTCAACAAAGCCTCAACTTACTTTTGCTGATTAGTCCTTTTATTTATAAATTGTAGGTTTTCGCTATTGTGGTCCTTGTCCAATATCTATTTTTATACCATTTTTATTTTGCTTAATGTTTGAGAGATGGGCTGGATGCATACATCATGTTATGAAAGAGATCCATGCAGTCAATCCTAACTAGTAGACACTTAATACTTTAGCAATTTATGAATGATTTTAAGTATCCCAGAGGTGTCTCTTGCTAGCTTAGAAGGGCTAATGATAATTTTTGTTTCTGTATGTCTCTGGGAAAAATGTTTTTATAAATTCTGATCAGATCACATTTGGCACTGATGACTTAGCTTACTTTTCTTTCTCCCTAGTGACCTGGAGCTTAAACCTCAGGGAAGACTTTCTGTTACTGTGGTAAAAGCAACTTCTTTGAAAAATAAGGAGATGATCGGTAAATCAGACCCTTATGTGAAACTGTATGTGCGGCCAATGTTTAAGGTCAAAACAAAAGTCATAGATGACGACCTGAATCCGGAATGGAATGAAACATTTGATCTGATAGTCGAAGACAAAGAAACCCAATCTGTCATTTTTGAGGTAATTCTATATATATATTTTGTCTTGTTCCTCTGTTGGAAACATCACTTGCATCAAGAAAAAAAAATATCTTCATAAAAAAAGTTAGTGCACCATGGAGCTTAAAAATATGCAAGAATAAGATCCTCAATTTGGGACGACATCCCATGGTCGTGGAACACAACTTTGACCCCATTCCCTGTGACTATCGAGGTTACGAACCAACAAATTATGCTCAGCTTGAAATCTGTAGGGACAGATCAGAGATCGGTAACTATACATAGATCCATTGAACAGCATGTATAATTTATTGTCACTTAGAAGTTCATACTTCAAGAAGCTCCAGCAGCTGTCTATCAGGTTAGCTATGCGGTTCTCAATAATGGTTAGTGCTCATTGAGTCATTGGTTGGAAAGTGATTTATGTTGGGTGGAATCCCTGAACTGCCGAGAATTCTAGAACCAGCTAGAAACTGGCCCCAGCTTGTTCATTGTTTTAAAATAAAGTTTTTCATCCTTTGGTGCCATTCCTTCTGTACTAGACAGATGGACGTTCAGAGCACCCAGCTGTGTTTTGGATTCTGTTGAACTACACTGATACCCAAAATAACATAGTATCTTCACAGGTTATGAGAAATATTTGGATTTTCCCTTATTTGTGAGAACGTTGAGGGTTACATTCCTATGTTAAGTTTGAAATAGTTTTAATTAATCCTCACCCAGCAGCATTATGTTAGACTAATGTATTGGTACTAGGTTCAAACTGATGAATAAAAAGGGCACTAATTAACTGTCCGTTATACATTAACATATTGACCATTTGATGTAATTTTGTGGGTGTTGATAAACTTTGCATGGAGCAAATAATTTTCAACCTGGCTTATTTTGTTCGCAATATTTGTGGTGGATTTCACAGGTTTACGATGAAGACAAACTTCAGCAAGACAAGAGGCTGGGTGTGGCAAAACTAGCAGTTAACACTCTTGAACCCGAGATCACCCAAGAAGCCACTCTGAAGCTGTTACATTCACTGGATCCAATTAAAAATAGGGATACCAAGGATAGAGGCACATTACATCTTAAGGTTAGTGCGTGTTTCTACTTATTGTTACATCTTCCTGGTAGCCTATAGCCTTGAAGCTAGAGATCCTAGAGGACCTGTGAATAAGAAATACATATTTGCTACATGTGCATGTTCCTTTTCTGTTTACCTAATAACATTGCTTTTCCAACTTGGTATTTCTTAGTCTATTGTAACATTCTGCCACATACTCTAACATATGGTTAAGAAAAATCCATGTGTCACATACTCTAGGTTATGACTTGTGAGCGAGCCATCCAGATCATCATGGGCAGTGAACATTTTACACACTACTTGTCTTTGGCCTGGATCTCCTACAGAACACCACAGGCCTCAAGCCTCATGTGCTCCTGACCCCAGCCCTAATTCCCAACAACATGCTGGTGATGGATGGCTGACTGCCCTGAGACTCTATCCTCACTCCTATGTGCCTTCTCTCCGCCACAGCCTCTGCACTCCTCCCTGCAATAATCATAATGGTGACAAAGGGGCTCAATTTGTTCCTTGATGGCTCAACTGCACCAGCGGTCCAGAGAAGCCAACAGCAGCAGGCAGATTCATGCTCACTCCTGAGTCCTGACTACTTCGTACCTCGTGTCGCTCACCTTCTGTGGCATGTCCATGCGTGGGTGCTGTGCTGAATACAGTAGTTTCTATCTATTTCTGTCTGTTCGTATTTTAACACACATGAGAGCTGTATATTATTATTATATTAAAGAAGGAAAAAATGGGTAAAGAATCCTGGTTGCACTCACCCATAGGATGCAAAATTACATATGCACCTTTTTCTTACAAATATATGTACAAATGACCTGGAATACCCAGCCCTAGGAACAAGGGCCGACAAGGGGATCCCTCACACCCCAGCCATTGCCCAAAGCTGGGCCTCCTCCTTAGCTTAGACCTTTGGATCTTTGATCCTTTTGCATCCATCTAAGATGTTTCGTCTTTACATAACACTAATACTGTAGTCCCTGTAGATAATGAGGGGAACACCCAATATTTCGGGGGTGGTGGTGGGTGTGGGGTTCATATATATATAGTCCCAGAAATAACGCAATTTTCTGTCAGTTGACTTTCATGTATATATAAAAAGTACAACTTGGAGTACCAAATCACTACCTCCGTCCCAAAAAGAATGCAATTCTAGGTGCATTCTTGCTTAGTGTTTAAAATTTGTCCAAATATATAGGTAAAAATATTAATGTTTATGACATCAAATATGTATATTATAAAAATATATCTCATGACAAACCTAATGATACTTATTTGATGTCATAAATATAGTTAGTCAAATTTAAGATATTTTAACTTGTGCTAGAATTTAATTCTTTTCTGGACAGAGGGAGTACTTCCAATCAAGAGGCCAATTGTTTTGGCCACCGCATAAGTAACTATCAACTTGGGTATAGACTGAAAAAGTGTCATTGACTAGTTTGTTATCCTAATTTCATTTCGCAAAATTGGCTCTGCAGTTTGCATCTTTGTTGCACTGAGTACATGTTATGGCATCATGACCTTATTAGGGGCATAATAAGTCATGGTTGGAAGTTGGAACAAAATGTAGTGTAGTGGACTGCCAGCTTGAGAAATATTATTTGACTGAAAAAATTAAGAGTTTCCATGCTCAATTTGATGGTGCTAATATATTATTTTTCAACCCTTCAGGTAAAGTATCACCCCTTCACAAAGGAAGAGCAGGTGGAAGCCCTAGAAATGGAAAAGCTAGCGATAGAGGAGAGGAAGCGGCTGAAGCAGGCTGGGGTAATTGGTAGCACAATGGATGCTGTTGGTTCCGGTGTTGGACTTGTGGGCACTGGCATTGGCGCTGGCGTTGGCCTTGTTGGTTCAGGAATCGGCCTCGTTGGTTCAGGGATTGGTGCTGTCGGCAGTGGCCTTGGTAAAGCGGGGAAGTTCATGGGCAGGACTGTGACAGGGCCTTTCAGCATGTCCCGCAAGAACGGCAGCAGCTCTACTGCTCCCCAGCCTGATCAACCTTCGGCATAGTCTGATGTACAGTGAAAGACAATTGTCATATTTATGACAGGGTTACCATTCTACTCTGTAAACGTGCTATACCTAGGATTATACGTAGTACTTCGTTTGTGTTTCAGTCGCTTCCTGGTTATATGAAATGTATACTGGTTTATTTTCTTCATTGTATTGAAACGAGGAACTTTCATAGTAAAGATTGCTGTAAATTACATCACCTTTTCCGACCTATATAACTGTGCAGTCTGTCTGTTGCAGTAAAAGGTAATTCCACGATGACCTAATCTGGTGTCAATCTATTGTTCATTGTAATTAACTTACTGATGTCTTTTGGTTTGTTTATATCCGGAGTCAGTCGCATGAAAACCTTTGTTTATAACATACAGAAATCCTAAAAATTCGACAGTACTTATCTTGGAAGTTCCAGAAGTCAAACGCAAACATTGCCTAGGATATTTGAAGGCCATCCTTATAATTAAGCTTCTTTTTGTAAAGCTAATATGAATGAAGTTTAATAGCACGGAGCAACGTTTCACAACTTGTATCAAATGTGTTTAGTTTCTTCAGCTTCCTTTTGGGTTTGATACAAACTTTGAAGCAGGGGAAACAAAAGTTGATGTCCCTTAAACACAATTATCGACACAGAAAGAGAAATGAATTACATACGAGACCTATTCACTTCGTTTTAAATTGTAAGTCGTTTTGATTTTTTTTCATCCATTTTGCTAGATATATAAAAAAAGTCAAAGTGACTTATAATTTGAAATGAAACAGAGGAAATACTATTTAGGTCCACATTGGACACTTGTTAAAAAGGCTTAGTTCGTGTACGTTGGAAAAAGGCAATGTGAAACCATGTCTCAAATGTATATTTGCGTCGGCGGGCGACTAGCGGCTAGCACCGGTGCAAAACTCGGTCAAGGGAAACCAGAGGTTATTTTTTTTGGGTCATCATTTTATTTTTGGACAAGGGCATCATTTTATTAATTTCAAGGGCATAGTACATGGCATTGTATGGCATGAGTCGGATTGGAACGGTGCATAGAATACAGAGATGAAGAAGAAGTTATAGATGCATGCGCTTGCTTGGCTAAAGAGTGATTTACTCAATCCATCCCAAATTACAAGACATTTGACTTTTTCGACCCCAAGTTTGATTACTCGTCTTGTTCGTAAAATTTATATAAATATAGTCAAATTTAGGTATTCTTTAAGAACTTTTAAAGCAACGTAAAAAAAGTGATATTTTGAGCAATTTTTTGAATAACACAAACGGTCAAATTTGGTGTAAAAAGTCAAATATTTTATAATTTAGGACGAAGGAAGTAGTAATCTTCCAATCTTGTATAATATCTTGAGTTGATTGCCTTTGTTTGTGTAGATGAAGTGCTATGTGAATGCTTCGATCCTCAAACTAACAGACTCATCTAAACTTTAGCTGGTTTTTTTAGCTGAGCCGTTTGAAACCCTAAGAACTAAATTTTAACGTGCCATTTGCTTTTTAGAGCCAAAATAAAAAATGTTTCAGAACTGACATATACGCCTGTACTCAATAGACCCTGTATAAGCCGTTTTTAAGCAAACTTTTAGGATCTGTTTGATAGGGCTTCTTCGAAAATAGCTACGACTCTCCGAAGGAGCAATTCCTTTAGAGGAGTAGGATCAGTTCGGAAAAACATTTGGCAAAACAACTCCTATTTTTCTAAAATGGATGAAAAGTGTTAAACCATGGTGCCACTTTTTTATTTAACTTGGTTGTACATATGACTTATGCTTGATGTCACTTTGTCACACGATCGTCCAAAAATTAAAAGATGAAATATCATAAATAAGATTAACTGATAAAAAAGTGTTTTTAACTAATATTGGTTATAATTTTTTAGAAGATGATATTGGTTATAATTAAGTTAACATATTTAACATATTATTATTTTTAGAATTATATTTAACATATTATTTGAAAAAAGAAAAATGAGGGAGACACCATTTTGGGCCAAGGCCCATACGACCTATCATCTTTCTCCTCCGGTTCTTCCACGCCGTGCTTGCCCTCTCCCACGCCGCCGCCGCAGCCGTTCAGGCTGGTTTGACCAATATATTATTGTTTGGCGCCATTCCATTCCCTCTCACCCGCCTCTTTCGTATTTCGTTTGGCGCGCTCCATTCCCGCTCATCCGCCCCTTTCTCGTTTTTGGTTTGGCGCCAACGAGGCTCCACTCCCGCTTATCCTCCTCCTCTAACCCAAAATCGCGTCCAACAAATTTCAATAGCAAGGTGGTAGCATTTCTGAATTACCAATCGATCCAGATTCCCCAATCCTCCCACCCCACACCACAACCCACGACGCACGCCAAACTCTCCCCCACTCTGCCAGCCGCCGGCCATGGAGGAGGACGCGGCCACCACCACCGCCAAGAAGACTAAACCGGATGGAATCGACGGCCATGGACATCCGAAGATTGTCAGCCCCGCCGGCGACCAAAGCCTCGACTCCATAGACCGCCTCCCCGACGAGGTTCTTGGCAGCATCATCTCCCTCCTCCCCACCAAGGCCGGCGCTCGCACCCAGATCCTCTCCTGCCGGTGGCGCCCTCTCTGGCGCGCCGCGCCTCTCAACCTAGCTGTCGACTACGACCTCAGCAGCCAGGAGCGGAAGCAAATCGTCTTCGCCTCCAAGATCCTTTCCGACCACCCGGGCCCCGCCCGCCGCTTCGTCCTCCCCGGCATCCGCCTCCGCAACCGCTACGCCATGATCGACGGGTGGTTGCGCTCCCAAGCCCTCACCTGCCTCGAGGAGATGTACTTCAGTTACGCCATCGAGGACCCGCGTCTGGGCTACCCTCTGCCGCCATCGGCATTAGGCTTTGCGCCCACCCTCCGCGTTGCCCACTTTGGCTCCTGCGACTTTCCCAGAGACATGGCGGCATTGAAGTTTCCCTGCCGGAAGCAGCTCACCCTGCGATGCGTCATCGTGTTGGAAGATGATCTTCACAGCCTGCTCTGTGGTTGCCCTGTTCTTGAGAGCCTCTTGCTGCAGGGGAATGTCGGCGCTGGTTGCCTCCGCATTAACTCGCCGAGTCTAAGGAGCATTGGCATCAGTGTTTCTTCTTACTATCAAAAGAGAGTAGAAAATCCTATCATGCTCCAAGTTCTTATTATAGAAGATGCCCCTTGCCTTGAAAGATTGTTGCCACTTTACCCGGACGAAGGTCCAGCAACAATCCGGGTTGTGCGGGCACCAAAACTAGAGATATTGGGCCCGCTGTCCGATGGCATCGCTAGGCTTGATCTTGGAACCACTGTTTTTCAGGTAGCAGCAGGCTTCAATTCTTCCGTCTTGTATTCTGGATTTATATGTGCTTGTGATTAATTTTGCTGTCTCTTGATTCTTGTCCAGAAAATGATCGCCATAAGCTTGATAACCTCGATCGCACTGTAAAGATTGTCGCCCTTGACACTTGGGGGCCTAATCTGGACTCAGTTGTTGACTTGCTCAAGTGGTTCCCCTGCTTGCAGAAGCTGTATATCATGGTGAGTATTTATCTTTGTTTGCTTCATGTACCAATATGAACAATTGAGACAGTATAATCTAGTGAGCTACTGTGTGTCATGTTGGCGTAGTAACTGCTTTCATATTGTTTTGTTTCTCTATTTTGCTGTCTCACCTACAGAACGGTAAGAAAAAAAAAATGGAGCTATAACCCACTGGATCCAATTGAATGCTTTGAGTCTCATCTTAGAGAAGTGGTCGTGATGAAGTATTGGGGCATGAGACCTGATGTTGACTTTGCCAAGTTCTTTGTTTTGAATGCTAAAGTCCTAAAGAAAATGGTATTTGGATGCATCAGCAGCTGCAATGATAAGTGGATGGCTAATCAACACAGACGGCTTCAACTGGACGACAGAGCTTCTCAAGGTGCTCGATTTAAATTCAAAAGAAGTTCTTATTCAACATTCTCAGGCAATAGCCACACACACGATTTGTGGAAGGATGATCCCTTTGACAGCCACTTCTGCAGATGATCAATGAAGATTCGATGCCCATTCAGAAGATTATCTTATCTTTATGTCTAATGCCCAAATTTAGTTTTCCTGGTCTTATTGATATCCTTCAGTTTGTTGCTTTGCAAGTTCTGTAATCTTAAGTTACTGCAAATCCGTGCTCTATTGAGGTTGTGAATGGTGTCAGTATGTGTGCAAATTCATTGCAACAGGTGACTTCTCATGCCTCTTTAAGAAGTCAATCTTTGAGAAACATATGTACTGTTTTTATGTTGTAATAACCTCAATTCTTTTCTTGGCAGTTGTTTGCTTAAAAAAGCATATGTGAAATTCTAGTGTTGGTTTTCATTTATATATTGCTTCCTTTTTTTGTGTACACAAAACTTTACCTTGTCAGCATTTTTTGTTAATTAGATTACATTGACCTTATCGACAGAAGATATAAAAGTGTAGAGAAAAGTAAAACTTATTTTTTTATTAATTTGCCCCAACATATCTTCTGATGTTGCCTAGGCATGTATAGTGAATTATAAGATTGTTAGAATTTTAGATACATAATTGGAATAAATATATACTTTAAAATAAATATAAATATATCATTAAAATAATTAAAGTTAGTTTTTATATAAATATAAATATATACTTTAAAGTTAGTGTTAGTTTTTATATAAATATAAATATATACCTTAAACCCTAACTATTAATTTATTTTTATATTTAAGGACCTAGATGACATCCTCTGTCAAGTTTAGGGAATTGGATGACACTCTGACAATAGTTTGGAAAGCTAAGCTCGTCTTTTATAGTTTGAGGATCTAGATGATACCCTGAAGGTAGTTCAGTGTAATTATCTCTACTTTTTGTGGAACCACTTAAATACAACCTACTTTAAACTTATTTCACTTAAAAAGACATAACCAAAAAAAATTATTGCTGCAAATACACAAAGGGCAAGTATCAGAATCACACAGCAAATAAGCGTTTCTCCTTGTTAGGCATTAAAACGAGAAACGTTTCTAATGATTCTTGGGCGAAACATTTTTCATCTAACCCTTTCGGAAGTGATTCTACTGATTCTACAAGAATTCGAAATGTTTATAAGGTAGAATAAGAAGAGAAGAAAGAAAAAGAAAACAAAAAATAAAGATAGTACCAATATTTCACACTTTACGACTATTGAGGGAAAGCAATTTTACTAAATGATTCCAATTTGTTGCTTGAATTTATCAACCTGACTTATCATCCATGAACTTAGTGTTTTCCTTCTGCAACAAATCAACAAACAATATTTTGCAGCCTGACTTTTCAACTAAACGAACAGGATAGACAAAGTTGGTTTGTTTCATTAGGGAGCCACTATCTAACCTAAGAGAGTGGATGTTAGAGCCAAAGAAAAAAAAGAAAAAAAAATGTTTCATAAGTGACATATACGCCGTACGGCTCTACCCAACAGATCCTATATACCTATATAATAAGCCGTTTTTCCAGAGAGCAAACATACCATTTGACCTAATATAGTTTGGCGCCATTGAGGCTCTTTATTCCAGCCCATTCACCTATTTCTCGTTTTTCATTGGGTTATTCGGATTGGTACTATTACAATTCTTGCGATTTGGAGATGTACTGTTATAATTCACGAAATCTAAAATACGTCATTGCAATTCATGGTTTCATCAAATAATCTCATTCTCTATGTATGCAAGCAACTTGGGCCCATTGTCTGTGTACGCGTACTATATGTATTTTCGTATGGACGTTTTCGCCCCTGTGTCCATACGTGAAAGGTCCTGGCTCCCTACATTCGTGGCAATTTCTCTCCCGTTTTCTCCTTCCTCCTCCCGCTCGCTCTCTCATCTCGACAGCACGACGACGAACTAACTCCACCGCCGGCCAGAAGCCAACCACCGCGACCCACTCCACCACCACGCCCGAGCTCTCCTCCCGCCTCCGTGAGCTCTCCTCCTCTGCCCACGAGCTCTCCTCTGGCCCCCTGTCTGGACAGTGTGCCATGGCTAGGCAGTGGTCAGGAAGCCCAAGGAAGGCTCCTTCCAGCGGCTCGAGCGCTACAACTGAGGGGGCAAAAGGGAGTGCCCCGTTTGCCATGTTCCAAAGCAAGCTCCCACTCCAATCCATCCGGCGTGTACTTGTGTTTGAGAATATCATCGAGGCATTAAGGTCGCCATGAGCCCTCTCTCCCTCCGCCCTCTCGCCGCTGTCTCTGCCCTTGCCACCCTCTCCTCCGTCTCCTCCTTTCCTTCTTCCCATGGCGCCTAATCTCCAGTTCGACCCGGGGTTCGACTTTGAAAAGTTGTTTTTTCATCGTTTCGGCTGTTCGGTGAGTCCTCCTGCCTCTTCTTCGGCAGCCTTCCACCTGGTGGCCAGCTTTGGTAGATCAGTAGTTCGTCTCAATGACAAATCTGTGAGTCTTATCCTTCAATCATGTCTGGGAGGATTAGCTTCTGATTTAACGTTTTTCATTTATCGGGCTGGGTGTTTGGATTCTCAGTTTCCTGCAAAAGTGTTGGTACCATGATTCGTAAATTAAGATCTTTTTCATGAAAAGTTTTTTCAATCTTTTTCTTCCTCTGGGAAAATGGTGGAGCCAATTGGAAAAAGGAATATGATTTGTGGAAAGAAGAACAGGATGCAAAATGGACCTTGATCGGAGGTAATTCAAAGAAGAAATCTTTTGCGGATGTGGGCAAATCCCCTCCAACATCATCTAAATCAACAATCTTCAAACGCATCAGGTATCCTCTGGATAATGTTGAGAACTATGTTCACAATTATCCTAGTTCTTCATTTCGTGCCAAGTCTCCCGCCATTCAGTTGAATTAAAATTCTAAAGTCAAAGACCAGATGCACAATCCAGGGCGTAAGGCCCGCTGGATCCCTAAACTTTCAAGATCCGTGCTTTAAAACCGGGTCTCTAGGGAGACTTGGCCTATGTCCAAAGTTGGCCCACCTTCCTGTCAAAAATGCCTAGGCACAGGACATAGTATGATAAATTGTAGGAATTCTATCTGATGCAGTATTTTCTTTCATTATGGCATGGTGACAAATCCTGTTTTTCCAATCTCGTTCCAAGTGGAGCTACAGGCCCATTCGGCCCATGGAAACTAGATCGCCACCTCAGGCTGCTATAAATTCTCCGTCGCCTTCCTCTTCGACCTCTTTTCCTCTAGCTGCTCTTCATAACTCATCTACAGTGTCCCCACCCTCCTCGAGTTCGTCGATGGCCAACTTTTCGGTCGACCCACGACCATTCGTCCCGGATGGTTTCACTGCACAGTTGCCGGCCAACCCATCACTCCGGTATGAGGTCTATGTTGCAGGCTGCTACAATCTTCTCAACGAAGATCTCGCAATCGCCAAACTGACGCCCCCAGTTTTCAAGGACGACTTCAAACCTCTCTCTGCCGAACTCAAAAGGTATCTCAATGTCAACTATCAGTCCCCTATTGAAGTCTTTCCTTGTCCAATCGGTGAAGCCTATGTTAGATTCAGTGGTCCTCTGGAAAGAGAAAGATTTCTAGGTGCTAATTTCATTTTTGTCAAATATCAACTGCATTTTGTTAAACATGATGAAGCGGATAATGCAAGATCCTTTCAACTTGATAGAGAAGTTCTTGTTATGCTGTTAAATTTTCCTGAGGATCTTTGTAATACCCAGAATATTGCTAAGTCTGTTGCACCTTTTGGTCTGTTGGTTAGTTAGGATGATATTAGTTTGGCATGTATTGTTGCAAAATATATCTATGATATTACAAAGGTCCTAGCATCAGTAAAGGTCAATACTGGTCTTCCTACCATTGGTAAATCTTGGACAGTACCCTGCTTTCTTCTGAAGAAGAACAATCTCCAAAACCCGCCTGATGAGGAAGCTTTCATTACTGCCGGTCCACAGCATACCATCCCTCCGCCAGCTCCTCGTTGGGAGGGACCTATTCCTCTGTCTGATTCCAATGCAACTCCGATAAACTCCATCGCTGGTGGAACTGATAGGGCTCTGAATGGATGGATTGTCAATGGTGCTGGAGTTCAGGTCAATGCTATCAACTCTAACGATATGAATGCCTCTCCCAACACCATCACAGTTGCTGAAACCACTAATTTGAAGAATGTTCCGGTGACCCCAGAAGTGCAGCAACCTAGCCTGAATGTGGTGGACACCGATTTCGCTAGCAATTCCAATGCTATTCAACCTGTCATCTTCGAAGACAGATATGTCCCCCTAGGTGCTTAGATAGATGAGGCTTGCAAAGAAAAGCTCTTACCACAGATCATGCACACTCCCAAGCTTAAGTCTATTGCAGTGGTGGTACCCAATGATATTGATGCTGAATCTACCCAGGCTCTGGACACTATCAATATTGATGCTATTCTTGCTCTGGCTCCGCTGCAGATCTTGGTACTCCTGCTATGGTTTCTGGTTTGTTAAAGGTATTCTATTTCATTCCTAAGTTTCAGCAAATCTACACATTCTCATTTCTTAATCATGTTGACTCCGATCCAGATATCTCAATCCTTCCTTATTTCTATGACTTCTTAACCTTGGCATGGTTGGCTTTCCTGTTGCCTAATTCTTATCAGGATCTTGCTCCCACCCGTGCCAAACTGGAAGAACTGGACGATGAGGATGTCAAGGAAATCTGTGTTGCTCAGTTTAACCCAAGGAAAAGGAGGAAGTTTAAGGCCAAGGAACAGATTGGTGATGCTTTTCTGAGGCGTAGTAAAAGGAATGCTGCAAAATGTGGTGGCTTCAAATCTCCGATCAGCAATGCTGAAGATGTGATGCCTTTGGCCATTGTCCCAGCCCAGGCATCACCAACTTCCCCTGCTCCTCACTTGCCTCAAGACATTGTGGAGGGAATTGCGACCAGCTTTTTCCAGATTCATCCTAGAGATGTCTCTGCAAGGATTCTGAATAAAGACTTAAATGATGAGTGATCAAGATTAGCTACATAATCAGCTGCTCTTTAGAATAGCTAATCTTTTGTTCCTATCCTCCTTTAGATACTTTAATCAGCTATGTCATAATTCTCAACCTGCGTGCTGGTGGATCCTGTTCTGTGTGCTGGTAGTTGTCATTCTAAACTTTGCTTTGATTTGCTTCAGTTGTCTCAGTTGCTTGGTTCGATGTAAGACGTATGTTGGGATTTATTAAGTGCAACAAAAATATGAAAGTTATCCGTAAGCGCACAGATAATATACCGATGTAGCACTTCACCAGGATGATCCAGTTTTTAAATATCAAACCGAAAGGAATGGAAGGAGGGATCTTGATCTATGCTTAATCCCTGAGCACAATCAAGGATGAGACGCTTAGAAGGTTGAGGGAGATTACTAGGGCTGTCTAGTTCTACTTTTAGAAAGTATTGCTCTTATTAATCTGCTATGGGATTACAATGGAAGACCGCAAACAGAGTACAAATCTAACACGTAACCAAATCTCCTGCAAGTCCTATATTTGGGGAGTGGACTACAGAGGACTCAATGAAGCTGTCACCTTCGCGATCTACCACATGACCCGGAACATAGGGGGCATTCCACAAGCAATTGAACCTAAGCACCACGCTTACGAACGACAACTCCTCTAACCCTAGAGCTACCAGGGTCAAAGTAGTCAAAGAGTTCCAAAAATAAAAGAACAATAAGAACAATTACTCACAGACTCATAGAAGTTGATGACCGTAGAAATCTCTGATCCAAGCTTGAAGAACTTGAATCCGCAGGTACAAGGTGTAGAGGAGCACCGACAGGCCCAGAGCTTCCTCCAGATCTTCTACCTTTCTCATTCTTCTAGTTCTAGTTTAAGACTAGATCTAAACCTAACTAGAGGTATACTAGCCTTCTTCTTGATTGCTAAGCTCTAGAGAGGATGTCCATTCAAGGGACCCCTCTCCTGAGATCTAATCTGGAGATAATGAATTATAGACTTGTAGATCAATGCTCTGAGAGGGGTCTACCCATGCTTATATAGCCCGGTGGGATGAACCGCAACCCTTGGATCAAACCAACTTGAAACAATGGTCGAGATGCGTCGAGGAGGGCAGTTGGAGATTGAACTCTGAAGGAGACCGATAGGTGGGACCCACCTGGGCCGGCCGGCCCCACATGGCAGGCCGCTCGGCCTAGCCCAGTGCTAGGTGGTCTTCTGCTTCGCTCTGATATCCTCTGGTGTCCTCTAGAACCTTCCCGTCAATTCTTGCAGAAATCTGACTTGATTTGGTTTGGTTCCTTGACTCCTACTCTTCCTCGGCTGTTTCTGTTTTAATCCCTAAAAAATCATAATTCACCAAAGCTGTGGAAATTGTTATGTTAGTCCAAAAAAATCTTGCTTGGTGATGATTCCGGTGTCTTCTAGAAAGTTCAAAGTGTATCCAAAGTGGACTCTATTATCAGGACTCTAAATATAGCAAGTGATATATCTGTTTTGATTGTCTCGACAAGCTTTTCACAATGGTGTGCTCTAATTCTTCATCTAAGATACTTTTCTGTGATAAAATTAGGATAATCCAGCAATTAAGTGAAAACAACACAACTCGTGGAACTTGTTAGTTTCAACACCCTACAACTATGCTTTAGGATCTTTTTTAGATGTTGTTAAGCAATAATTAATAGGTATATTTAGGAATTAGTGAGTGTCAACAAGTTCCCCCACACTTAGTCTTTACTCGTCCTCGAGGAATGGTCAGATTAACCTTATCAAGACTGCAAGACAAGACTTAAGCAGTGGACCATTCTCAGTCTTACATGTATATTGCGGGATTCAATATATCTACCATAAAACTTTGGATGGTTGAAAAATGGAATAGCTTGAAACAAAGCTCCTTTCATCCTTCAATCTTATCATCTGGAGGTTTTTGATTAGATTTTGAAAAGAAAACATAGCATACCTTCTCCATCATGTAGTGCACTCAAATCACTCATTATATGTGGTATTTATGGAATCTTACTAAGGCATAAATGATGGATGCCTTGATCTCATTCCTAGTTCTATAAAAGCTTATATGGAGGGTAATCCAAGGAATGACATACTTACTCTGCATGTGTTGCCTAGTCATAACGGGATCCTCGGAGGGACCGTCATACCCTTAGATCAAGATTGTGCATGTGTGTGGAATATCTGGTGGACAATCCTAATTCTACTTTGCTCCTAGAGAGAAACTTCCTTCAAACGATAAATCAGCGATGAACTTTGCTTTGAAGGCCTTGAACTTCCTTCTTCTTTCTTGACTGATATATTTGAAGCACTTATAACGAGGGTCATGGGCTATCTCAACCTTTATTTTTCTTTCTTTTTTATAGCCTCATGCCACGAAAATTACAAGACTTCAAGAACGAAATTACAACCTTGAAATCAATCTTGGAGAATTTATTCTGAATCCTAATATAATATTTTTGGATCTTCTCTCGTGCAGGAGATAGATTTTTATGGCAAAAAGGCATGTTTTTGCATAGGAGCAGTAGAATATATCTGGGTGTAAGTGAATCTTGATCTTGAGGATATGAGCAATCTCTCGACAAGGGTCTTAACACGGGATGACTTAACTCAATGCAATGAAAGAAAAGTATGTGCTAGGTTAAATAATTTATGGCGCTAATAGGCATTTACTCATTACCATAGAGGAGAAAGGCAGCTATACAAATTTTAAGATTTTTGAAAAGAAATTCTCCAAATGACAAGATATCAAGAATCAGGTGCTCATTATTCTACTATCTCACATTCCTCAACAGCTTAAGCAAATATGGGGTCGCTAATAAATAGTTCCCAACAACAACAAAAATTCCAGAAATAGTGTTGTGCAAGTCTATCTTTTAGTCATGATAAAGTAACCATTACTCAACTCAAGTTTTAATTAATAATCATTTAATGTGGCTTTCAGAGTTAAATTCCAAAACAAGAAACAATTAGAAATGTGTGGATAACTTACCTTGACCATGGAGAAAGGATGAGGGACAAGGTGATGAGATGCAGGGCAGCTTTGCATGAGAGCTGGGTGCCAAGTCTAATTCCTTGTCATGATCCATTCAAAGTGATCATTGCTTCTGATTTCTTGGGGTGCTAAGTGTGGTTTCCCCCACACTTGTTCTTGATTTATCCTTGCAATCACAACATGTGGAGACAAAAACACATATTTCCAAAAAATAGAGAGAGAGATTATGACACTAATTAAAATTTATTGATATCATTTAGGGCTTCTTTATTGCACAAATCCGGGCAAACTGATTGTAAACAAACTAATCGACAAAATTAAAGATTCTAACAAACTTGATTCTTCAAAAGCACGGGTACCCTATCAATCGACTCTACTTTCTCTTTTTTCCTTTACTTCTTCCTCTTCTTCTCAGCTTCTCCTTCTAGACGATTGGCAACAATGCGACACATAATGTTGACCTTAGCTTTAAGGCCATTGTGATTGACCTTATTTGTGTCTACACATCTAGTCAACCTATCAATTATGACATCGAAGGCAGCTAAGCTTTGCCTATCCCTAGCTTGGGCCTTGGTAAGCATCTCAATAGATTCTAGTAGGGCCTCATTCTGCTTCTCTAACTCTTCATAGGTTCTTCTCTTGTGCTTTGTTCTGCTAGAGCTAGGCTATGAGGATGAAGATGGGGATCTAATCCTTGGTGGCTTGACTTGAATCTGCTCAGGCATAGCCTAAACTGAATCAAAAGTGACATGAGGGACGGTGGATTTATACTTCGCACAAGTGACCTCTCCAAACTTGTTAGTCTTTGTTGACACCGTTTTTTGACACGTGTCAATATAGACCGAAAACTGTGCCGATCGGCAAGGGAGTGGTTCTTCTTCAGCATTGCTTCTGAGTTGCCGATGGATGATTGCCGATAAAGGACATGTTGATCTCGTACATTGCCGATGAAGCCAGAGGGCTGTTGCCGATGGAGAGAGAGGCATGGTTGCCGATGGAATGCAGAGTTGAAGGACGTGGAAAGCAGGTCTGAGTCATTATCAATGGGTTGTCGATGGAATCTACAGCAAAGAGGAGCGTGCCGATAGAGGTTTCATCGTAAAGCAATGGATAAGGAAACTGGCAATATTTATGCCATTATTTTAATAGTTTATTTTTGAGTCCGACCTTGGTACGAGTCGTTATTTTTTTTATTCTTTAGAAATAAGACTGGTTTAGGTAATACTTCGTCGTGTCTGTTTAGGACTCGTAGTACCAGGGTATAAATATGTACCGAGAGATAATGTAAAGAAATATACAATCAAATACAACAAATCTATTACTTTTATCTACTTTTCAAGCAATTTACTTTTCGACGACTTCGTCACCAGTATCTTTTCCTTTTCAATGAGTTCTTTCAAGAATCGGCGGGCTGCATCAACTTGATTTCCGGCGACCTTGCAGGTTTTGCGTCTACCGAGCATGATTCAGGCTTTGACGTCCGGGCGTATCGCTGTCGTCTCGTCTGATCTGTTCAACAGTTATCGAATATCGTCTGAGCTTTGACGTCCGGACGTATCGCTGTCGTCTCGTTCGGATCTTATTCAAATTTATCATCCTTGTCGATTAACAGGTCAAATCGACTGGCACGCCTTGATATCGAACCAGGGTATTAGCCCGGTGTGTTTGCAGATCTAACGCCTTTTTGCATCAACACATCTTTTGGCACGCTCGGTGGGATAAAATCAACAGATTTATCATGAAGAATCCTACTGATATCACTCCAGAAAACATCATCGAGATATCAGAATCAGATCTCAAGGAGGATCAGAGGCAAGCCATGGAAAAAGCTATGGAGGATTACAGGCAGCTCTGCTTGAAATCTTTTAGCATGAATAGGGGAGGAGAAGTTATCCAGAAGCAAGATCTGCCGCTGCCTCGGCAGGTAACCTTTGACTCCAACCCTGGTAAATTACAGAAGATGGTTAATTCTGCATTAAATCAAGCTTTGATCAACCACTCCACCGTGCTGTCCAATACTGTTTACATTGCTGTTGTGCAAACATTAAGAGAAAGACAAGCACCAGGGTATGTTGGGCCGGCATATCATCAGCCAGGATCGGCATCTACCAGCACTCCATCGGCAATTCCAGCCGTTGAAAGTATAAAAGTGCCTACTCCAGCTATATCAGGACCATCCATCATTGAAGCCACACCGATAGAATCAGATCTAACGTCTCAGGAGAGGCCTAGTACTCAGTTGAGCACAGATCTATCGGCATCGGCGATGTCAGGTCCTTTAGGTCAACATAGTCAAACTGTTGCTAATTGGTGGGGATACGGTATGCCTCCAGGTCCATCTACTACCAACTCTGGATTGCCTCAAGTGCATGATCTAGCAGGGAAGGGTCCGATGACATCGGCTACTCCAATTCGGCCGATGGCTCAAGTGCCGTATTATTCTACTGTACCTCCTGCTATACAACCATTGTCAATGGGATTCTACGCACCTCCACAACAGATATCTTATGCGAATCCATTGACTAATCCTCCACCAGTTCAACAGAGAGCTTCCATTGCAGAACAGCCCGTAGTACCATTCATATCTCAGTCTGGGTTACCTACGATTCAGGGCAATTATGCTAGCTATCATCCGTCTATACAAGAGCATCAATTGTCTACAAGCTATCAGCCATCGGCAAGCCAGGTGCCGATGAGTTACAGTCTCAATTGGTCAGGGCAAGCGCCAATTCAACAACCTGCTATTCAACCAAGCCACCAAGCAATAGGGACTCAACGGTATAGTCCACAGACAACTTTCCAGGAACAAGCATCGACAAAACAGCCGATGAACTTTACTCCACAGGTTGGTGCCGTGAATATGCCGATTTATCCAAGCCAAGTGCCACAGGGGTATGTAGAAGCATATCAGCCAACGCCTCCAGTAGAGATCCAGCCAGTGCATCGGCAAGATCAGGATGCACTCTTGACCGATAAGATTGCAGAAGTGATGAAAGAACAATTTGGGATTCAGCCCAAGACCGATACTTACTCTTATCAGACTCCATATCCTTCATCTTACGACTCAATTCCTTTCCCAAATCAGTACAAGGTGCCAGATTTCACTAAGTTTTCCGGGCAAGATGATACGTCAACAATGGAGCACATCAACCGATTCATTATCCAGTGCGGGGAAGCAGCGAACAGGGATGAGCTGAGGATCCGTTTATTCTCGTCCTCTTTGTCTGGATCGGCATTCGCATGGTTCATCTCATTACCACCAAATTCTATTCTTACTTGGACCAATCTGGAAAGACAATTTCATAAATACTTCTTTGCTGGTGTCCATGAAAAGAAGCTTACCGATTTAATGAAATTAAGACAGCGAAGCGACGAATCGATAGAGAATTTTATGCAAAGGGTACGAGACATGAAGAACAAGTGCTACAGCCTAGTGCTTGATGACCGTCAGTTAGCTGGTTTGGCTTTCCAGGGTTTGTTGCCGCATCTCAGAGACAAATACGATGCTCAAGAGTTTGAAAGTTTAAGTCATATTGTGCAGAGGGTCTTTGATCAAAGAGCTCAAGCTCCAGAGCATAGAAAGAGCTGGAACAAGAAGGTGTCCTTTGTAGATGCGGAGGAATCAGATTCAGATAAAGAACCAACTATCGGCCTGGCTGAGTGGGTAAAGGGTAAGAAACCTTTATCGTGTCCTTTTGGTCAGAAAGAGCCAGAGAAATTCATGTTTGACGTCACAAAGGCCGATAGAATATTTGATCTGCTACTTCAAGAGGGCCAAATCAAGCTATCACCCAATCATGTGATTCCATCGGCAGATGAACTGAAGAAAATTAGGTACTGCAAATGGCATAATGCAACTTCGCATAGTACCAATGACTGCAAGGTTTTCAGGCAGCAGTTGCAATCGGCAATTGAATCTGGGAGGATCAAGTTTGACAATTCTAAAGCTCAGAGGCCGATGAAGATTGATCAGCATCTTTTCCCAGCAAACATAGTGGAGGCTGTAAACAAGACCAAAGTGCTGACATCGGTAAGCAAGAAAGCATCGGCGGGTCCTAGAAATCAAGCAACTACCGATGACTTGAAGGGAAAAGGGATAGTTGAAGAAAGCAATAGTTCAAGAAGGCCTCCTAGACCAGCTCCGTACAGAATTCAAAGTAACCGCTATCGGCATCGGCAAGAAGAGTTGCGTTGGGAAGCATGGCATCGGCACAAAGACCATTGGAGATGCCCCTTCTTCATCTATTGTTGGGAAGAAGGCATTAAATTGCCTACTGTTGATAGTTGCTCCGAGTGCAATGGTTATGATCGAACCGATCGGGCAGAAAGAAGGCTGCGCTATGGTGATCAGAGCAGATACATCGGTAAGCCGATCAGAGAAGGGGTATCGGTACATGATCGGCTGGGGGGCAGGACCAGTGTGCATGAAAGGCTGGGCAGGCATGCCGACTGTTTGCTGATGAATCAAAAGGAGCTCGAGGAGATGACCACTGTAGGAGTTCATGATGAAACAGTACTCTGCAGGGATCCCAATACAAATTGCCCAGGTTCAAGTGCAAAAATTTATCAACCTGTCTAGAAGACGAAGCTTCCTCAATGGTGCCCTAAGGGTCTAACAAGGACTCAAAAGAGGAAAATGCTACGTGAGCACAAAGAGAAAAGTTCCCGTGGAGCAGAAACTCAAGAATGACAGCTGAAGCGCAAAAGTGAAGGTCCATCGGCAGATATCAACATGGTTTTTCTATTGCCGATGAGATTCTTAACACTTGCTAATAAAATACATATATATAGATAAAGTGCTTGTTCAAAAAGAATGTATCGGTACTACATTAATGTGAAGTTTTACAGATTACTGATTCATTACATTGCTGATGAAAAGGGAAGTTTACAAGTTCAACAGTGAATGGATAGTTGATATCGCACGCAGGCGAACTTGGTCAGCTTCCTCCAGTATCTGTTCATCTTCATCGGCACTGCCTTCAACTGGTCTAATCTTCTTCTTGAGCGCCAGTGTCTTGAGGACTTGGTTGTCCCTTTCTTGCTGAAGAGTCTTGACAGCTTCGGGCATTTGGGCCTTCTCATGATTTGCTGCGTCCAAGGCTCCTTCAACCTGTCTCAGCTCCGTTAGCAGGGCTTCTCTTCTTGCCGATAGCTGAGCAATCTTGTCCTCCAGATCTGCACAAGAGGCTTCTAGCTTACCGATGTCTTTGTGCTTCTCATCGGCAAGTTGCTTATGCTTCATCATGTCCTCTTGGAGTTGTGCCTGAGTTGCTCTATCGGCAATCCGCTGGGCAGCCCTTTGATACTGCAACTGCCGGCTCTCCAAATGAGCAGCTTGGAAAAGTGCTTCCTCAACATCGGCAGGAATATGACCTCGAATTCCTTTAAAAGTTGCTCTTGCAGAGTCAAAATCTTGGATCAGTAGAGAGGTCTTCTGTTGCAGCAATGATAACAGCGTCTCCAGCTTTGACCTGGTCTCAGGTGATAGAACTCCAAGGGCTGGAGCAGAGCTTTCTTTAGAATCTTCATCATCAGGAACAATCCCACTGATAGAGAAGGAGAATAGACTATCTGGGGAATCTTGCTCCTAAAAAGGAAAAGATAATGTCAGCAGAAGAGCCTAAAGTGTTAAAGGTTATCCAAGGGAGTTAACGCACCTGTTTCAAGGCAATCTCTCGCCTTTGGCTCGAAGAAGCAACCTCAGGTACAATTGCCGATGACATTTCTTGTGTTGGTACCTCAGTTGGTGGCTGCTGCAACGCTAGTGCCGATGAAGGTCCTTGTACGGGTACAGTGGCCGATGGAGGAACAGTCGCTGATGGAGAAGTTTGCACAGATACGTCAGGCGATGCTGGGCAAGGCGAGGATGCCAACAGAGGTGGTGAAAGTCTTGCCCGCTTGGGTTGTGATTCTTCGCCTACTGAAGCCTTACGCTTGTGCTGTAAGATATCGGCGTCGGACGGCTGAGGGGCATCGGCAACGGATGGCTGGGGAATCGGTACATTTGGGATGATTGCCGATGCAATCACTTGGTGCTGCAGGAGAGACAGATGAGTAAAAGTGTCGAACCCATAATTAAGGTTTGAATAAAGAATACCTCTGGAGAATCATCAAGGACAACAAGGTGGGGAGATGAAGGCGTTGCAGGAGGAGATGAAGGGCGAATTGCCGATGAAGATTCTAAAGGTGTAGAACTCGCGCCCTGAAATACGAAATCGGTAAGTCACAGCAATCGGCATCTGTGAAAGAAAGTGAGGTGGTTACCTGAGATGACTGTGCCGAAAATGTGACTAATTTGGTACTCCTCTTGGTACAACCGCAGCCCACTGGAGCATCTAGCGAGGGAGCCTTGTGGCCGATGATGGATACCGGGGAAATCGGCTGCAGCCGTATGACCTTGCCACTCTTACTCAATGTTGGAACTGGGTCATCAACCTGTTGAAAAAAGGGTTAGTTGCCGATGGATTAAAGGGGAGTTGAAAGTACAGAGGGTCAGACTTACTGCATCGGCGGGGATGGCGTGATCGGGATCAATAAGGTTCCAGTAAAAATGAGGAGAGGCAAAAAATAGCTGCTCCTTCCATTCTTGCCACCATAATTTGAAGGATTCGGTGACAAAAGAAGCCGGTACCCTATCAGTTAGATCGGCATTTGAGATATCGGCATCGAGAAGGAGAGTAACAATTTTGTGCCAATCCACACGGCTCGCGATAGTCTCTCTTGGTTTAATCACATCGGCAAAACATAAGTTGATGGGCAATTGTCCAAAAGCTAGTTGTCTTGCTGCTGCCGATGGATAATAGAACTCGTATGTGGGATTAATATTCTTCCCGCTTCCAAAAATGTTGACCGGGATAGCACGAGGAGTGATTATTGCCCTAAGAATGTCGGCGTCCTGGTTCAGGGCCTCATCGGTAAGATTAAAGGAAAGAGGGAATCTTGCTGCTTCATCAACATACGGGACCCAGGCCCGAAGCTCAGAGGGGATGCCGATGTAGAGGCTGTGGAAGAGATTGCCGATCTGGATTCTGTTGGCCTCTGCCCCTGGTAGTACTGCCAGTGCCTCTCCAAAGTTGATAGGGGGCGCGTTGCTGATTCTTCTTCCCCAAGTTGATAATCTTCAGGAAGACTTCGAGGGAATTGCTGGGCGAACAGGTCAATATGGAAATACTTGTGCATGTGGGCATTCAACCACATGTTGATGAACCACCAGGGACCCCCCAGGTTGCCGATAGATTTACCTTGCAGCAGACTTTGTGATACTTGGTGGAGGAGATGGTAGATTGAGCCAAGAAGCTATCGGCCCAGTGGGAGTTTGACGCCACTAGCCAACAGTTCTGCTGCAGGAAGGTGCATGTTGGTCGGTCCAACTGTTCTGCCGCAGAAAATAAACTTTTCAAGCCACATATTCAAAAAGGCTGAATGTTCCCTGTGACTGACTGAACCAGATTTCTTATACTCGTTGATGTAGCCAGTCCAGCCGCCAATGTTCCTGGTGGTCAGCCGATGCTCAGGTTTCCGCTGGAACAGTAAGTTGTCATCGGCAGAAGAGATGTCCAAGCCAGTGAGCATGTACACATCGACAAGTGTAGGAGAAGCTGGCCCATGTCTAAAGATAAAGGCATTCAGGGTATCCGACCAGAAATAGGAAGCGGCAATTAACAAGGACTCGTTCCTCTCCATATCGGCAATAGATATTCTGATGCATTGTTCTAATTTGCGTTCCGCCCAATATAGCTCCATTGGTCTAGCGACCCTCAAATACCAATCTTTCCATCCCTTGGTGGTTTTTGGCCAGAAACGGAAGGTATCAGTCCAGAATCCCAAGTCAAAATTCTGAGTTCTGAAGGGGATTCGATTGGTTTCTGCGTTTATGATGTCGGTTGGGTCTGGATTTCCCATTGGGCCTAGGCAGATAAAGTGATTCTGATACGTTGGGATAAGAAGATTATTGCAAAGTTCCTGAGATTAAAGATTGGGAACAAGGAAGAATCATGAACTGCGCAGAGAAGGAGAAACAACGTGTCAGAGAATAGGCAAAAGAAAAAGACTAACCTTGGGGACGTCAAAACGGACAGCCATGGCCACGACGGAGATGGAGAAGGCAAAGAATGCTAATGGAGGCTAAGGGTCATCGTCAAGAGTGCCGATGATCGAGTTCGTCGAAGGATCGCCTGTTGATGTCGCCGCTGGAGAGAGAAAAGCTAGGGTTTGAATCGCAGATGAAAAATGGGCCGCGAGGGAGAAGGCATTATATGGGCCTGGTGGTACAGGATCTCCACTACTACGCGCGCAACTCTCGAGGAGAAGTTCAAGCGGTTTGGGCAATTATGACCTGGAGGAAATTTCGGCGCATAAAGTATTCTATACTCCGAAATTGGGGGGCATGTGTTGACACCATTTTTTGACACGTGTCAATATAGACCAAAAACTGTGTCGATCGGCAAGGGAGTGGTTCTTCTCCAGCATTGCTTCTGAGTTGCCGATGGATGATTGCCGATAAAGGACATGTTGATCTCGTACATTGCCGATGAAGCCAGAGGGCTGTTGCCGATGGAGAGAGAGGCATGGTTGCCGATGGAAAGCAGAGTTGAAGGACGTGGAAAGCAGGTCTGAGTCATTATCAATGGGTTGCCGATGGAATCTACAGCAAAGAGGAGCGTGCCGATAGAGGTTTTATCGTAAAGCAATGGATAAGGAAACTGGCAATATTTATGCCATTATTTTAATAGTTTATTTTTAAGTCCGACCTTGGTACGAGTCGTTATTTTTTTTATTCTTTAGAAATAAGACTGGTTTAGGTAATACTTCGTCGTGTCTGTTTAGGACTCATAGTACCAGGGTATAAATATGTACCGAGAGATAATGTAAAGAAATATACAATCAAATACAACAAATCTATTACTTTTATCTACTTTTCAAGCAATTTACTTTTCGACGACTTCGTCACCAGTATCTTTTCCTTTTCAACGAGTTCTTTCAAGAATCGGCGGGCTGCATCAACTTGATCTCCGGCGACCTTGCAGGTTTTGTGTCTACCGAGCACGATTCAGGCTTTGACGTCCGGGCGTATCGCTGTCGTCTCGTCTGATCTGTTCAACAGTTATCGAATATCGTCTGAGCTTTGACGTCCGGGCGTATCGCTGTCGTCTCGTTCGGATCTTATTCAAATTTATCATCCTTGTCGATTAACTGGTCAAATCGACTGGCACGCCTTGATATCGAACTAGGGTATTAGCCTGGTGTGTTTGCAGATCTAACGCCTTTTTGCATCAACAGTCTTCAACCCTATCAGCATCTCATTGGGCTTAGGATGATGAAGATCTAACGCCTTGGGAACACGGAACCTTGGCATCTCTTTATTGCGAGGTCCCTCAATGGAGGACGAGATGGTGGTGGTGCAAGGTGAAGTGTTGGTATTGCTTGGGCATAGTAGGATTGTTGATGATGAACATGCACCTCCTCCTTCAGCGTCACAACGGCGAGATCCTTCAATGGTACAACAACAAGAGGCTTTGGTTGAGCAACAACAAGAGCCATCGACTCTTTGGAAGGAAAAGAATTGTTTTGGTTGTAAGAAGCCATTGGAATTGTGCAAGGAGAGCCTTAGCTGCTGCTAGCAAAGATGCTTGGTTTGGTTATGAGGGGGTAGGAGGCTTGGTTTTATAGTCCTGGATAGCCTTGGAGGAAAGGTTGATCTAGGCTCGTCTAAAGGACACAATATCACATAAAAAAGAAAAAGGTCAAAATTAGGAAAGATCAAGAAGGGACATGGAAGGCGACGGGGCTCGATCTGCCACCTGGACAGGCCGTTTGGCCTAGCATGTGGGGCTGGCCAGCCCCACTTGTTGTTGGTTATCGTACGAGTTTTTAGCACTTCCTTCTAATTCGACTCATTCGGATTTTCTACCTTTTTGGTTGCAATGCGATTCGTAGTAGCAGGAGGATCATATTAATGGAAAATAATAAACTCAACTACGTTTATCTCAGCAGGACTCTTATCAGGTTCTAGAAAGATCTTAAGGTGTTGTCCATTTACCTTGAATAATGTACCTTCATCATTTTGGAGAGTTATCGCTCCATGCGATGAAGAGCTAACCACCGTAAATGGGCCTTTGAAAGGTCTAGGCCCTTGTTTGGGTTTTGGTAATTAATAACAACACTTGTGGAGTAACCTTTGAGTTTTGTGTGTGAAGGCTAAAGTGGTTGAGTTCACAAGATGAGATGTATGTCGACATTGGGTTGAATGCTAGGATCATATTAGTGGAAAATAATAAACTCGACTACGTCTATCTCAGCAGAACTCTTATCAGGTTCTAGAAAGATCTTAAGGTATTGTCCATTTACCTTGTGTCGATTACCGAGAGATGGGGTACCCTAAACCTCCCTTGTTTTCGGTTGAACCCTGAGTTTACCCTCAGATTAATCTCACGGGGACCCTCGAAAAAACTCGTGCAAGACCAGACCATACATCCTCGACCCACCGGGGCCCACCGGCAAATACACACTGGGCCAACCCACAATAGAATACTTAACTTCTGCCGCAACCCTTGACAAGTTACCGACGTCACCAACTGATGATCACTCCAGGGGGGACCCCGCGTCAAGTGTCGAGGCCCCGGCGGGACGGACGCCTCGATACAACAAGGGTCGAGCCCCCCTCGATCCACCAACTCTGGGTGCGTCTGACAGCGCATTTGATGCAAAACTACCTAACCTCGTCCAATTGTATGGCTACAGTAGCCGCACAGTGGTCCGTACAACGGTCGAATCCTGCTTTACCGCCCATACTGGGGATGCGCATTGGTCTGCAAGGCACTGTTACGCCGTACTCAGCACTGTTAGGCCGCTCGAGGCCCCCTTCGACGCGCTACACGACAAACAACCGACATCGAATTCCCTAAGTTCAATCTTATCCATTCAACCACTACGCTCGAGGCTACCCCTCGATTGGGCCTCGGGTATGTGTCGACGCCCTCCGGTCAACCCACATTGACCTCGAAAGCTGCGCCAACAACTCCTGATGTGACCCCAACAGGGACTCGCACACCCTCTACAGGGGATCACGTCTTTCGCCAGTCAGCAACCACGCCTCCGAAGGACGCCTGTCAACTCCGAGCCATGCTGCTACAGAATAAGCCATGCTCAGCGCACGTCTCTACAGTGGCCTCGAGTTGACCACCACGACCCACGATGTCACCACTGCGTCATCGAACTAGGACACTTGTACCTCTGTGCCTCCCCTTGGCCTATAAAAGGGGACGCCAGGATACACAACAAAAGGGGAGGCCCAATCGGACGAAGAACCGACTCTAGACAACGATCTCACGAACAACTGAACACACACCTAGGCAGACTCCTAGACTCTGAATAACTCTTTCGCTCTATACTCGACCCCCCCCGAATTCTCTCCTTCGCTTGTATTCACCCCTGTATAAGCACTTAGGTGCAAGATAATACAAATCTTCTCCCCCCGCTGGACGTAGGGCCTTCTTTGCCCGAACCAGGATAAATCGCTGTGTTCTTCTTGCATCACCATCCGAACGGGTTACGCACACATACGTTTACTAGTTGGCTTAGGACACCCCCGGGTTCCTAACGTCGACAGTTGGCGCGCCAGGTAGGGGGGTGTGTGTCAAACCGCTTCGTTCGGATGGTGGATTTTGTATCATCGCTCCCTTTTGGCTCGGTGATCTGGTTTGGGAGTTTGGAGTTCCTGTCGCTCGGCATGAGCCATGACATGGTCCTGCTCTCAACCGGGCACCCAAGCGGGGGCGCTTCAGGGACTCCGTGAGGAGCCCCATGGGGAGACGTGGATCGCAGGGCGGGCCGCGCCGCCGTGCGACCACGGTCGTCACATCCTCTTCGTCTTCGACAGATGACTTGAGCTCTCTGGCCAGGAGCCTCACATGACTACGCATAAAGCCCGAAGAGGGGCAGCGCTCGCCAGGGTTGAACGCTTCTCCCCAGGCAAACGCGCCCCTCACGTCTACGGCTCTCTTGCCCCATGAGCAGTTTGCCGTTCGACCGGCACTGCCATTTGGGCTCGACAATGCCACTTCAACATACTCCACTATCGTGCGCGTGGGTTTCGGAGGGGACAGGGAACGGACTGGACCCCCCTACGTGCAGCAGCGTGCCTTGAGGTACCGATACTGGCCCCCGAACGCCCGATTAACCCTCGCCCATGTGGCGCCTGCCCTCGCGCGCTTCGACAGTGGCTGGAAGTGAAATAATATGGGCGGACCATCATGCCTTACCCGCTCTACTCCGACTCCGACTACGACTCCAGCTACTATGATCCCACGCGAGAGTGTTTCCACGTCGACATAGTCGCCACATCGGGCAACGACGACGCCGATCCCGCAGAGACGTCCACACCACCGGCTGCAACAGGTGGACCCCTCCTCCTGGCGGGACAGGAGGAAGGGCCCCCTACCATGACCAATGATCCGTGCAATTCACAGGGCGCCCGTGTCGCCTAGCTCGCTCAGGTCCGGGAGCTTCGAGCCAAACTCGACGAAGACAAAGAGCGACTGCGCCAGCTCGAGCGTACCCTCGAGCAAGACAATCGGAATCCCCGGGCAGAGGGGCTCGGGCCCGAGTGCGGCAAGTACAGCGGCAGATTGTGGGCGCAGATACGGTTGCACATCCCGCCTTCAATCGGGCCAGTCAAAATGTCGTCGCGGCAACCATGCTTCTCCGCAACATGCCGGCCCCCTCGAATCCTAAAGCCCAACGAGTCCGACAGGAGATCCAGGGCCTTCTCGAGGTGGCCGCCATCCAGCAGGCCGAGAGTTCTGCCTCGAGGCATCGAGGTGCGGCCTCAGGGCAACACCATGAACCCTCGTGGCATGAGAGGCAGGCCTCGACCAAGCCGGTAGACTCCCCCCGCTCGAAGGGGGCGGTCCCGGCCCACGATCGCGTTCGTGACAACCGCGAGCCCCACGATGCGCGTCACGACATCAACGAACACCACAGACGCAAGAGCAGTGACGCCGAGGCGCGAGGCTACAGCGCTCATTGGGGCGGACGCTACGACAGTGACAAGGACCGGCGTCGATCCCTGGATCCACCGGGACCTCGAGCCTTCAGCCGTGCGATTCGCAGCACGCCGCTGCCTAGCCCCTTCAGACCCCCGACAAGTCTCGTCAAATATGATGGCGAGACAAAGCCTGAGCTCTGGCTTGCCAACTTCAAGCTGGCGTGCCAGCTTGGTGGGGCCCGCGATGACAGCGCCATCATTCGATAACTCCCACTCTTTCTCTTTGACACCGCACGACGGTGGCTCGAGGAGCTCCCCCTAACCAAATCTATGACTGGTCCGACCTGGTCAGGGTTTTCGAGGGGAACTTCAAGGGCACCTATGTGGGTTCGGGCAACAGGTGGGAACTCCGAGGCTGCAGACAGAAGCCCGAGGAATCCCTCTGCGATTTTACTCGACGCTTCTCCAAGCAGCGCACTGAGCTTCCCCACGTCGCCGACGAAGAGGTGATCTTGGCTTTCATTGCCGGAACCACCTGCAAGGAACTGGTCCGGGAGCTCGGGCGTGCTCCCCAAAGACCACCGATGAATTGATGGACATCGTGGCCAACTTTGCCGCCGGAGAAGAGGCCGTCGGTGCCTTCTTCGACGATGGCAAAGGCCAAATGCAAGCCAAAGCGGCCAACCCTGAGGGTTCGAACCAGGGCGGCAAGAAAGGGGGCAAGAAGAAGAAGAACCCGCGAGGCAAGCGCAAAGACGCCCCCAACGATGACCTCGTGGCGGCTGTCGAGCGCAAGAAGCCTCGAGGCCCTCCCGAAAAGGGCCTCTTCAATGAGATGCTCAAGAAACTGTGCCCATATCACAAGGGCCAGGCCAACCACACCCTCGAAAACTGTCGGATGCTCAAAAGGCATTTCGAGGGTACGGTTCGAGGAAAGGAAGAGAAAAAGGAAGAGCCTGACGATAAGAATGATGACAAGGATGATGGATTCCCCGTGGTGCAGGATTGCTACATGATCTATGGGGGACCTACCGCCTGGCTCACCCCTCGACAGCGTAAGAGGGAGCATCGGGAGGTATTCTCCACTTGAGTCGCCACCCCCCGATTCTTGGAATGGTCCGAGACGGCTATCACGTTCGACCGTGACGACCATCCGGACCACGTCCCGAACCCGGGGCTCTACCTGCTTGTTGTCGACCCTGTCATCATCAACACCCGCTTCTCCAAGGTCTTGATGGACAGAGGCAGCAGCCTCAACATCATCTACTCTGAGACCCTCGATCTTCTCAAAATCCCAACGGAAAAGCTGAAACCCAGCGCTGGGGGCTTCCATGGCATCGTGCCAGGGAAAAGGGCTATTCCCATCGGATGCATCGACTTGCTGGTGTATTTCGGTACTCTCGCAAACTTTTGAAAGGAGACCCTCACGTTCGAGGTAGTCCCGTTTCGAGGCACGTACCATGCAATCATCGGACGACTGGGCTACGCCAAGTTCATGGCGGTTCCCAACTACACTTACCTCAAGCTCAAGATGCCGGGCCCCAACGGCATCATCACCGTCGGCCCCTCCTTCGAGCACGCATACGACTGCGACGTCGAGTGCGTCGAACACGCGGAAGCCCTCGAGGAGTCGGCGATGCTTACAGCCACTCTCGAGGCCCTCGCTGACAAGATCCCCGAACCCAAGCGACATGCTGGCAGCTTCGAGCCTGCCGAGGACACGAAGAAGATCCCTCTCCACCCGAGTTGCTCCAAGGGGAAGGCGCTGCTCATCAGCACCTCCCTCGATGCCAAATAGGAAGCAGTGCTCGTCGACTTTCTCCACGCGAATGCCGGCATGTTTGCGTGGAGTCCCTTGGATATGCCGGGCATACCGAGGGAAGTCACCGAGCACGCCTTGGAGATCCGCCTCGGGTCTAAGCCGGTGAAGCAACGCCTGCGCCGCTTTGACGAGGAGAAGCACTGGATCATCGGGGAAGAAGTCAACAAGCTCTTGGCGGTCGGATTTATCAAGGAGGTCCACCATCTTGAGTGGTTAGCTAACCCTGTAATAGTCAAAAAGAAAAATGGGAAATATAGGATGTGTGTAGATTACACCAGCTTGAATAAAGCATGTCCTAAAGTCCCATTTCCCTTGCCACGCATCGATCAAATCGTTGACTCGACGGCGGGATGTGAGACCCTCTCCTTTCTCGACGCCTATTCCGGCTACCACCAGATCTGGATGAAGGAGTCCGACCAGCTCGTGACTTCCTTCATCACCCCCTTTGGCATGTACTTCTATGTTACTATGCCCTTCAGCCTTCGAAATGCCGGGGCAACGTACCAGTAGTTCATGCTCCATGTTTTCAGAGAACACATCGACTCGATGGTCGAGGCCTATGTCGATGACATCATGGTCAAGACCAAAAAAGTCATGGATCTCGTCTCCGACCTCGATGCTGTGTTCCAATGCCTCTGGGCAAAGAGCATCAAGATGAACCCCGAGAAGTGTGTCTTCGGCGTCCCTCGAGGCATGCTCTTAGGGTACATAGTCTCTTAGTGTGGCATCGAGGCCAACCCGGAGAAAATCTCGGCGATCATCAAGATGGGGCCCATTCGAGACCTCAAAGGCGTTCAGAGGGTCACAGGATGCCTGGCAGCCCTAAGACACTTCATCTCCCATCTCGGGGAAAAGGCGTTGCCCCTCTACCACCTTTTGAAGAAATCGGAGCAACTCAAATGGACCCTGGAAGCCGAGGAAGCCCTCTCAAATCTTAAGTCTATGCTAGCCTCGCCCCCGATCCTAGTACCTCCTCATCCGGCCGAGCCCCTCCTCCTCTATGTCGCCGCAACCACCCAGGTGGTCAGTGCAGCCATAGTGGTCGAGAGGGCAGAAGAAGGGCACACCCTGCCCATTCAAAGGCCAGTCTACTTTGTCAGTGAAGTACTCTCGGAGACCAAGGCCTGCTACCCTCAGATTCAGAAGCTGTTGTACGCTCTAGTCCTTATGCGGTGCAAACTCCAACATTACTTCCTAAGCCACCCAATAACCGTGGTCTCGTCCTTCCCCCTCGGGGGGATAGTCCAGAATCGGGAGGTCACAGGGAGAATCGCTAAGTGGGCAGTCGAGCTCATGGGCGAGACCCTCACTTTTGCACCACGAAAGGCCATCAAGTCGCAGGTGCTAGCGGATTTCATGGCTGAATGGACCGACGCTCAACTACCGCCCGCACAGATCCAGGCCGAGCTATGGACCATGTACTTTGATGGGTCGATGATGAAAATGGGAGTGGGCGTGGGCCTGCTCTTCATCTCGCCCCTCGGGGTTCACATGCGTTACGTGATTCGACTCCACTTTGCAGCCTCGAACAACGTCGCAGAGTATGAGGCCCTCATGATCGGACTACGCATCGCTATTGAGCTCGGGGTTCGACGCCTCCAAGCCCGGGGCGACTCACAGTTAGTCATCGATCAAGTCATGAAGGCTTCGAGCTGCCATGAACCTAAAATGGAAGCATACTGTCAATAGGTCCGCAAATTGGAAGACAAATTCTACGGCTTCGAATTAACCCACATTGCTTGACGCTACAACGAGGCCGCGGACGAGCTCGCAAGGATCGCGTCAACTCGAGGCACCGTGCCACCGACGTCTTCGCAAAAGATCTCTACAAGCCATCAGTTGACTTCGCGGATGAACAGGAACATCCGTCCAAGGGGGTCGAGCCTCAACCAACCCAGGCCCCCTCGATCGGGGCCGAGGTCATGGACCTCGAGGTATCAACCCCTCGAGCAAGCGATGAAGCCAATTGGCGTAAGCCCTTCCTCGAATACCTTACTCAATGGGAGCTGCCAGACGAGCGAAATGAGGCTCGACGCATTGTGCAAAGGGCCAAAACCTATGTCCTCTTCAGTCCAGACAAGGAGCTCTATCGACGGAGCCCGACCGGAGTTTTGCAGCGTTGCATCACCATCGAGGAAGGCAAAAGGTTACTCAATGACCTACACTCGGGGGCTTGCGGTCATCATGCTGCGCCCAGGACCCTCGTCGGGAACGCTTTTTGACAAGGCTTTTACTGGCCGACCGCTGTCTCTGACGCGATCAGCCTCGTCCGCTCATGTGAGGGGTGCCAGTTCTATGCCAAGCAGACGCACCTCCCTGTGCATGCTTTGCAAATGATCCCCCTCACATGGCCGTTCGTCGTATGGGGCTCGACCTTGTTGGTCCTCTCAAAAGGACAACTGGAGGCTTCATCCACCTGCTCGTTGCCATCGACAAGTTTACCAAGTGGATCGAGGCTTGGCCCATCACCAACATTCATTTCGAGCGAGCAGTCGAGTTCTTCATTGACATCATTCATCGCTTCGGGGTCCCCAACGTGATCATCACCGACAATGGCACGCAATTCACCGACAAAAAGTTCCTGGACTTCTGCGATCACCATCATATTCATGTGAATTGTTCTGCAGTTGCTTATCCTCGAACTAACGGCCAGGTCGAGCGTGCCAACGGGATGATTCTTCAAGGGCTCAAGCCTAGAATCTACGATCGCCTGAAGAAATACGGCAAGAAGTGGGCCATCGAGCTACCCTCGGTCCTGTGGAGCCTAAGGACAACACCTAGTCGAGCCATGGGATTCACCTCGTTCTTCATGGTCTACGGGTCTTAGGCCATCCTCCCCATCGACCTCGAATACGGGTCCCCTCGATTAAAAGCCTACAATGAGCAGACGAACGAAGAAGCCCTTGCAAATGCCGTCGACCAACTCGAAGAAGCTCGAAACATGGCCCTCCTCAACTCCGCAAGATACATGCAGAAGCTTCGACGCTACCACGACAAGCATGTGCGCAAAAGGGACCTTCGAGTGGGCGACCTCGTCCTACGACGGCGACAGAGCAACAAGGGCCGCCACAAGTTAACTCCACCGTGGGAAGGCCCCTTCATCATAGCAGAGGTGTTGAAGCCTGGAACCTACAAGCTCGCTAACGACAAAGGTGAAATCTTCACCAACGCATGGAACATCGAAAAGCTACGTCGTTTCTACCCATAGGGCGCCGATGCCCTTGTACATTCTCGCATGTTTCGTACATTTTCGCATGACGAATATAAGAAGTACTTTCGATTATAAGTTCAAACTCATTATTGTACATGCAAGAGGTAGGCTCGACCCTGTCTAGCCAGAGTCAAGCCTCCCTCGGGGGCTAACGGGGGAGGGGGAACCCCCTAAGTTCCTAAAAAATATGAACGATTTTTCAAAATTCGAGCGTCTCCTTTTGCTTTGCAACTAAGTAGAAAACGCCTCAAACTCCCTAAGGGTCGAGGGCTGTTGAGCCTGGGGCTCTCCTACGCCTCAGCGCTACGGTACCCCCACTCGCTCCCCCTCCCTCAAGGGATACGAGCATGCGTCGAACACTTAGTCGAAAAGCAAAAGTCTGATGATCAAAACTCGAGCGTCTCTTCTTTCCTATGCCTCGATACGCTTCGCGACTAAGTAGAAAATGCCTCAAATTCCCTAAGGATCAAGGGCCGTCGAGCTGGGAGCTCTCCTACGCCTCAGGGCTATGGTACCTCCACTCGCTCCCCCCTCGAGGGATACAAGCACGCGTCGAACACTTAGTTAAAAAAGCAAAATCTAGGCGAAAGAAAACAGAGAAGGCTCAACTTAAAATATCCAAATGTATTACGATAGATGCATAAATGTTTTAAAGGCCCTCAAAGCCACACTGAATATAAGTTACAAAAACTAACTTATTTACACGGGCACCTTCGCCCAGTTTTGCCCTACAGGCCTTCTCCGCTGTCTCCATCGCCGCCCTCCTCGACGGTGTACCCTTCATCTTCTTTTTCGAAGACCAACGGGTGGCCGTCGCTTGCCCGACCAGAATCATCCACTACCGCGCCGCTCTGGCTTCTGCATAAAAAGGCACGCGTGATGGACAGGAGGAGTTATCCACAGACGGATCTTCCCACGACACGGGATACGGGCCCAGGCCCTCGAAATCTCCAGGGAGCGAAGGCTGGCCCTCGAAAAGGGTTCGACAGCCGCCCTCGAGTACCGGAGTTAGGGGTGACTGAGGGGGCCGACGCGAGTCCCTTGCTTGAGAACAAATTCTCGAGGCCCCCTCGGACACATTCAAGGCAAAACTAAGGGACCACGATGGAATCCCCTCGAGGGGAGGCATCGAGCCACCAGACCCAATCGAAAGGGTTTGGCAACCGCAGGACCCACTATTTTGTTCGAATAAGAGCGCCTCAGGGCCACTAGTCGACCCCTATCGAACGGGGCACGAGCTCTTACTTGAATTTCCCGATAGTAGCTCACCTGAGATGTTGATGCTCGCCCGAGCATGGGTAGCACAACGCTTCTCCCCCATCTACCCGATCGAAAGGGTTCATGAGGGTCAAACAAAAAAGTCGAGCTCGCACCTGATCGGCTTCGACGAAAGAAGCTAAGGAGCGGACTTGCAATTGGATGGCCTCGACGAAAGAGGACCCAACCACCCGGGGCTCGATCATTCGAGCACGCCTCGACCAAAACCAAAAATAAAAGACCTCGGGCGAGTATTCTACTCACCCGAGGCCTCGGGGGCTACACCCGAAGGGTGCGCTCGCGCGCACCCCTCGGAATATGACCAACACTCCGAGTCCATTTAACTAAGCCTCCGCGTAAGTATCAACACTTACACGAAGCCTCGGGGGCTATTGTCGGTTACCGAGAGAAGGGGTACCCTAAACCTCCCTTGTTTTCGGTTGAACCCCGAGTTTACCCTCAGATTAATCTCACGGGGAGCCTCGAAAAAACTCGTGCAAGACAGACCATACATCCTCGACCCACCGGGGCCCACCGACAAATACACACTGGGCCAACCCACAACAGAATACTTAACTTCTGCCGCAACCCTCGACAAGTCACTGACGTCACCAACTGATGATCACTCGAGGGGGGACCCCGCGTCAAGTGTCGAGGCCCCGGCGGGAGGGACGCCTCGATACAACAAGGGTCGAGCCCCCCTCGATCCACCAACTTCAGGTGCGTCCAACAGCGCATTTGATGCAAAACTACCTAACCTCATCCAATCGTATGGCTACAGTAGCCGCACAGTGGTCCGTATAGCGGTCGAATCCCGCTTTACCACCCATACTGGGGACACGCATCGGTCTGCACGGCACTGTTACGCCGTACTCAGCACTGTTAGGCTGCTCACGGCCCCCTTCGATGCGCTACGCGACAAACAACCGACATTGGATTCCCTAAGTTCAATCTTATCCATTCAACCACTACGCTTGAGGCTACCCCTCGATTGGGCCTCGAGTATGAGTCGACGCCCTCCGGTCAACCCACATCGACCTTGAAAGCTACGCCAACAACTCTCGATGCGACCCCAACAGGGACTCGCACGCCCTCTACAGGGGATCACGTCTTTCGCCAGTCAGCAACCACGCCTCCGAAGGACGCCTGTCAACTCCGAGCCATGCTGCTACAGAACAAGCCATGCTCAGCGCACGTCTCTACAGTGGCCTCGAGTTGACCACCACGACCCATGATGTCACCACTGCGTCATCGAACCAGGAAACTTGTACCCCGGTGCCTCCTCTTGGCTTATAAAAGGGGATGCCAGGATACACAACAAAAGGGGAGGCCCAATCGGACGAAGAACCGACTCCAGACAACGATCTCACGAACAACCGAACACACGCCTAGGCAGACTCCTATACTCTGAATAAGTCTTTCGCTCTATACTCGACCCCCCCGAATTCTCTCCTTCGCTTGTATTCACCCCTGCACAAGCACTTAGGTGCAAGATAATACAAATCTTCTCCCCCCGCTGGACGTAGGGCCTTCTTTGCCTGAACCAGGATAAATCGCTGTGTTCTTCTTGCATCACCATCCGAACGGGTTACGCACACATACGTTTACTCGTTGTCTTAGGACACCCCCGGGTTCCTAACGTCAACACCTTGAATAATGTACCTTCGTCATTTTGGAGAGTTACCGCTCAATGCGATGAAGAGCTAACCACCGTAAATGGGCCTTTGAAAGGTCTAGGCCCTTGTTTGTGTTTTGGTAATTAATGACAACACTTGTGGACTAACCTTTGAGTTTAGTGTGTGAAGGCTAAAGTGGTTGAGTTCACAAGATGAGATGTATGTCGGCATTGGGTTGAATGCTAGTATGTTGGAAAGTTCAAACCAAACATAGCAAGCAAGTGAAGGCCGAAGCAAGACTTGGTTTGATAGACCGGTTGCAAGTGTGAAGGGCAAGTTGAGGCTTGAAAGCGAAGGACCATGCGATGGTGAATCTTGGGAAAGATTTGGTGCCGAAGGACCGAAGCAACGGTGAAGAGCAAGTGAGGCTAAGTTTGATGGACTTGAAGTCTATGTGATGGTTTGAGTGATCCACATCACTTTTGAAGATCAAGCTTGAGATTGATTGTCATATCAAGTGGCTTGGTGAATGTTGGGCAACACCTTCTGTCGGCGTTAGGAACTCGGGGGCGTCCTAAGCCAACGAGTAATTGTATGTGTGTGTAACCCGTCCGGATGGATGATGCAAGAAGAACACAGCGATTTATCCTGGTTCGGGCAAAGAAGGGCCCTACGTCCAGCGGGGGGAGAAGATTTATATTATCTTGCACCTAAGTGCTTGTACAGGGGCGGATACAAGCAAAGGAGAGGATTCGAGGGGGGTCGAGTACAGAGCGAAGGCGTTATTCGGAGTCTAGGAGTCTGCCTAGGCGTATGTTCGGTTGTCGTGAGATCGTTGTCTGAAGTCGTTCTCTTCCGAGTTGTTCTATTGGGTCTCCTGGCGTCCCCTTTTATAGGCCAAGGGGAGGCACAGGGGTACAGATGTCCTGGCTCAATGACGTGGTGGTGACGTCGCGGGTCGTGGTGGTCAACTCGAAGCCTCTGCAGGGACGTGCGCTGAGCATGGCTCGTTCTATAGCGGCATGGCTCGGAGTTGACAGCCGTCCTTCGGAGTCATGGTCGCTGACCGGCGAAAGACGTGATCCCTGTAGAGGACGTGCGAGTTCCTGTCGGGGTCGTATCGGGAGTTGTTGGCTCAGCTTTCGAAGTCGATGAAGGTTGACCGGAGGGCGTCGATGCGTACTCGAGGCCCCGTCGAGGGGTGGCCTCGAGCGTAGTGGTTGAGCGGATAAGATCAAATCGAGGGAATCCGATGTCGGTCGTTTGTCGTGTAGCGTATCGAGGGGGGCCTCGAGCTGTCTAACAGCGCTGGGTATGGCGTAATAGTGCCGTGCAGACCGATGCACGTCCTCAGTATGGGCAGTAAAGCAGGATTCGACCGCTGTACGGACCACTGTGCGGACACTATAGCCATACGATTTGACGAGGTTAGGTAGTTTTGTATTAAATGCGCTATCGGACGCAAAGGGAGTTGGTCGATCGAGGGAGGGCTTGACCCTCGAGGTATCGAGACGCCCGTCCCGTCGGGGGCCTCGACACTTAACGCGGGATGCTCCCATCTCGAGCGGTCATCAGCCGGTGATGTCAGCGCCTTGTCGATGGTCAGATGGTGACGCCAGTGATTCGGTCGAGGGTAGCGGCTGTACTCTGTTGTGGGCCGGCCCAGTGTGTATTTGCCGATGGGCCTGGTGGGTCGAGGGGGTACGGCCTGGTCGCGTGAGATTAATCTGGGGCCAAACTCAGGGTCCAACTGAAAACAAGGAAGGTATAGGGTATCCCTTCTCTCGGTAACCGACAGTAGCCCCCGAGGCTTCGTGTAAGTGTTGATACTTACGCGGAGCCTCAATCAAATGGACTTGGAGTGTTGGTCGTTTTCCGAAGGGTGCGCGCGAGCGCACCCTTCGGGTGTAGCCCCCGAGGCCTCGGGTGAGTAGAATACTCACCCGAGGTCTTTTTTATTTTGCGTTTGGTCGATGCGTACTTGAATGCTCAAGCCCCCGGGTGGTTGGACCCTCTTTCGTCAAGGCCACCCGGTTGCGAGCCCGCTCCTTAGCTTCTTCCGTTCGAAGCCGGTCAGGTGCGAACTCGTCTTTTTCGTTCGACCCTCACGAACCCTTTCGATCGGGTAGAGGGGGGAGAAGCGTTGTGCTACCCATGCTCGAGCGAGCATCAACGTCTCAGGTGAGCTACTATCGGGATATTCAAGTAAGAGCTCGTGCCCCGTTCGATAGGGGTCGACTAGTGGCCCTGGGGCGCTCTTATTCGAGCAAAACAGTGGGTCCCGCGGATGCCAGACCCTTTCGATCGGGTCTGGTGGCTCGATGCCTCCCCTCGAGGGGATTCCGTCGTGGTCCCTTAGTTTTGCCTTGAATGTGTCCGAGGGGGCCTCGAGAATTCATTCTCGAGCAAGGGACTCGCGTCAGCCCCCCTCGGTCACCCCTAACTCCGGTACTCGAGGGCGGCTGTCGAACCCTTTCCGAGGGCCAGCCTTCGCTCTCTGGAGATTTCTAGGGCCTGGGCCCGTATCCCGTGGTTGCGAGCCCGCTCCTTAGCTTCTTCCGTCGAAGCCGGTCAGGTGCGAACTCGACTTTTTCGTTCGACCCTCACGAACCCTTTCGATCGGGTAGAGGGGGGAGAAGTGTTGTGCTACTCATGCTCGAGCGAGCGCCAACGTCTCAGGTGAGCTACTATCTGGAAATTCAAGTAAGAGCTCATGCCCCGTTCGATAGGGGTCGACTAGTGGCCCTGAGGTGCTCTTATTCGAGCAAAACAGTGGGTCCCGCGGATGCCAGACCCTTT
>CM041630.1:24396702-24415984 GCA_023333625.1 Bothriochloa decipiens
GGTCTGGTGGCTCGATGCCTCCCCTCGAGGGGATTCCGTCGTGGTCCTTAGTTTTGCCTTGAATGTGTCCGAGGGGGCCTCGAGAATTTGTTCTCGAGCAAGGGACTCGCGTCGGCCCCCCTCGATCACCCCTAACTCCGATACTCGAGGGCGGCTGTCGAACCCTTTTCGAGGGCCAGCCTTCGCTCCCTGGAGATTTCGAGGGCCTGGGCCCGCATCCCGTGTCGTGGGAAGATCCGTCTGTGGATGACTCCTCCTGTCCATCACGCGTGCCTTTTTGCGCAGAAGCCGGAGCGGTGCGGTAGTGGGTGAGTCCTGTAGTTGAAGCGTATTTCGAGGAGGATAATGGTCAGTTCTCGTTTTCAAGAAAAGATTCGAAACGACGTGGCCGTAATATCACGGGAGTCGGAACGGTGCGGTCGTGGTGGGGCCAGCCTGACGCCTGATTCGCGGACGCTTGACGTGTGTCCATGGTTGACGGGAGTCGAAGGGGTGAATGCGAAACGGCCCTGTCCATGATGCACAGGAATTGAGAGGAGAGTGCTTTAGGTGCATTTAATGCAGGGACTTACTGGTCGGGCAAGCGTCGGGCGTCCGTTAGTCTTCTGCCCCAATAAAAGGAGGCACCCTTTGTAGCGTTGCTCTTCACTTGCTTTCCTGCCGTTTTCGCGTTCGCTTTCCTGCGCTCGCCTCCCTGCGCTTTCCTTGTGCTCGCCTCCCTGCGCTTTCCTTCCTCGCGTTCACCTCCCAGCGGAGATAGGAAATCTTCCGGGCCGCCTGTCCAGCGAAGAGCTCCGTGCCCTTGCCATGGCGCCGCCGAAGATTCTTCAGCCCGCGGCGTGGGTTCCCTCGGAAGTGACGAGGAAGGAGCTGGAGGGGTTGGTGGCGGAGGGGCTTCTTCGCCCCATCACCAACAAGGATGAGCCCGAGTGGCTCGTTCCGCCGAAGGAGGACCACGAGCCGAACCCACCGGAGGGCTACGTGGTCAGCTTCGTCAAGTTCCACCGGCTGGGCTTTGGCGCCCCGCCGAGCCGGTTCATGCGCACTCTCACTCACCACTACGGGATCGAGCTTCAGCATCTTTCCCCCAACGCGATCTCCTACGCCGCCATCTTCACCGCAGTCTGCGAGGGTTACCTCGGGGTGGAGGTGCACTGGGAGCTCTGGCTCCACCTCTTTCGGGCGGAGTACTTCTCCAAGAGCGCGTCGGCGGGGGTGCGGAGGCTGGTGCGGGCTGGATGCTGCAACTTCATCATGAGGAAGGCCGACGACTTCATCCCCATTGGCCTGACTTTGAGCCATGGCTCTTGGCCCTCGAAGTGGTTCTACATCAGGAATGATGAGGGGCTACTGCCTTAGTACACGGGGCGCGTCATCGAGTCGCGTCTCCACAACTGGGGCGCCCCAGCGTGGGACCACCAAGGGAGGCTCGAAGACCTCCTCGACGCCCTGGCGACCCTTCGAGATCAGGGGTTAACTGTCGGGGTCGTTGTCTCGGCCTTCCACCATCGACGGGTGCTCCCCCTCATGCGGCGCTCGCTTCGCATGAGTCAGATGTTCGTTGGAGCGGAACTCAGGGGGAGCCGCATGGTTGCCGGGGCTATTACGCCGGAGGGCGTCGCCAAGAGGGTTCGAGGCACGGTGTCGGGCCCCTTCACGGCGCAGGACGTCAATCGCATCCCGATGCGACCGGATCCCGGTTACCCCGAACTGGTGAGTGTATTGCTTCGTCGAGCCCTTCTTTTTGTTTCTTTTCACCTTATATTTTTTGGGCTTCGCGTGTAGGGGGAGCTCGACTACGAGTTGTTGCTGCCCCCCGTTAGGGAGGATTTCGAGGTTCGTCCGACGGGGCTTCGCGGCGCCTCATCGGCAAAGAAGAAGAAGGAGGAGGAGAGCAAGAAGAGGCGGATGCATAGCCTCGATCTCTCTGTGGGCGAGCAGCGCTCGGCTAAGCAAAGACGAGAGACGAGGCCCGTCGGAAGGTCCCCCACTGAGGAATCAGGGGAGGAGTGGAGCGGAGAGGAGGAGCATCTTTCGACCCGGAGGGTCGCGGCTGACGCCCCTTCGACACAGGGCGCCGCTGGCTCTGAGGGATCCACGGAGGGGCCCCGTGAAAGTCACTTGGCCCTTGAAGCCGGGACGGTGGCGCTGGCCTTGGCCGCATCGGCGGCGGCCTCTGCTCGTGGGGCTGCGGGCCCTCACGGTGTGACGCCACCGGCAGCGACTTCGAGCCTTCCGGGTGCCGGGACGCGGCCGTCGACGGGGGCCTCACGAACACCAGGAAGGTTCCCAATGGGGTAAGTTCTCTATTCCTGGGCTGTTTTATATTTCGCGTCTCGATTCCACGCGTCTAATTTTTCCTTCCTCACAGGATCAAGCGCGGGCGGACACCAGCGGGGCCCGCTCCGGCCAAGCGCCTTCGGACGGGGGCTGCGACAGAGGCGACGGCGGTCGCGGCGGGTCCCGCCATGGGCCCGGTTCTTTCGGCGACGAGCGCCGCCTCGACTCCCCCGTCGATTTCGAACGAGGGGGTCGTTGCTTGGGTCAAGGCCGCACGTGCGGCGTTGGCCCGGGGTGTCAAGGCGGTTACCGGCGAAGCGGCCACCGAGCCTGCGGTGGTTGTGGCGTCGAGCCCCCGAGCCGAGATGGCCATCGATGCGCCGGGCAGCATGCCGGAGCACCCCTCGGACGAGTCGCGGCCGGGGTTTTCGCAGGCTGCGCCCATCGTCCTTGAGGCCGAGGAGGGTGAGACCTCCATCGACGGAGGAAAAGAGAAGGACGCCGCGCCCCCCTGTCGCCACCGAGGTCGGGGGCCATCGAGTCCGAGGGCGCCGAGGCGGCCCCGTCAGGCGGGGAGGCGAGTGTCATCGTGCCTGCCCCGGCGGGTCCTTTTGTCGAGCGGGAGGAGACGCAGGCCGGTTTGCTGGCTCTCATGCCGTAGGAGGGTTCGTCTCCCCCCGTGGTTCCTGAACACCATCCTGCGGCGGGGGCGGCCGTCGACGCGGAGGGTGCCGGAGCCGAGGCGGCACGGCGGTACTCCGAGGCGGAGACTTCGGGATTTGGCTCGGAGCCTATCCACGTCCGCAACCCCACGAGTCACGACGCCCCCTCGCGGGAGGTGGATGACCCCGCCGAGCTCGAGTGCTGGAGGGCCATCGAAGAGGAGCGATCTTGCCTTCAGAGCTCGTTGAAGGCGATGTTCGGTCTTGTCAGCAACAACCTCCACCAGCGCCTCGGGGTAAGCGTCCTTCGAAATTATGGAACTCGTGGTGCATTTTCTTTACCGATGATGTCCTTTGTCCTTCTTGCTCTTAGGATCTGAGAAAGCGCTCGGGCATCAAGTCCCATCTTATCCACAGCGCCAAGGATAAGTGGAACCAGATCCCCGAGCTCGAAGCGGCGCTCGAGTCCGCTCGGAGTGAGCTTGAGAAGGCAAGGTCCGAGACCGCCTCGGCCCAACAAGTGGCCGCCCATGCCAAGGAGGCTGAGGCCAAGGCGAAGGAGGAAGCGGGGAGGGCCCTCGAACGGGCGAGGTCCGAGGCCAGCGACGAGCTGGCAAGGGTTAGTGCAGCCCTCGAGGCGGTGCGGAAGGAGCTCAAGGTCTCGGTCTCCGAAAACGCCAGGATGGTCGAATCCTGGCGAGAACAAAGGCGGAATGCCATTTCGGCAGGCGAGGCCCTCGAAAAGCTCAAGGAGGAGAACGCGTCGATGGTCCGGGCTAGTGAGGCGTTTGCGAACGAGTATCTCGCTCTGCAAGACACCCACACGAAGCTCGAGACCCACGTCGCCGGTGAGTCTTCCTTCTTCTCTCGAGGGGTTTTTTTGCCTTAGCCCTCTTTCTTAAGCGTTACTGACTCTGTTTGTTTGTTTTCAGCCTTGGAGGAGGAGCTGGATCGGGCTCATCATGACCTCGGCCTGCTTCAAAAGTCGTACACGGCCGAGGTGAGGCTGACCGGCGAGCTCGACGGTATGCTCGACATGGTCTGTGATAGCCTCGGCGTCCCTCGTCCCGAATCGGCCGCGGACGACGTCCATGGGGCCCCTCTCCTTGACCGGCTGTTCGAGCTCGGCTGCGTGGTTAAGGAGAAGGTGCGGAGCGCCCTTCATGTCAGTGTGAAGCCGGCGATGGCGGTCATCGGCTCCGGCTACATCTACGACATGGAGGTCATATCCCACGGCTTCGTCAGCGACCCTTCGATGACTGATGAGGAGAACGAGGCTATCTTCATGGGGTTAGTCGAGGCTGCCGAGGAGCCTGGCGGTCGTCTTGCGAGCCTCTTCGAGCATGAGGTCCTTCCGCCTCCTGAGGATGATGGCCTGTGAGCCAAGCCTGGGCAAAGAGGCCTTTGTAAGAAATTTTGTAATCTTTTGCTCTCGAGGTCGCGAAGCCTCGAGCCAATGTACATTTATATTCGCACGTATATGTCTAAGTGTGCTCTAAGTCTTTTCTGTCTCCACTGCCTGATCGGGTCTTTACTTTTATCGATTTCGTCACACGATCGTGCCCTTCGAAGGGGGGGAGTGAGCGGAGGTGCCGTAGCCCTGGGGCGTTGGCGGTCTCTCGACCCGACATCCCTCGACCTTTTGGACCTTCTCGTGTCATCTTCGAATTAGTATCAGCCCATATCGAGGCAGATTGGACCTCGAGACTTAGAGAATGTATGATTTTTAAGTCCTTTTCTTTCTCGCATTCCTGATAACGTTTCTTACTTAGTGAATTCGACGCATGCTCGTGCCTCTCGTCGGGGAGCGAGTGGAGGTACCGTAGCCCCGGGGCGTAGGTGGTCTCCTGGCTCGACAGCCCTCGGCGCCTAGGACATTCGCATGGCGTTTTCGACTAAGTATTAGAACGTATCGAGGTGCATGGGAGAAAATAGACTTTTTGAGTTTTGAAAAATCGAGTTTTTTGAGGACTCCGGGGGGTTCCCCCCTTTATAGCCCCCGAGGGAGGTTCGACTCTGAGAAAGCAGAGTCGAGGCTACCTCTTGCATGTATAAGGAAATTAAGCTTGTGATCGAAAGCATTTCGTTATACGAAAATGTAAGGAAAAGACATCGACTAGGGATAGAAGCGACGTAGCTGGTCCATGTTCCATGCGTTGGTGAGGATTTCGCCCTTGTCGTTAGCGAGCTTGTACGTCCCGGGCTTTAGCACCTCAGCTACGGCGTATGGACCTTCCCATGGCGGCGTCAGCTTGTGACGTCCTTTGTTGCTCTATCATCGACGTAGGACGAGGTCTCCAACCTGGAGGTCCCTCGGGCGTACGTGCTTGTCGTGGTAGCGTCGAAGTTTTTGCTGAGACCTCGCGGAGTGAAGCAGCGCCATGTCTCGAGCCTCCTCGACCTGGTCGACGGCGTTTGCGAGGGCTTCTTCGTTGGTTTGCTCGTTGTACGCCTTTAGTCGAGGGGAACCATACTCGAGGTTAGTGGGGAGGACGGCCTCGGACCCATAGACCAAGAAGAATGGGGTGAACCCCGTGGCTCGACTAGGTGTTGTCCTTAAGCTCCATAGGACCGATGGCAGCTCCGCGGCCCATTTTTTCTGTGCTTGCCGAGGCGTTTGAAGATTCTTGGCTTGAGTCCCTGCAAAATCATGCCATTGGCGCGTTCGACCTGGCCGTTAGTTCGAGGATGAGCAACCGCGGACCAGTTTACGCGAATGTGATGGCGATCGCAGAAATCCAGAAACTTCTTGCCAGTGAACTGTGTGCCATTGTCAGTGATGATGACGTTCGGGACACCGAAGCGATAGATGATGTCGGTGAAGAACTCGACCGCCCGCTCGGAGCGGATATTCCCGATGGGCCGGGCCTCGATCCACTTGGTAAACTTATCGATGGCAATGAGCAGGTGGGTGAAGCCTCCAGTTGTCCTTTTGAGGGGACCGACGAGGTCGAGCCCCCATACGGCGAATGGCCATGTGAGGGGGATCGTTTGCAAAGCATGCGCAGGGAGGTGCGTCTGCCTGGCATAGAATTGGCACCCCTCACATGATCGGACGAGGCTGATGGCGTCAGAGACAGCGGTCGGCCAGTAAAAGCCTTGTCGGAAAGCGTTCCCGACGAGAGTCCTGGGCGCAGCATGATGACCGCAAGCCCCCGAGTGTAGGTCGTTGAGTAACCTTTTGCCTTCCTCAACGGTGATGCAACGCTGCAAAACTCCGGTCGGGCTCCGTCGGTAGAGCTCCTTGTCAGGACCGAAGAGGACATAGGTTTTGGCCCTTCGCGCAATGCGTCGAGCCTCGTTCCAGTCGTCCGGCAGCTCTCCTTGAGTAAGGTACTCGAGGAAGGGCTTACGCCAATCGGCTTTGTCGCTTGCTCGAAGGGATGATACCTCGAGGTCCATGACCTCGGCCCCGGTCGAGAGGGCGGGGGTTGGTTGAGGCTCGATCCCCTTGGATGGATGTTCATGTTCACCCGCGAAGTCAACTGACGGCTTGTAGAGATCTTTTACGAAGACGTCGGGAACGGTGCCTCGGGTCGATGCGATCTTTGCGAGCTCGTCGGCGGCCTCGTAGTAGCGTCGGGCGATGTGGGTTAATTCGAGGCCGTGGAATTTGTCTTCCAGTTTGCGGACCTCTTGATGATACGCTTCCATTTTAGGTTCGCGGCAGCTCGATGCCTTCATGACTTGATCGACGACTAACTGCGAGTCGCCCCGAGCTTGGAGGCGTCGAACCCTGAGCTCGATAGCGATGCGTAGTCCGGTCACGAGGGCTTCGTACTCCGCGATGTTATTCGAGGCTGCGAAGTGAAGTCGAATCACGTAACGCATGTGAACCCCGAGGGGCGAGATGAAGAGCAGGCCCGCGCCCGCTCCTGTTTTCATCATCGACCCATCAAAGTACATGGTCCATAGCTCGGCCTGGATTTGTACGGGCGGTAGTTGAGCATCGGTCCATTCGGCCACGAAATCTGCCAGCACCTGTGACTTAATGGCCTTTCGTGGTGCGAAAGTGAGGGTCTCGCCCATGAGCTCGACTGCCCACTTAGCGATTCTCCCTGTGACCTCCCGATTCTGGTTTAACTCCCCGAGTGGGAAGGACGAGACCACGGTTATCGGGTGGCTTTGGAAGTAATGTTGGAGTTTTCGCCGTGTAAGGATTAGAGCATACAACAGCTTCTGAATCTGAGGGTAGCGGGCCTTAGTCTCCGAGAGCACTTCGCTGACAAAGTAGACTGGCCTTTGAACTGGCAGGGTGTGCCCATCTTCTGCCCTCTCGACCACTATGGCTGCACTGACCACCTGGGTGGTTGCGGCGACATAGAGGAGGAGGGGCTCGGCTGGATGAGGAGGTACGAGGATAGGGGGCGAGGCTAGCATAGACTTGAGTTTTGAGAGGGCCTCCTCAGCTTCGAGGGTCCATTCGAAGTGCTCTGATTTCTTCAGAAGGCGGTAGAGGGGCAACGCCTTTTCCCCGAGACGGGAGATAAAGCGGCTCAGGGCCGCCAGGCATCCTGTGACCCTCTGAACGCCCTTGAGGTCTTGAATGGGACCCATCTTGACGATCGCCGAGATCTTCTCTGGGTTGGCCTCGATTCCGCGCTGAGAGACTATGTACCCTAAGAGCATGCCTCGGGGGACGCCGAAGACACACTTCTCGGGGTTCAGCTTGATGCTCTTCGCCCGGAGGCATTTGAACGCGGCATTGAGGTCAGAGACGAGGCCCTCGACTTTTTTGGTCTTCACCACGATGTCGTCCACATAGGCCTCGACCGTCGAGCCGATGTGTTCTCCAAAAACGTGGAGCATACACCGCTGGTACGTTGCCCCGGCGTTTCGAAGGCCGAAGGGCATAGTAATATAGCAGTACATGCCGAAGGGGGTGATAAAGGAAGTCGCGAGCTGGTCAGACTCCTTCATCCGGATCTGATGGTAGCCAGAATAGGTGTCGAGAAAGGAGAGGGTCTCGCATCCCGCCGTCGAGTCAACGATTTGATCGATGCGTGGCAAAGGGAATGGGACTTTAGGACATGCTTTATTCAAGCCGGTGTAATCTACACACATCCTATATTTCCCATTTTTTTGACTATTACAGGGTTAGCTAACCACTCGGGATGGTGGACCTCCTTGATAAATCCGGTCGCCAAGAGCTTGTTGACTTCTTCCCCGATGATCCTGCGCTTCTCCTCGTCGAAGCGGCACAGGCGTTGCTTCATCGGCTTAGACCCGGGGCGGATCTCCAAGGCGTGCTCGGCGACTTCCCTCGGTATGCCTGGCATATCTGAGGGACTCCACGCAAACATGTCGGCGTTCGCGCGGAGAAAGTCGACAAGCACTGCTTCCTATTTGGGGTCGAGGGAGGCGCTGATGAGCAGCACCTTCCCCTCGGAGCAACTCGGGTGAAGGGTGATCTTCTTCGTGTCCTCGGCAGGCTCAAAGCTGCCGGCATGTCGCTTGGGTTCGGGGATCTCGTTGGCGAGGGCCTCGAGAGTGGCTGCAAGCATTGCCGTCTCCTCAAGGGCTTTCGCGTGTTTGACGCATTCGACATCGCAGTCGTATGCGTGCTCGAAGGAGGGGCCGACGGTGATGACGCCGTTGGGGCCCGGCATCTTGAGCTTGAGATAGGTGTAGTTGGGAACCGCCATGAATTTGGCATAGCCCGGTCGCCCAATGATCGCAAGGTATGTGCCTCGGAACGGGACTACCTCGAACGTGAGGATCTCCTTTCGGAAGTTCGAGGGAGTACCGAAATACACCGGTAAGTTGATGCACCCGATGGGAATAGCCTTCTTGCCTGGCACAACGCCGTGGAAGCCTCCAGCGCTGAGCTTCAGCTTTTCCCTTGGGATTCCGAGGAGGTCGAGGGTCTCGGAGTAGATGATGTTGAGGCTGCTGCCTCCATCCATCAAGACTTTGGAGAAGCGAGTGTTGACGATGACAGGGTCGACAACAAGCGGGTAGAGCCCCGGGTTCGGGACGTGGTTCGGATGGTCATCACGGTCGAACGTGATAGCCGTCTCGGACCAGTCCAAGAATCGAGGGGTGGCGACTTGAGTGGAAAATACCTCTCGACGCTCCCTCTTGCGCTGTCGAGGTGTGAGCCGGGCGGTAGGTCCCCCGTAGATCATGAAGCAGTCCTGAACCTCAGGGAACCCATCATTCTTGTCGTCATTCTTGTCGTCGGGCTCCTCCTTTTCCTCTTCCTTCCCTCGAACCATACCCCCGAAGTGCCTTTTGATCATCCGGCAATTCTCGAGGGTGTGGTTGGCCTGGCCCTTGTGATACGGGCACGGTTTCTTGAGCATCTCGTCGAAGAGACACTTTTTAGGAGGGCCTCGAGGCTTCTTGCGCTCGACAGTCGCCACGAGGTCGTCGTCGGGGGCGTCTTCGCGCTTGCCTTGCGGGTTCTTCTTCTTCTTCTTGCCCCCTTTCTTGCCGCCCTGGTTCGAACCCTCGAGGTTGGCCGCTTTGGCCGGCGCCTGGCCTTTGCTACTGTCGCAGAAGGCACCGACGGCCTCTTCTCCTGCGGCAAAGTTGGCCACGATGTCCATCAATTCGTCGGCGGTCTTTGGAGGGGTGCGCCCGAGCTCCCGGACCAGTTCCTTGCAGGTGGTCCCGGCGATGAAAGCCAGGATCACTTCTTCGTCGGTGACGTGAGGAAGCTCGGTGCGCTGCTTGGAGAAGCGTCGAGTGAAGTCGCGGAGAGATTCCCCGGGCTTCTGTTTGCAGCCTCGGAGTTCCCACCTGTTGCCCGAGCGCACATAGGTGCCCTTGAAGTTCCCCTCGAAAACCCTGACCAGGTCGGACCAGTCACAGATTTGGTTAGGGGGAAGCTCCTCGAGCCACCGTCGTGCAGTGTCGGAGAGAAAGAGTGGGAGCTGTCGAATGATGGCGCTGTCGTCGCGGGCCCCACCAAGCTGGCACGCCAGTTTGAAGTCGGCAAGCCAGAGCTCAGGCTTTGTCTCACCGTCGTATTTAACGAGACTTGTCGGGGGTCTGAAGGGGCTAGGCAGCGGCGTGCTGCGAATCGCACGGGTGAAGACTCGAGGTCCCGGCGGATCCGGAGATCGACGTCGGTCCTCGTCGCTGTCGTAGCGTCCGCCCCGATCAGCGCTGTAGCCTCACGCCTCGGCGTCACCGCACTTGCGCCTGCGGTGTTCGTGGACGTCGTCACGCGCGTCGCGGGGCTCGCGGTTGTCGCGAACGCGATCGTGGTCCGGGACTGCCCCCTTCGAGCGGGGGGAGTCTACCGGCTGGGTCGAAGCCTGCCTCTTATGCCGTGAGGGTTCGTGGTGTTGCCCTGAGGCCGCACCTCGACGCCTCGAGGCAGAACTTTTGGCCTGCTGAATGGCGGCCACCTCGAGAAGGCCCTTGATCTCCTGTTGGACTCGCTGGGCTTCGGGATTCGAGGGGGCCGGCATGTTGCGAAGGAGCATGGTTGCTGCGACGACATTCTGGCTGGCTCGATTGAAGGCGGGACGTGCGACCGTATCCGCGCCCACAATCTGCCGCTGCACATGCCGCGCTCGAGCCCGAGCTCCTCCGCGTGGGGGTTCTGATTGTCCTGCTCGAGGGCACGCTCGAGCTGACGCAGTCGCCCTTTGTCTTCATCGAGCTTGGCTCGAAGCTCCCGGAGCTGCACGAGCTGGGCGACGCGAGCGCCCTGCGAGTCAACCGGATCGTTGATCGTGGCAGGGGGTCCTTCCTCCTGTCCCGCCAGGAGAAGGGGCCCACCTGTTGCGACCGGTGGTGTGGACGCCTCTACGGGACCGGCGTCGTCGTCGTCCGACGCGGTGACTATGTCGACGTGGAAACACTCTCGCGTGGGGTCGTAGTAGCTGGAGTCATAGTCGGAGTCGGAGTAGAGCGGGCAAGGCACGATGGTCCGCGCAAATCGTTCCACCTCCAGCCACCTTCGAAGCTTGCGAGGGCGTGCGCCGCGTGGGCGAGGGTTAATCGAGCGTTCAGGGGCCAGTACTGGTTCCTCCCGGCGCGCTGCTGCGCGTGGGGGGGGTCCAGTCCATTCCCTGTCCGCTCCGAAACCCAAGCGCACAATAGTGGAGTATGCCAAAGCGGCACCGTCGAGCCCAAATGGCAGCGCCGGTCGAGCGGCAAACTGCTCATGGGGCAAGGGGGCCGTAGACGTGAAGGGAGCATTCGCCTGGGGAGAAGTGTTCAACCCTGGCGAGCGCTGCCCCACGTCGGGCCTAACGCGTAGTCACGGGAGCCTCTGGGTCAGAGAGCTCAAGTCATCCACCGAAGATGAAGATGATGTGATGACCGTGGTCGCACGGCGGCGCCGCCCGCCCTGCGATCCACGTCTCCTCCTTGGTTGGGAAGCGTGATGATGAGGACGACGCAGGGCTCCTCGTGGAGTCCCTAAAGCGCCCCCACTCGGGTGTCCGATTGAGAGCAGGACCATGTCAAGGCTCGTGCCGAGTGACATAAACTCCAGACTCCCAAACCAGATCACCGAGCCGAAAGGGAGTGATGGTACGAGGTCCGCCATCCGAACGAAATGGTTTGACACACACGCCCCCTACCTGGCGCGCCAACTGTCGGCGTTAGGAACCCGGGGGCGTCCTAAGCCAACGAGTAATCGTATGTGTGTGTAACCCGTCCGGATGGGTGATGCAAGAAGAACACAGCGATTTATCCTGGTTCGGGCAAAGAAGGGCCCTACGTCCAGCGGGGGGAGAAGATTTATATTATCTTGCACCTAAGTGCTTGTACAGGGGCGGATACAAGCGAAGGAGAGGATTCGAGGGGGGGTCGAGTACAGAGCGAAGGCGTTATTCGGAGTCTAGGAGTCTGCCTAGGCGTATGTTCGGTTGTCGTGAGATCGTTGTCTGGAGTCGTTCTCTTCCGAGTTGTTCTATTGGGTCTTCTGGCGTCCCCTTTTATAGGCCAAGGGGAGGCACAGGGGTACAGATGTCCTGGCTCAATGACGTGGTGGTGATGTCGCGGGTCGTGGTGGTCAACTCGAAGCCTCTGCAGGGACGTGCGCTGAGCATGGCTCGTTCTATAGCGGCATGGCTCGGAGTTGACAGCCGTCCTTCGGAGTCATGGTCGCTGACCGGCGAAAGACGTGATCCCTGTAGAGGACGTGCGAGTTCCTGTCGGGGTCGTATCGGGAGTTGTTGGCGCAGCTTTCGAAGTCGATGAAGGTTGACTGGAGGGCGTCGATGCATACTCGAGGCCCCGTCGAGGGGTAGCCTCGAGCGTAGTGGTTGAGCGGATAAGATCGAATCGAGGGAATCCGACGTCGGTCGTTTGTCATGTAGCGTATCGAGGGGGGCCTCGAGCTGTCTAACAGCGCTGGGTATGGCGTAATAGTGTCGTGCAGACCGATGCACGTCCTCAGTATGGGCAGTAAAGCGGGATTCTACCGCTGTACGGACCACTGTGCGGACACTATAGCCATACGATTTGACGAGGTTAGGTAGTTTTGTATTGAATGCGCTATCGGACGCAAAGGGAGTTGGTCGATCGAGGAAGGGCTCGACCCTCGAGGTATCGAGACACCCGTCCCGTCGGGGGCCTCGACACTTAACGCGGGATGCTCCCATCTCGAGCGGTCATCAGCCGGTGACGTCAGCGCCTTGTCGATGGTCAGATGGTGACGCCAGTGATTCGGTCGAGGGTAGCGGCTGTACTCTGTTGTGGGCCGGCCCAGTGTGTATTTGCCGATGGGCCTGGTGGGTCGAGGGGGTACGGCCTGGTCGCGTGAGATTAATCTGGGGCCAAACTCGGGGTCCAACCAAAAACAAGGAAGGTTTAGGGTATCCCTTCTCTTGGTAACCGACACCTTCCTTGCAGGTATCAAAGTTGTGGAATTTGGATTTGTGCAAGGCGAAGGTATGAAACATAGTGGAATCGAAGCGCGAAGAGTGCCTAGTGGATTCGTCCGGCTCATGTTTAGTGCTCGAGAGGAGCGTACCTTGCGAGGTGGTCCAAGGCCTACGGGCTTCGAGCTAACAAGAGGAGCGGCAATCCTAGAACTTGCTTCAACTTGGACTAAGTGACCGGCAAGTCACCGAACCAAGTAAAAAACATCGTGTGTCATCCTCTACATTGTGGTTTGCAAATCTCAACATAAGCTTACTTCATTGCTATATATCACTCTTGTGTTGATATTATTGTATCTAGTAGCTTCTTCTTTATCTCTTGTATATGTAGGAGCCCCCTTATGCTTTTGCATATTCTAGTTGCTTAGGTTGCTTGACCTTGCCAACTAGAATTGTTTAGGAGCTGCTATAGCTTGCACAAGCACCTATCTCTTTGTCTTACATATCTCTTGTTAGGTGCTTGTTGAATCATAGTTAGAGGGGTGAAGTCTTGGCTAGACTGATAGATTTAAATTCCGCAATTCCGCAATTATATTGGTTAGCCGAAGAGATTAGTTTTAAAAAGGGACTATTCTCCTCCCCTCTAGTTGCCATTGATCCTACGGCCGTCCCATTTGCTTTGTAGCTTTCCATGTCCAAATAGCTTGACCCTGGAATTAAAAAGTAATACCTTATCTCCTGGGGTGAAGGTCTTCGTCTTGATCCTCTTGTCATGCCATCTTTTTGTCCTCTCTTTGTATATCTTGGAGTTATGATAAGGTTTTTCACGCCATTCATCAAGTTCTGATAATTGCATTTGACGCTTGACTCCAGCTGCTTTAAGATGGATATTCCACTTCTTGATTGCCCAGTGAGCTTTGAATTCTAGCTCGATAGGCAAGTGACAAGTCTTCCCGTAGACGAGTTGATATGGAGACATCCCCAATGGTGTTTTGTATGCCGTTTGATAGGCCCACAATGCACCGAGTAACTTGTTTTTCTAGTTGGTTCCCATCTCGTTGATTGTCTTATGTAGAATGTTCTTGATCTGCTTGTTTGATGTTTCTGCTTGGCCACTTTTCTGAGGGTGATAAGGAATAGCGATATTGTGATGGATCCCATGATTCATTAAGTACTTGCGAAATCTCTTGTCGATGAAGTGAGTGCCTCCATCACTAATCACCATCCTTAGAACTCCAAATGTTGGAAAAATTATTTCTTCAAATATCTTCTTGGAGTTTTTCGAATCCAAGGTTCTGCATGGCATGGCTTCAACCCATTTGGAAACGTAGTCAACTGCCACTAGAATATACGCAAAATTCTCAAATTTTGGAAACGGGCCCATGTAATCAATTCCCAACAGTCAAAGAGTTCAATATGGAGATTGTTAGTCAGTGTCATGACATCTCTTGAATTGATGTTGCCATGTTTTTGACATGCTTTACATCTCTGGATGAATTCTTTTGTGTCTTCATACATGGTTGGCCAAAAAAATCCGCTCTATCAGATCCTCGAATGTGTACGGAATGCTCCATAGTGTCCTCCATAGGGTGCTAAATGACATCGTTCAATAATTTTGATTCCTTCTTCAACTGGTACACATCTTCTAAGTAATCCATCTGCACAGATTCTGAAGAGGTACGGATCATCCCATAGGTGAACACGACTTTCATAGATGAGCTTCTTCTTGTCTTCTCCTGGTGGTACATATCCTGAAACTATAAAATTGACAATATCTGCAAACCAGGGGTCAGTAGTAGAGACTTGATAATGCATATCATGCCTGAGGGAATCATTGATGGGCAATTCCTGTGGATTTTCAATCTGCATTCTTGACAAGTGACCAGCAACAGAATTTTCTACTCCCTTTTTTTCCTTAATTTCTAAGTCAAATTCTTAAAGTAATAAAATCCATCTTATAAAGCGAGGTCTAGCATCTTTCTTGGTGAGTAGGTATTTAAGAGTAGCATGATCAGTATAAATAATTACATTAGCTCCTACCAAGTAAGATCTAAACTTATCAATAGCAAAAACAATAGTAAGGAGTTCTTTTTCAGTAGTTGCATAATTAAGTTGTGGTCCTGCCAAAGTTTTGCTAGCATAAGCAATTGCATGATGTTTCTTATCTTTGCATTGTCCTAGCACAACACATATTGCATAATCACTTGCATCAGACATGATCTCAAAAGGTAAAGACCAATTAGGAGGTTGAATGATTGGGGCAGAAGTGAGTGCCTTTTTTAAAGTTTCAAAAGCTTTAAGACAAGCATCATCAAATTCAAAAGAAACATCCTTAGCCAAAAGATTAGTAAGCGGTCTAGCAATGTGTGCAAAAATCTTTTAAAAACTAGCACAGCCAAGGAAACTCCGTATTCCTTTAACATTCACAAGTGGGGGTAGTTGTTCAATTACTTCTATTTTAGCTCTATCTACCTCAATTCCACACTCAGAAATTAAATGCCCAAGCACTATGCCTTCTCTAACCATGAAATGATTTTTTTCCCAATTAAGGGCTTAGTGCTTTTCTTCACATCTTTGCAAAACTTTGTCTAAATTTTTAAGGCAATCATCAAAAGTTTTTCCATAGACAGAAAAATCATCCATGAAAACTTACATGATTTCTTCAATCATCTCAAAAAATATAGACATCATACATCTTTGAAAAGAAGCAGGGGCATTACATAATCCAAAATACATTCTGTGATAAGCATATGTTCCATATGGACATGTAAAAGTAGTTTTATTTTGATCATTCGAATGGATTGGAATCTGATGATATCCAGAATATCCATCAAGAAAACAAAAGAAAGAGTGGTTCGCCAAACGCTCTAACATTTCATCAATGAAAGGCAGAGGAAAGTGATCTTTCTTTGTTGCCTTGTTGAGTTTTCTATAATCAATACACATCTGCCATCCAGTGATGGTTCTCTGAGGAATCAATTCATTCTGTTCATTCCTCACAATAGTCATGCCTCCCTTCTTAGGCAAAACTTGCACAGGGCTTACCTGCTCACTGTGTGGCACAAGATAAATAATCCCGGTGTATAATAGTTTCAAGACCTCTTTCTTAACCCCTTCTCTCATCGCATTATTGAGTCTCCTTTGGGGTTCTCTAGAAGGTAAAATATCGGGATCTATAGGAATACGATGAGTACAAAGGGCAGGGTTAATCCCCTTGAGATCTTGGAGTGAATAGCCAAAAGTTGATCTGTGTTTTTCTAAGATAGTGATTAACTAAGTTGTTTCTTTCGAAGAAAGTTTATCACTTATAATCACGGGAGTGTTTGGATCATTGTTAATAAAAATGTAACAAAGTCCTGGAGGTAGAGGTTTCAAATCAATGGGAGGTTTAGGGGGGTTCTTCAAAAAGATCTAGAGGTTGTGGAGGTTGGTCCTCCTCTTCCTCTATGAAAAACTGAGAATCATCTTCTAAGTTGGGTTCTATTACAGGTTCTAAGGATGCTACCCTAACCTCTTCCAAGGGTCTGGCTCTAGACAGGGTTCACTCTCAGCATTTAAGGAATGGGTAATTGATAATGGGAATGAAAGATTTTCCCCAAGACAAATGTTTAATTTCCCTGTATGTCCTTCATGAATAAGCCTTTTAATTGGTTGGCCTATCAACAGGTCAAACTCAATAATGTCAAAGACGTAAAAACTCAAATTCACCAGAGTGTCATCTACCTAGATAGGTAGGACATATAGAATTCCTAAAAAAGGAAGAATATGTCCTGAAGGGCTTTTTAGAAGTTTTGATGTTGGAGTTAATGGCATGTATGCTAGTAAATCTTGAGCAAACACTGCAGACATGATATTAGCACCTACAACTAGATTGTATAAGGAATCAAAAGGGTCTTCATGAATTTGGCAACAAATGGAAGTAGAAGGGGAATCTAAATGAATTACATCGGAGGAAGACTCTGACTCTTCTAACCATTCATAGCTTATCACAGAGACTAACTCTTTTGCAGCCTCATGTAAGAAAACTTGATTAGTCATATCTAAAGGTTTTTCTAAAAGTTTGGAATTCCGAGGCTTTCTTTCCATATGATATTTCGAGGTATCACCAAATTTAGTGAAATAATCATCCGCAAAATTGAAGATCTCCTCCTCATCAGAGTATAAGATAGCTGAAGTTGATGGATTGGAAAGGGTTTCTGGTTCAACTATCTGGGTTTCTTTCTCTTCTAAGAACTCTATAGGCTCAGCTTCAGGTGTGGATTCAGCAACTTCTTTGATTTGCTTCTGTGCTGGAAGTTGTCATTCTAAACTTTGCTTTGATTTGCTTCAGTTGTCTCAGTTGCTTGGTTCGATGTAAGACGTCTGTTGGTATTTATTACGTGCAACAAAAATATGAAAGGTATCCACAAGCGCACAGATAATATACCGATGTAGCACTTCACCAGGATGACCTAGTTTTTAAATATCGAACCCAAAGGAACGGAAGCGGGGATCTTGATCTATGCTTAATCCCTGAGCACAATCAAGGATAAGACACTTCGAAGGTTGAGGGAGATTACTAGGGTTGTCTAGTTCTACTTTTAGAAAGTATTGCTCTTATCAATCTGTTATGGGATTACAATGGAAGACCGCAAATAGAGTATGAATCTAACACGTAACCAAATATCCTACAAGTCCTATATTCAGGGAGTGGAATACAGAGGACTCAACAAAGCTGTCACCTTCGCGATCTACCACATGGCCCGGAACATAGGGGGCATTCCACAAGTAATCGAACCTAAGCACCACATTTACGAATGACAACTCCTCTAACCCTAGAGCTACCAGGATCAAAGTACTCAAGGAGTTGCGAAAATAGAAGAACAATAAGAACAATTACTCACAGACTCATAGAAGTTGATGACTGTAGAAATCTTTGATCCAAGCTTGAAAAACTTGAATCCGCAAGTACAAGGCATAGAGGAGCACCGACAGGCCCGGAGCTTCCTCTAGATCTTCTACCTCTCTCTCTTTTCTAGTTCGAGTTTACGACTAGATCTAAACCTAACTAGAGATATACCATCCTTCTTCTTGATTGCTAAGCTCTAGAGAGGATGTCCATTCAAGGGACCCCTCTCCTGAGATCTACTCTGGAGATAATGAATTATAGACTTATAGATCAATGTTGTGAGGGGGTCTACCCATGCTTATATAGCCCGGTGGGATGAACCACAGCCCTTGGATCAAACCGACTTGAAACAATGGTCGAGATGCATCGAGGAAGGCGGTTGGAGATCGAACTCTGAAGGAGACCAACATGTGGGACCCACCTGGCCCGGCCGGCCTCACATGGCAGGCTGCTCGGCCTGGCCCAGTGCCAGGTGGTCTTCTGCTTTGCTTTGGTGTCCTCTAGAACCATCCCGTCAATTCTTGCAGAAATCCGACTTGATTTGGTTCGGTTCCTTGACTCCTACTCTTCCTCAGTTGTTTTTATTTTAATCCCTGAAAAATCACAATTCACCAAATTATGGAAATTGTTATGTTAGTCCAGAAAACTCTTGCTTGGTGATGATTCCGGTGTCTTCTAGAAAGTTCAAAGTGTATCCAAAGTGGACTCTATCATTGGGACTCCAAATATAGCAAGTGATATGTCCATTTTGATCATCTCGATATGCTCTTCACAATGGTGTGCTCTAATTCTTCATCTGAGATACTTTTCTATGATAAAATTACGATAATCCTACAATCAAGTGAAAACAACACAACTCATGGAACTTGTTAGTTTCAACACCCTACAACTATGCTTTAGGATCTTTTTAGATGTTGTTAAGCAATAATTAATAGTTATATTTAGGCATTAGTGAGTGTCAACAATGTCAGACTTTGGTTTGTGGCATTCCAAATGGTTAAGTTGGTTTGGTTATTATCTAATGTTTGCATGTTATATCGCTCAAAGCTCTCATTATCCCTATTACTTATCCTTCTGTCTACTTGTTTGCATCACTCCTAGTGGGTCATGCTCCCTTTGTTTCCTTTTCCTCTGTGACCAGGAATAATAAATAGACAATATCATATCCTTTTCTGGAACATTAGGAGTATTAATTCAAAAGACAAGTGGGATGCTAAAAATCAATGAGGGCTCATGCCAAATCCTATGTCTATAGGAAACAAAAAGAGAAAGTTTTGATCCAATATATATTAAAAATTTCTATCCAAGGCATCTTAACTCTTTTGCCTTCCACCGATCTGTGGGAGCTTCTGGAGGATTGATCACTTTGTGGAATAGCAACTTGTTCTCAAGTTCAGTCATTCAAACTAACAGTTATTGTGTCACTGTTAAGTTCTCTAACAATTTAGACAATAGTTCATTTATGTGAGTAACATATATGGACTTTGCCATGCCGCTGGAAAACATGCACTCGTCACATGGCTCATGAATTTTGACTCTTCTTCTTTTGAGGATTGGATCATTGCAGGAGATTTCAACTTATATACGTCCATCCTAGACAGAAACAAGCTAAGGGAGTGTAACACCTCTGGTGTTATATTAACTAAAACCTGCCATGTCATCAT
>CM041630.1:24416384-24429767 GCA_023333625.1 Bothriochloa decipiens
CCCAAACTTATTTCTAAACCTGGCTATCCAAGTTTAAATTCAAATAGGAAATGTTATAAAAGGTTTTTCGAAAGTCAATTTGGTCAACCAAGGGTGTAATTAGGTCAATGACCTAAAAATGTCCTTGGATGATGTTTTTGATCATTAACAATCAACCAATTAAATTAGAAACCAAATTAAGTTTAAATTTTATTTCAAAAATCCTTTATTTCAACCCTAGTTTTATCCCCTTTTCTCTAATTCAAAATCTATAAGGAATTTGGAGATACTCTAAAAAGACAGTTTGTAGATCTTGACAGGAGCTACAAAGTTGGTATACAAAGTTTTTCAAGTTTCCAAAAGGAATTTCAAATTAATTTGAAAATACAGTTTCTAGCATTTATCTCCTTTTGAATTTAAAACCATAATTTAAAAATTATGCATAATTTGAGGAAACTTGGTACATGAAAAATATTTGGTTTGACAAACTCAACATTTCATAGTTTTGAAGATTCTTAAGTTTTATTGAAAAATCAAAAGTAATTTTAAATACTTGTTTTTAGGGTTTAATTTCCTTTTCAAATCTGAATTCAAATTTCAAAATCTAAACAGGATTTGAAGATACCCATTAAAGGAAAAGTGTAGCCCTTGAAAAGTTATGCAAATGATATTTTTGGAGATTTTCAAGTTCTTATACGAATTTTAAAGTAATTTGTATTTTGAACCGAATGGCAATTCTGTAAATAATTTGAACAGCATCTAACCCTATCGGCGAACGCCATGGCCGGCTTCACACCGCGCGCCGCCGTCCACCGCCGCACCTTCTCGGCCGCCCGCGCGCTCACAGACGCGCGAAGGTTCACCGTCGTCGTGTCACCTGCTCCTTCATCGCCCCGAGCTATAAATACCGACCGGACGTAGCCGTTCTTTTCCTTTCTTCCTCCCGCCACCGCCGCCGACGACCCCGCTCCGCCGCCGAAATTCGCCGTCGACGCTCAACCTTTGTCCAATTGCTCTTGCCTAAAGCTCCGCAACTTCTTCACGGTCCTTTTGGGCCAGTTCATGCCTGCTCTCCTTACTCGAGCCACCCGCACGCCACCTGCTTCTCCGCGGCCGGTCAGCCGAGCCGCCGCGCCATCTCCGCCGTTTGCCGTCGCCGGAGGTGAAAATATTTTACCTTCGATCCTTTTATCGTGCTCTCCGTGTTATCCTGCGTCTGATGCGCACCTTGGTTTTAGCAGCGCATTACCGGAGGTCGACGTAACACCGTCGTGCCATCGGAGCGCCGCCGCCGCCATCACCGCCGTCGACCGCAGCTCAACCCAGCCCCTCCGGACCTCTATTAACGTGCGCATCAGCGCCGTGGTGAGCTCCTGCGTCTATTCGTGTTATCAATTTCATACATCTCGCATCAGGAGTTGTTGAAGTGTAGTCCGGAGTCGTCGGAGTCCTGCTCGAGGGCTCGGCCGACGAGTCGAGGGGGTGGCAGTCGAGGTGCGGGCTCGAACCGAGGTGTTGAGTCGAAGGGTGCACTGTTCTCGAGGGTAGTCGAGGGTTGCACTGTTCTCGAAGGGGTCGAGTCGAGGTGTCGAGTCGAGGAATCGAGTCGAGGTGTCGAGTCGAGGAATCGAGTCGAGGTGTCGAGTCGAGGAATCGAGTTGAGGGATCGAATCGAGGAATCGAGTCGAGGGATCGAATCGAGGTATCGAGTCGAGGGGTCGAATTGAGGAACCAAGTCGAGGGGAGGCCCGTTCGTCGGGCGGAGTTCCGTCCTCGAGGGGAGGCTCGTTCGCTGGGGGAAGTTTCGTCTTCGAGGCTGGTCTATTCGCTCGAGCCGAGTTCCGTCTTCGAGAGGATGCCCGAATTGTAACCTCGAATGTACAGTACCTAACCAACCGATAGATCCTCGAGCAGGCTTTGATTTCGAGCCGCCATAGCCCGTCAGTGAGTTAGCCGGGCATGTCTTAGCCTGCGGGCCCTCGAGCGTCGATAGCCAGCTCGAGGCATCGCCGGTCAACCCCGGCGGGGTCGGCTGTTGACCCGGAAACACTGTGCCGATTTTCTTTTTCTATTTTCAGAAAATGATTTAAATGCTATTTTCTTTAAAAATTCATAGTAATTCGTATATAGCTCTAAAAATTCTGAAAATTTTTGTGAATGTTCTTTATGATGTTATCTACCTAGGAAAAATATGAAATGCCAAATTTGATAACTTTAATTTTTATGTCTTGGTTTAATGTTTTTAAATAATTAAATAAACCCTTTAGTTAACCTAATCATTATAGGGTTTGATTGACCTTGAGATTGATTGATGACCTTAGGTCATTAACCCTAATGACCTTTGGCACTTTAATTAATTGTTTGCGCTTATCTTAATCATGTTATTAGGATTTAATTAACGTTATTTTATGTGTTTAATTAATTATAAAAAAATGACGTAGTTAACCCTAACAAATTATATAAGCGAAGTTTTGTTGGCTTGCAACTTTATCATTAAGAAGAGTTGTACTCAAGCCCTTAATCTGATCATACACTCATCAAGCATCATGTTTACTATTCCATCATGTAAAGCATATTAATTATCGAATAGTTCCCGTTAACGGAGAGTTAACGTATCACTCAGATCCGAAGGACGAGCAGATTCAAGAATCGGGAGTTGATTCAGAGTTCGAGAACTTCTACCCCGAACATCAAGGCAAGCCCCGGATGCATCTAAACCCTATTCTATTTATAAATGTTTTACTGCTTCAGCTCTGGTATGTTGCATTCAGTAATAGGAGTTGAGTGAAAACCCACAAAATTGCATTACCTGTCTTATTCCTTATCCCTTGTTACCTAATGAAAGATAAGTAGTAATGCTTAGCCCTGCTCATTTATTTATTCAAAGGCAGAAGAATGAAAAAGATGAGATTGGTTTTATTGTTGGAATCTTGATGATAGTAAGAAATCGAGTCCGGACGGCGAACTTGCACTGGGAATGGAGTCCCTCTGTAGTGTTCTCGTCTGTTGATGCCCTAGGTCCCATGCGTTGGTGAACTGTATGATATCGAGAATGTAGAAATCCACATGCATGAAGTGGTATACGGATGGTTGGAGCCGTGTATGCCATGGAGTGACCTAGCGTGGGGTCAGAGAATCCCATCTGCTGTCATAGTGTGTTTTACTGTGGGGTTAAGTTCCCATGTATCTCGGTACGCTGGGCCGCAGAGCTCACGTGTATCATGTGGTGATATATGGCTGAGGTTGTTATCCCGGTATATCGGTGTACCTGGGGTGCTTCGGAGTTAAAGTCTCCGGTATGCCCAGTCGCCTAGGTCCCAGCTGGGTATGGAAATGGATTCGAATCGCCGTTGCTTCTCGGAGAAGAAGACTCGATCGTTGTTCATCATCGTAGTAACAACTTGAACAAAAGTTAAGATTCAATAATGAAGTTGAGTGATAATGGGAGTTAGCCCAAGCAAACTTCTCTTTCTATAAAGCTTTTACGCAAAATTTCTTATCTCCTACAGACCTTACCTTGTCCCTCTAGCCTGCATTTCTGTTTTCTCTACCCTTCTCTTTCGTCGGGTCAGTCTTGTTGAGTACTTTGTACTCAGGGTTTGTTGAACCCTTGTTGCAGGTGAGCCTCATGGGCAGGAGTGCTTTGCATCCTGCTGCATGACAGTCGTCGAGGAAAGCGACGAAGAGTAAAGGAGTTCAGCTCTTGGGCAGAGCTTTTGTTAATATTGTAATCTACTGCTACTCCACTACTATTATGGCGTGTATAATCCAAACTTATTGATGTAAATATTTGAAAGTTAGAGTTTTGTAAACTTATGTTATTGTAAGTCTTCCGCTGTTTTACTCCATGGTACTTTATTTATATGAAACTGTTGTAATACTGCAATATCTCTCTACAACGATTGATCCTGCTCGGAGAATCGTGGATGATTCGGGGTTTACCCGACAGACTTCTTAAGTCGTATGGAACACAGTCATGGTTATTTGGAGTCTGTTTAGACAATAATCATGTGTGTGGGCCGTATGATTTAGGAGGTTCTGCCACAGCGAGATGCCAATGAGATGCAGTTATTCAATGATCTCATATCTGATCTTGATCTTGTAGACATTCCCTTCAGTGGAAAAACTTTTACAGGGAGCAACATGCAATTGGATCCTCTCTTGATAAAGCTTGATTGGGTTTTCTGTTCACCAAGTTGGAACCATAAATACCTTGGAACTTCAGTGCAACCACTTTCAAGGCCAGTCTCTGATCATTACCCATTTGTTACATTTGGTACTTCCATTCCAAAAGCTTGTATTTTCATATTTGGAAACAGTTGGGTTGACCATATAGACTTTCTGAAAGTTGTTGAATTACATTAGAATTCTACTCCATATTTTGCTAATGCTGCAAGAACTCTCTCAAGCAAATTCAAACAAGTCTGATTTAGTCTCAAACAATGGAGGAAAGGTTTTCTTTCATTCAACAAACTAATTCACAATTGTGACTGGGTTCTTGTTGGAGCTTCTTAGCTTCAGCAGAAAAATCCGTAAGTGCACGGAAGTACCATTGTAGCACCTAGAAGTATTCAGGGTCTCATATTTCCACAGGGAATGGAGTTGTAAGAGGTCTCTAAACTAGCTCTCTCAGAATGATAAGATGAAGAGTAGCTTGGGTAAAGAGGTTCGTCTAAGGTCAGAAACCCTAAGCGATGGTAACTTTCCCACTACTTGCTTGTTCCAGGCACTGATGCACTTGATCTGCCAAGCGATATCAGTATAAGCTCTACTCCACATCCGAACATAGGGGAAATGCAGGTACGAACGAATAGGGTTTTCACCACCTATCCGTCTACCCCTCTACCCATGGGTGCGCGTAGCAAACGAAGGTAGCCATTAGCCTAGACACCATGTCTACGCTAGTAACTACTACTCTAGTGTCAGCTAGGAACATCTATCTCTATCAGGAGTCCTCTACTAGAGCATCCATTCAAAGGATGAACGACGATCCCACAAACAAGTAGCTTTATGAAAGAGACATGCTTAATGAATCAAACCAAAGTTGAACACTTACTTCAAGTAGCAAGACGGTCATAGAGGTACAAGTTGAAGTGAGAGCCAACAAGTCCAGCACTTCGTCCACCTGGAGGTAGAACTGCTTTGACTCTGCTCTTTCTCCAGCTCTTTCCCTCTCTCACTCCCTATACTAAATTAGCTAGAAGCTAATAGAGTGGAGCTTGCTCTTTCTCTCTACGCTGTGACCTCTTGTGTGTTGATGAATGAATGATTTGTGAAGATAGGAGGCCTCCTTTTATAGCTTGAGAGGAGGGGGCTCTATGCAAAAGAATCATCCCCACATGAAAGGATCCAAACTAACCTCAAAACGTCAGTTTGCACTTTGCATATGCACCATTCGTAGGTGGACCCCCGTCCTTGCCGAACCATCCTACGAACCGCCAGAGAAGACTGGGCCCGAGAGGCCCAGCTGGGGAGAGGCCGGTCCCGGTGGCTGCAGGTCCCTGGGTGGGCCCCCTGGCCACCGACTTTTGTGAGCACGTAGGCCTCGTCGATAGCTTCATTTCGTCTGGTGATTCACCCAAATCGGAGTTCGGATGAGCCCGGAGCGACTGTTTTACTTGGGCCTGCTCATGCAGTCCTAAAATAGACTCGAACTTTATTTGGGCCATTGTTTCTATGGCTCATGTTGGGTCTATTTCTCTCTTTGATAGGGCCCTGATCATCCTTGTGATTGGGCTTGTTTTACTTGTGCCAAAATATGTCTTCTTGGAGGCGTATTTTGGTGTTTTCTGAGTTTGTCTCTGCAAAACATGTGGGCACCAAAACTCGTGGAAATATTTAGTGGTAAGGCCCTATCACTATACTTTTTATATAAATTATTGGCTGTAAAAATGGGTGCTAAGTACCACCAATAGTTCTTTTGCTCCTTGATGGACTAGAGGAACAAAGACCCCTTTCTGTTCTTGAACGGAACAAGAGGAAGACCACAAAATGGCACATAGCAAAATTGCTGGAAAATGAAAGGATCTATTGGAAACAGAGGAACACCATCAGATGGGTCAAACTTGGAGATGAAAACACCAGTTATTTTCAAGCAATGGCCTCCATCTCCCATAGAAAAAATAGCATTGCTTGTCTCTCCATCACTGGTGATGTGGTAGTAACTAACCATGCACAAAAAGCAGGAATTTTATGGGAAGCTTTCAAGAATAGAATGGGTGTTTCAGATTTCTCAGGTATAAAATATGATCTAGCCTCTTTGTTCATGAGCCATGATCTCAATCACCTTATTGATAATTTCACTTAGGAGGAATACATCAACATTATCAAAAGTATCCCGGCTGATCATGCTCCGGGACTGGATGGTTTCAATGGGAATTTCATCAGAAAATGTTGGCCTCTAATCAAAGATGATTTTTTGAGACTATTTAATGATTTCTTCAACAATACAATTGACCTAGCAAGTATAAACTCCTCCCATATTGCTCTCATCCCAAAAAAGAAAACCCTAGAATTAGTGAATGACTACAGACTTATCTCTCTTTTGAACTATTCAATGAAATGTATTACAAAGCTTTTATCCATCAGGTTACAATCTATTATTACTTAACTTATCCACCCCAATCAGTTTGGTTTCATCAGGGACAGAACTATTCAAGACTGTTTGGCTTGGGCTTACCAATTTCTTCATCTTTGTCATCATTCCAGTCATTTTAAAGCTAGAGTTTGAGAAAGCTTTTGACAAAGTGGAACACCAAGCCATCTTAGACATATTGAAATTCAAAGGCTTTCCATAAAAATGGATTCTCTGGGAGGCAATACTAAAATCTGGAAACTCTTCTGTCCTCCTTGATGGCATCCCAGGAAAACCTATTTCTTGTAGAAGGGGAATGAGACAAGGAGATCTCCTCTCCCCTCTCCTTTTTGTCCTAACAGCCGATCTGTTGCAAACAATAATCAATAAAGCTTGGCAAACTGGAATCATTCAGAACCCCCTCTCCCAATGACTTTGAAGATTTCTTCCCAATAGCTCAATATGCAGATGACACTTTGCTGATTCTACAAGCAGATGCCAATCAACTCTTCAAGCTGAAAGGTATATTTAGAACCTTCTCTAATTCTACAGGCCTCAGTGTCAATTTCCATAAAAGTTTTCTTGTGCCTATCAACGTCAATCTAGAAAAGATGCATCACCTTGCTCAAACCTTTGGTTATCAAATAGGAGAAATGCCTTTTACATATTTAGGACTTCCTTTGGGCACCACTAGACCCTCGGTGCAAGACTTCACCCACTTATTACCAGAATTGAGAGAAGAATGGCTGGTATTAGTAATTTTATCTCTTATCAAGGTAGACTGATCATGGTTAATTGTGTACTGTCGGCCCTTCCCACCTTTTACATGTGCAGTTTGGTCATCCCTCCAAGTGTCATTCAATAAATAGACAGATTCAGAAAACATTGCATTCGGAGCAAAGGGGACATTAATAGAAAGGGGTCATGCTTAGTTGCTTGGAAACCTATGTGCAGAGAAAAAAAAGGAAGGGGGCCTTGAAATTATTAATATTGAAAATCAAAATAGTGCCCTCCTCATGAAATTTATTGATATGATACCCCTTGGGTTCATCTCACATGGTCCAAGCTATATGCCAATCCACATGTCCCCCTTCATTCTAAAAGTCCATGTGGCTCTTTCTGGTGGAAAGACGTACTCAAGATTTTTGGGAAATTCAAAAGCTTCTTCACTTGCAAAGTCAAATCTGGTACATCTGTGTCTCTCTGGCCAGAGAATTGGAGTGGAACTAATCTGATCAACAGCATGCCACATCTATTTTCTTTCAGCAGGAAAAAGAATTGTTCCATCAAACTTTTCCTCGACAAAGAACTCCATCATTCTTTTTTCTTCCCTCTATCTAATGCCACAACTGTTCAATTGGTGGAGCTAGAAAACCTGATTAACAACATTGAATGGAACCCAGAAGAATCTGATGCCTGGAGCTATTCTTGGGGCCCTGAATTTTCCTCCAGAGCTGGATATAAAGCCTTACAGGGATCAGTACAAGCATCTCCTCTATTCCCTTGGATCTGGAAATGCAAGCACAAATTTTTTGCTTGGCTTTTGATTAGAGACAAACTCAGCAATAGAAATATTCTAAAAAGAAAGCACATGTTCTTACCAGATTATTCTTGTGTTCTTTGCTCTCAAGGAATAGAAGAAAGCAACTTTCATCTGTTTTTTCAGTGCACATTCAGCAATGATTGCTGGGAAGCCATTAACATTCACTGGGATTTCAATCTTCAGCCTTTAGACATGCTAATTCAAGCCAGAACAGATTTCGGAAGCAAAATATGTAGAGAAATCTTCTTCTCGAGTTGCTAGTGCCTGTGGAAAGTTAGAAATGGTGCTATTTTTGACAACAACTCGTATTCCATTCAAGGATGGAAAGCTACTCTTAGAGAAGATCTTAGTTTGGTTTGTATCAAAGCTAAGAAAAGCATTGCTGATCCGTTGTTAGTCTGGTGTGAGACAAACCTTTAGATAATCTGTTTGTTTTTCTTTTGGGCTTGTAAGCCTTGTACCATTTTCATGTAAATATTGTTATCCATTTAATAAAAGAAAAAAATAGGTAGGGATCTTCCCTGCTGGTTCTCTCAAAAAAAAAAAAAAGCAGCTGGTAACAAAGGATGAGTCATGAGTGGTACTTGGTGTGCCCGTTCAACATCAAGGTTGGGATTCTTGAGTCTGTAGATCGCCTGACCTCACTATGTCTTAGTGATGGTTCTCTGATTGATGCATTTTTTGTGTGCAGGGTGATCCTTCCACATGTGGCTTCATCCGATCTGAGTTGCAGTATGAGGCTATGGAAGAGAAGCAATGACGACAGCAGTTTGGTAAGCAGGCTTCAGAAGACAAATGCATCAACATCTACGATCTACAGACTGACACAGGGCAAAAATGTCCATACAAAAATACATATGCTTGACAATAGACCCATGGAAGACGTAGAGAATGGCAGGCTTCAGTGAGCTGTTGAGTTGCAATGGTAGATTTTGATGTCACCCATTGTAATCATACACCTTAATAACGTGAGAATTGTATCGATCCAAATAACACCTTTTCATTTGGTGAAGGCTCCTTTCCCAGTAATCCTCCTGCTCTAACCCAAAAATTTCGTCCAACAAATTTCAGTAGCACGGTTGTAGTTTTTTTTCTAATCTAAAATACCAAACGATTCTGAATCCGTGATTCCCCGGTCCTTCCAGCCCATGCCAACAAAAAAAAAAAATTGACGAAAAACCCGCGTTCTTTCAGTTGGAGTGGGTCCCGACATTTTGCGTTCAAAAATTTCAGCCAAATTTGTCCTCCCCGCCCAAATCGCGCGCGAAAAGGCATTCCCGCCATCCAGCCCGCCAAATCCATTCATTTTCCCCCAAATCGACCTCAGTGTCGCCGTCGCTGCCCTCACGTGCCGCGCACCACCCACTCTTCCCGCCCACGTGGGCGCCACCAGCTCTCCCCACCTGTGCCGGTGCACCACACCACAACCCACGAGGAACGCCAAACCCTGCCCTACTCTGCCAGCCGCCGGCCATGGAGGAGGAAGCGGCCAGCACCGCCGCCAGGAAGATCAAACTGGGTCGAATCGAGGGCCAAGGACATCCGAATATTGGCAGCCCCGCCGGAGACCAAAGCCTCGACTCCATCGATCGCCTCCTCGACGAGGTTCTTGGCAGCATCATCTCCATCCTCCCCACCAAGGCCGGCGCCCGCACCCAGATCCTCTCCCGTCGGTGGCGCCCTCTCTGGCGCGCCGCGTCTCTCAACCTTGATGCCGGCTCCAACCTGACCGGCCAGGACCGGAAGCGACTGGCCTACGTCTCCAAGATCCTCTCCAACCACCAGGGCCCTGCCCGCCTCTTCTCCCTCCCCGGTAAGCGCCTCCGCGACCGCTATGCCAAGATCGATGACTGGTTGCGCTCCCAAGCCCTCACCGGCCTCGAGGAGATCCAGTTCAGTTACGAGATCGAGGATCCGCGCGTGCGCTACCCACTTCCCCCGTCCGCGTTACGCTTCGCTTCCACCCTCCGCGTTGCCGACTTTGGCGACTGCGACTTCCCCAGAGAGATGGCGCCATTGCTCAAATTTCCCTGCCTCAAGCAGCTCTCCCTGCGTGACGTCATCATGTTGGAAGATGCTCTTCACAGCCTTCTCTGTGGTTGCCCTGTTCTTCAGAGCCTCTTGCTGGAGGGGATTGTCGGTGTTGATTGTCTCCGCATTAACTCGCCCACTCTAAGGAGCATTGGCATCAGTGTTTCTTGTTTCTATCAAAAGAGAGTACGTAGAAAATCCTATCTTGCTCCGAGATCTTATTATAGAAGATGCCCCTTGCCTTGAAAGATTGTTACCACTTTACCCTATGCATGGTCCCTCAACAATACGGGTCGTGCGGGCACCAAAATTACAGATATTGGGTTTGCTGTCGGATGGCATCACTAAACTCCATATTGGAACCACTGTTTTTCAGGTAGCAACAGCCTTCAATTCTTCTATCTACTATTCTGGATTTATATTTGCTACTGACTAATTTTGATGTCTCCTGATTCTTGTCAAGAAAATCATTGCCCTAAGCTTGACAACCTCAATGCGTACTGTAAAGGTTTTGGCCCTTGACACTTTGGGGCCTAATCTGGACTTAGTTGTTGACTTCCTCAAGTGTTTCCCCTGCTTGCAGAAGTTGTATATCAGTGTGAGTATGTCTTTGCTTGCTTCATGTGCCAATATGAACAATGGAGACAGTATAATCTAGTGAGCTACTGTGTGACATTGTTGCTGTGTAGTAACTGCTCTCATATTGTTTTCTTTCTTTATTACCCAGGCTGACCTACAGAAGAATAGGAAAAATAAGCGGAGCTATAATCCACTAGATCCAATTCAATGCCTTGAGTCTCATCTTAGACAAGTTGTTATTGTGCATTATTGGGGCATGAGACCTGATGTTGACTTTGCCAAGTTCTTTGTTTTGTATGCAAAAGTCCTGAAAAAAATGGTATTTGGATCCTATAATCATAACTGTAGTGATAAGTGGATTGCTAATCAACACAGACGCCTTCAACTGGACAACAGAGCTTCTCAAGGAGCTCAATTTGAATTCGTAAGAAGTTCTTGTTTGACTCCTCTCAAGCTCACCAGGCACACACACGATTTGTGGATGGATGATCCCTTTGACAGCCACTCCTAAAGATGATGCATGAAGATTCGATGCTCATTCAGAAGATTGTCTTGTCTTTATGTCTAATGCCCAAATTTAGTCTTCCTAGTCTTTTTGATATCCTTTAGTTTGTTGCTTTGCAAGTTCTGTACTCTTAAGTTACTACAAGTCCTCTATTGAGGTTGTGAATAGTATCAGTATGGGTGCAAATTCATTGCAATAGGTGACTTCTCATGCCGGTTTAAGAAGTCAATCTTTGAGAAACATATGTACTTTTTTGTGGTAATAACCACAATTCTTGTCTTGGCTTAGAAAAGCATCTGTGAAATTCTAGTCTTGCTTTTCATTTATCTGTTGCTTCCTTTTTTTGTGTACACAAAACTTTACCTTGCCAGAGCTTTTTGTTAATTAGAGTACATTGACCTTATTTTTTTGAATTTTCACTGGGGGGGAAATCCCCACCTGAATATATTCAAAAAGTGCCCAAAACGGTGGATTTACAAAAGGTTCGAGGAGGAAAATAAACAGCAACACCAAAGCCAACGTGGAGCCGTAAACGGGCTCCCCCGTGTAGGAGAGGTGTTGGTCGCCGCCACACCGTACAGAGCCGAAATCGGACTCGCCTGCGATAGTGGGAGGCGCGCACCGGCAAGAGGACGAAGAGAGGATGGTGCCGGCCGCCACCACACCATGCGGAGCCGCTCCCGGACTCGCCCGCCATGGTGGGAGGCGCGCACCGGCAAGTGCCCACGCCTGGACAGAAAGAGGAAGGGTGCCGGCCGCCGCCACACCACGTGGAGCCGTAAACGGACTCATCCACGTCGGTGGGAGGCGCGCACCGGCCAGTGTCCACGCCTGGACGGAGAGGAAGAGGGTGTCGGCCGCCGCCACACCATGCGGAGCTGCTCCCGGACTTGCCCGCAATTGTGGGAGGCACGCACCGGCAAGTGCCGCCTGGACGGAGAGAGGAGGGGTGCCAGCCGCCACCACACCCCGCGGAGCCGTAAACGGTCTCGCCGGCGCGGTGGGAGGCGCGCACCGGCCAGCGTCCCCACATGGACAGAGAGAAAGAGAGTGCCGGCCGCCGCCACACGCCACAGAGCCGTACGGACTCGCCCGTGATATTGGGAGGCGCGCACCAATAGCGCCGGTCGCTGCAACACGCCGCGGGGTCGTACGGACTCGCCCGCGACGACGGGAGGTGTGCACCGACCGCGTCGATCGTCGCCACATGCCACGGAGCCATACGGACTCGCCGGCGACGACGGGAGGAGCGCATCGACAGCGCCGGCCGCCGCCACACGCCGTGGAGCCATACGGACTCGCCCGCGCCCAGTTGTAGCAAGGTGACATCATGGCCAAGACGAAATCCAAAAGCGATGCCTCCAGGAAGGGAATGGCGCCAATAGCGCCACCGCCGCTTGTCCAAGATTGGACCGGGTTTTCACCCGTGGAAGACATGCTGGGGAAATACGACGCCCTCAAGAGGGGAGCGACGCCCACAGGCGTCACCGTTGTCAGGGCTTTCGCCCGAGGTGCTCTCAGCACAATCATCGGGCCAGGATGCCAGATCCCAAGCTTGTCGGGACCATCGTTGTCGTTGTCGTCGCCCGGACGTTCCGCAGAAGCCCCTCCAAAAGGGCATCAGTGCGCCGGCTGAGTGTCGTAGCCGCACAGCTGCGCCAAAGCCATCCCCTCTGACTGGGCCACGCGCGAATGCCGAGTAAACTCTGCTGCGACGGTGGTGTTGATGCTCGTACAGGTGACCCGGTGTCGCCGGAGACGGATCGAAGGCCAGTCGCCGCCGCACGAGCACCCTGAGCCCCGAACCCCATGTTAGGGCTCCACCGCTTGGGAGCACTACCACGGAGTCAGGAGGGCAACCGCGATGTAGCCGGCGCCAGGCGCACAGCTTAGCCCGGCAACCGCCGGCCTCCCCGCCCACACATGTGGCAGAACCTCCTAAATCATACGGCCCACACGCATGATTATTGTCTAAACAGACTCCAAATAACCATGACTGTGTTCCATACGACTTAAGAAGTCTGTCGGGTAAACCCCGAATCATCCAAGGACATTTTTAGGTCATTGACCTAATTACACCCTTGGTTGACCAAATTGACTTTCGAAAAACCTTTTATAACATTTTCTATTTGAATTTAAACTTGGATAGCCAGGTTTAGAAATAAGTTTGGG
>CM041630.1:24430167-24502957 GCA_023333625.1 Bothriochloa decipiens
ATGATGACATGGCAGGTTTTAGTTAATATAACACCAGAGGTGTTACAACACACGTCGGAGACGAGGAAGGAGGAGGGTCACCACGATGTTTTGCCCACCACGCACCAGATCCGGGCGGAGGCCGGTGAGGATCCGGCCACGGGGACCGCAGATCAATGGCCTGGAGGTCGGAATCTGCCTGCCGACTGCTGCCAAAGGCAACGCTCCGGCCGCCGTCGAGCAGGGAGACGCGCACCACGAGCAGCCTGCAGATCCAAGCGAACCACCGCAGGAGGAAGCAGATCCGGGCAGGTCCCCCATGGATCCGCCGTTGAAGCACCGGAAATGGACGGGAAGCCAGCAGCCATTAGAGAGAAGGATAGGAGGGGAGAGGTCGATGCACGCAAGAGCTTTCTAGAGCAGCAGCGGGCCGCCGTCACCGAGCGCAAGGTGAGGGCGACAGCGGCCGGGGGTGGGCTATGGCGGTGGCGGTCGCCCCTCCCGTCGCCCTGAGAGACGACGCGGAGGGGTACGGGACCGGTTGCCCCAGGTGCCGCAATGATGAATTGTACATTGACCTTATTGACCGAAGATATAAAAAGTGTAGAGAAAAATAAAACTTGTTTTTTATTAATTGCCTCCAACATATCTGCTGATGTTGCCTAGGCATGAATAGTGAATTATAAGATTGGTAGAATTTTAGATGAACATAATTGGAATAAATTAATCTCAATTTAGAAAAATCTATTATCTTTGGATCAAACAGAAGTTTTGCATAGTAATCGTCTGCACTGAAAAGCTGGTAGTATTGTGTAACTAAATTACATCATGATTGAGACCACTTATCAAGGATCAGAGAAATAAACTTAAAATCTACAACCGTGTCCTTCCAATGTAAAATATTTTGTACCAAGTAGTGGATCATTTTTTTTAGCAAACTATCATCAGTTGAGCATGTGCACAGTTTTTTGGCAGTGACGTTATGTCAACCATAATGCACAACTTTTTGATAAGTTTATTAATTGATTCAGCTCTAATACTGCCAGGGTCAAACTATGTCTGTTATTTCTTTTTGTGATTGAGAAATGGTAATTCAAAGTTTACTGTCTTCGGTATTGATTCCTTCTCCGCACAAGTATTATGCATCCTGTTCTTTACATTTGTGTCCTGCTCATTCCATTTGGATCATGCTGCTATCTGCACCATGATGTTGCTATCCTATATCTGTCATGATTGTATCAATAATCTGCCATGTAATCCTTGTATGTATACTAATTGAGCACTCCTAGTCCTGCTGGTCTGCATGTGGATGGTGATTGATATGGTCGTGTGTTCCTGCACCATGCAGTATGTATGGTTGTTGTTGGCATGGTAGCTGTTGAGTTCCTGCTGGCACATCGATCCTAGCATCAGGTTGAAGCTGGGGTCTTATTGAGTGATGTGTTTGTGTGCTCCTGGGTGTAACCTGTTCATTACCTGCATCAATTTGATTTAAAGTGGTGTTTAGGTTTTAGGGCTTGGAGAAGACTGATCCCTGGTGTGTTGCAGTCCTTGTGGCAGTGTGACCGTCCTTGTGGTCTGTTTGTCATCTGTATTTTGGATTAGATTGCCAGTGCATATCTACTGCCACTGCATTGTGTATTTGCCATATTTCCCAGGTTTTGTTGCTGAATCTTCTATCATTCCTAGCTTCTCAGATATATCATATTTAAAAAATTTGGAACAGGTTGTCATATAAGTCTGGTTGGAGTGAAGTGCGAAGTGGGGGGCTAGCTGCAACAAGACAGCCCAAGCGTAGTCGAAGAGAAGAAAAGATGGCACCATTTTCAATCTGACCGAAAAAGTAGCATTGCTTACCGATATCTGTTGATCTGTTGAGTACCATCCAGCTCGATCTCCAGTGTCCAGTGCCACTCTGATTAGCCTCCATGTGAATGTTTTGATGCATGGTGGTAGAAATCTGTGTTTCCATGTCCAATCCATGATGTGTTGTGTCTGCATTGGTATGGTTTGGGAGCCGTTAATTGGTGGCTGTGCCTGCAATTTTGAACTTAGGAAACGATATGCCTCTTTTGCTGTACAAGCTCCGTTGGTGTCTGGTTTCCATCTGAGATGTCATTTTCCTGACTGCGTCGTGGCTGAAAGTGTTTGCGAGAAGATCTATATTCTAGTTTTGAGTGTTGCTGTGCCAAAGGTCAGACCACTTTGGGCAACAGGTTTTGTAGGATTGGAAGGTTGAGATGGTCATGGATGTTAGACCAAATATGACACCATGGTTGGGACCAGATGCAAGTGTTTCCTTTTGTGGATTCAATAAATGCAATCGTCATGGAACATGTCTTTGACCTTCAGGATGGATGACCAGAATAGCAATTTGGTCCCTGATGCTTTACCTTGCAGTTGTAGGAGTTGTTGGCATAATATTTGGCTTTAAGGATATCAGTAAGGAACTTGTATTTTGTGTGGCAATATTCCATGCAGCATGTAGGATATGGCTTTTGTTTATGGTCTCTGAATACCCAAACCACTTTTTTTTTTTGGGCATTGAGGCTAGGACAGATGATAAAATAAAAGGTCAGAGTCGCAGATGCAAGCGTGCCTAAAGTAGTAATTCTTATACAATGCCATTAGTTTAGCCTCTATTAGATCTTATGCATCACAATCCAAACCAACATAAATATACACAATAAGTTGTGTGTGGTTATCCTGTAAATGCAATAAGATTGTTTTAGGTTGGTCACCTCAATGTTCATTATAGCTGCAGGGGCTAGAAAAATCTATTTCTATGAGCCTCATCAATTCTTGCAAGTCGACGTTACCTAATACGACCAAATCTAGAATACGGAGTACTGATAATGCAGCATTGGATCTTCTGGAACAAAATCTGCATAAGGGGCTCTACGGACAACCGAATACGTGTAAACTGCACTGCAAAAACTTTTGAGCACGACGTAAACCTACATAAGGGCCTCTGCAGGCAATAAACACAGGTAAATTGAACTACAAATGCCTAGATATAGGCGACCAAACACATCCATATTTATTGGATTGCTCGTGCTCGAACTTCATGAAGGAGTATATAAATCGATAAAAATCCTTCACACTGAGGTTGATGTTACTAGATTGACCAATGAGGAAAGCTAGCAACGTCGCAATCAACTGCAAATCAAGACACCATCTATCTCCACATACAAGATGCCGTGAAAAATAGGTCACAAAAATATAACCTACCAGTTGGTCATGTCACATATGAATGTTAAGTTTAAAGAAGATGATGCTATCATAAAAGGGAAAACAAAGAGTTCTACATGCAGCAGCTGTGAGCAGACCTACATATTTATACAACTATGAAGTATATGCAAATTGTGACGATTTTTTTAGTAAAAAAAATCATTTGAACACTGAAAAACCAAACAATGTAAATGAAGTTCAGTGTAAAGCACACTAAATAATACATCATCTCATGCACTCTTTGAGCAGGAAAGAGAAATCCTCTTAATGAAATACATGCCGTCGCATGTTCTAAAAAAAAAGCAGGAAAGAGAAATTACCCTACAAGCTAACTTACATTGTTAATACAAAAATACTGCAACATTTCCAAGGTAGTCATGTGAGGTTGCACAAAGAGTAGAACTTCTTGCACAAAGAGTAGTATTTCAACAAAAGAAATCAATGAAAGATGTAGCAAGTTAAAAATTCAGAAATACCAAACACTGGACGCATTAAATTTCATGCCGTCTAAGCTACAGATTCTGCCACACTTAAACTTCTAAGCAGAAAGATAGACAGCTCTCCATGAAATTGATATCTAAGTGATACGACAGGCATGCAAGTTAAATTTGAGAAAACTGAAAATGGCTACAAACTGTAAAAATTTTCGCAGAGAAAATGCTTTTCGCGCCACCAAAAGCCTTGGCGTTCTGTCAATTTTTTGGGCCAACAGCGGGAAGGAAAAGAGCTAGCCTGGTCCGTTCATTTCATCACAACGGTTGACGATTGCCAATTGCTCCCCATTCCCCAAACCCCCACCTCGACAGCCGCCGCCGCCGCCGCCCATGGACGCCGCGGCCTTCCCCAAAAGGCGCAGATCCGCTTGCCAAGAACCACAGGGGAGTGGCGACGGCGCGGGGGAAAGCAGCCTCGACCTCATCAGCAGGCTCCCCGATGAGGTTCTTGGCAGCATCATCTCGCTCCTCCCCACCAAGGACGGCGCCCGCACGCAGGCCATCTCCCGCCGGTGGCGTCCTCTCTGGCGCGCGGCCCCTCTCAACCTTGGTGGCCACTGGGGCCTCAGCAGGCAGGACCGGAAGCGAGTCGCATTCGTCACCAAGATCCTTTCGGACCACCCGGGCCCCGCCCGCCGCTTCGCCCTCCCCGGCACCCGCCTCCGCGACCGCTACGCCAAGATCGACGGCTGGTTGCGCTCCCCGGCCCTCACCGGCCTCCGGGAGATCGAGTTCGGCTACGAGATCCCGACCGCGATCCCGGACCCGCGGCCGCAGTACCCGCTACCGCCGTCCGTGTTCCGCTTCGCGCCCACCCTCTGCGTCGCCACCATCGGCTTCTGCGACTTTCCCAACGAGATAGCCCCGTCTTCGCTGAACTTTCCCTGCCTCAAACAGCTTACTCTGCGCTGGGCCACCTTGTCGGCATACACCCTTCATAGCCTGCTCTCGGGCTGCCCTGTTCTTGAGAGCCTCTTGCTTGACCGCAACTCCGGCATTTATCGTCTCTGCATTGTTTCAAAGACTCTTAGGAGCATTGGCTTCAGTGCTCACTGGGACAACCAAACTACGGTCAGAACTACGGTCAAGTTCCAGGAGCTGGTCATCGAGTACGCACCCCAGCTTGAAAGATTGTTACCACTTAACCTGAATTATGGACCGGCAACCGTCCGGGTAATGCAGGCACCTAGGTTGCAGGTATTGAGCTTGCTGTCAAATGGCATTTCCAGTCTCGAGCTGGGGAACTCAGTTTTTCAGGTACCTGTTGCCTTCTGAATCTTGCATCTGGTATTTCTATGTGCAGCTTGTTAATTATCAACTCCTGGTTTCTGCTCAGGATATGAGTGCTATCAGCTCGACAACATCCATGCCCATGGTGAGGGTTTTGGTTCTTGAATCCATTGGTCCTAATCTGGACTCAGTTGTTGGCTTCATCAAATGTTTCCCCTGCTTGGAGAAGCTATATATCATTGTGAGTTGTTCTCCTTGTTTGCGTCTATTGTTTACAAATGATAAACAATAATTATTATCTTGTCATCTTGATCGATATATTGTCATGTACCTACCAACTCTTATAAATTGTTCTTTTCTTCTCTGTATATAGCCTCAGCCTCACCCAGACAAGGATGTGAGAAATGTGCTGAGGTACGATTCACTAGATCCTATCGAATGCTTTGAGCGCCATCTGAAAACAGTGGTCCTAAAGAACTATTATGGCGAGAGGCCTGATGTTGACTTTGCCAAATTCTTTGTTCTGAATGCAAAAGTGCTAAGAAAATGGAATTTGGAGCTCTTAACAAGTGCAATGACAAGTGGCTTGCTAATCAACACAGACAACTTCAGCTGGACAGTAGAGCTTCTCAAAGTGCTCAGTTTGAATTCAGAAGAAGTGCGGTTTGTTGTACATTCATAGGACATAACCATACCCATGATTTGTGGATGTCTGATCCCTTTGACAAAGTCCTTGGGTAGATGCTGCACGGGATTTGATGACCGTTCAAAAGATTGTCTTTTATATTTCTGGAGCTAAAATTTGATGTCCCTGTTTCATTTGTACTACTATGTTTCTTTTTCAGAATTGTTGGGATGCCATCAACATGTTTTTGAGGTATCTCCGCTTGAAGTTGTGAACACCATGTTTGTTGTATCGGTTCAGCGCATCTTTATGTGGAAGTGTCATGGATGAATGTAGGACATCGTTATATGTCAACAACTCTTCCTCTTTGGGTTAATCCAAAAAAACTCTTCCTCTTTGGGGCAAGTACGGTGATTACGGGGTTTCGGTGATTCATGGGCACAAGTACTTTGACTAATGTATGTTTTGTTGAAGTTAATAAATGCAATTTAGTCGCAATGTGAGTGGCTACATGTAACTTTTTTTAAAAACCAGGCTAGAAGTGAGATCTTGGTGACTAAGGTCTCATCAACATGTTTTTTTGAGGTATCTCGGCTTGAAGTTGTGAACATATCGTTTCAGCGCATCTTTATGTGCAGGTTTCAGATGAATGTAGGTCATTGTTGTATGTCAACTACTCTGGCCCTCTTTGAACGTAGGCCCTAGTATAGTGATATTGGAGGTTTCGGTGATTCATGAGCATAAGTACGACTAACGTAGGCCTGTGAAGTATACGCAAATTGTGATGGCATTTATCAGTAAAAAAACCATTTGAACGCAGGAAAACCAAACAATGTAAATGAAGTTCAGTGTAAAACACACCAAATAATACATCATCCCATGCACTCTTTCGGCAGGAAAGAGAAACTACCCCTACAAGCTAACTTAGTAACACATTTTTTTTTTTGAAATAACACATGTTAATAGAGAAGTACCGCAGCATTTTCAGGGTAGTCAAGTAAGGTTGCACAAACAGTATAAATTTAAGTTCCATGCACATCATTAACACTCTAAAAATCAAGAACTTTACTTCCTGAGTAAAAGGAGATAGAGTAGGGTCAACAAGAATTGAGGATAAATGCTACTTGCACAAAAAATAGTATTTTCAACAAAAGAAATCAATGAAAAATGTAGCAAATTAAAAATTCAGAAATACCAAACACTGGATACATTAAATTTCATGCCATCTAAGCTACAGATTCTGCAACACTTGAACTTCTAAGCAGAAAGATAGACAACTCCATGAGATTGATATCTAAGTGATACAGGCATGCCAATTAAATTTCAGAAAACTGAAAATGGCTACAAACTGTAGAAATTTCTGCATAATAACTCAGGGCAAGAGACATCACAGAACCTAAGGTAGCCTGACCGTTAAAAACTTGTTTGTGCCATGCTTAGCCCAAAAGGTCCTCAAACTTGAAAAGACCAAAATCATATGTTCAAATGAGAAAATGATCCTCTTTTGGGGTTCCTTCCCCTTGTACTCTCTTTTCTTGTTAGTGAAATGCTACACAGCTATCCTCCGTGTTTGAGGAAAAAATAGAGAAAATGATCCAATCACCACATCTGCATAAGCTATTAAACTTTATCCTAGCTAGTAACATAATTAATCACAGAAATGTTAGAAAACTATCCAATACAGATCTTAAAACGCACTCGAATCCCATAACATCTGAACTAAAAGAGAAAGCTTAAGGATGTATTATACCAACTTACCTATCAAAGAAACTTCAAACAGATTAAGCAAATAACGTAATTCCTGTTGCATTTCCCTGCTGGGAATAACAATTAAAAAACAACTAATCTTATGATTACTTAGTTTTGTTACATCCAGATATCAATTCAACAAACCAGGAACCAAATCATAAACATTTCGACTAAAACAGAGCCTCTTAATTAAGCATATACAAATAATAACCTGCACAGAACCAAACTAATTTCAAATTTTCAAACATTGCATTATAAGCTCAGATCTATTTATCATACTGTTGGAAATCTGCTTCACCAGTCAAATCGTTCATTCAAGCTTCATAACCAGATTTCACCACCTGAACTCTTGTAAAATGTTTTAGAGAAGACACTTATCTCAATGCCAAAGCAATAATAGATGACTTCTCAACCAGTTTTGACAACCACAACACTAAGAAATGGTCCTAGCCTCCTTGTCTCAAGGATAGCCTCTTTATTCTAACATATGGATTATGGAACCATAGCAACCAAATAGGCAAATACCATAAAGAAAGTTAAGCACAACCTCCACATATCCTTTCTGAAGCAATACTACTTCCTCAGATCACATATATATTTCCATCTGGTCTTGTCCTCAGTCAAAGTTGTTTCACTTTTACTAGCAATATTTACAGAAATATATCTCAAACATAAAGAGTTATATATTATGAAAGTATTTGTTATTGTGAATCTAGTAGTGTTGAACCTCATGTTATCAATCTATATAAAATGCTAGATATTAGTTATCAAAGTTAACAAGGTTCAACTTTGGACAAGCATAGATGGACCTATTTTTTACGATGTGAGGAAGAGGAAGTAAATGCCAGCCAGCACCTGACAAGAAAATAGAACATGAAATAAAAGCAAGGTTCTATAAACATTTCATGGTGAGCAAGAAGGCCAGAAATAATAATATTTGCTTTTGCACAGACCACTGGAGGTACGAAGATGCGGTCAAGGATTTAGTTTCTTGAATCCGTTCTCGAGTATGAATTCTAAGACATCAAATACATAATATGAGTACTTCATAAACACATCTTAAAATACAGTTAACCAGTTTCTCACGAGTTATACCGGTAAGAGCAGTGTGATCAGGGTCTCCCCTTGCCAGTTTGCATTCAAATCCTAGTAAACTTTTTATGGCAATGCCCAGGGACCGTCTCCCCAAGTGGTCAAGTTTCTTTTTTTAATAAGTTAGCAGTTATCTCCATGAAAAGGTGCTGGTAAAATGTCTTCCACCAGACAAACTGACAAAACCTCCACATAATGCCATTAATTCCACAGATTTAATCAATGCAATGAATTTAATGCCACCTAAATTAGAGACTATTATGGTTACACTAAATTTTGCAAAGTGAAGGATACAAACATACTTCAATTGGGTCAACATCTGAAGCTTGAAATAGGCATGAAATTAAAGTCACTGAAACTGAACATGGCTAGAAACTACTCCTATATATTCTGCAAATTGGTACATAGACATACAAGAAATAAATCAGGCCTAACTCTTCTACAACCAGTGGCGGATCCAGGATCACCGATTTAAGTTGGAGGGGGAGGGAAAAGGCACTTCTATTTCTCCTCATCTTCCTCCAATTTTTCTCTTCTTCATCCATACATAAAATTGCTGGGGGTTCCATTTTCCGAGCAGGGGTAGTGGGGCTCAAGCTCCCCCAGCACCCATGCTGGATCCACCCCAGCTACAACCTACAAAGCGATAAACATAGCATGGCTTTTTCTTTACCTGATTGTTACAAACTTATTTGTGCCATGCTTAGCCCAAAACGTCTTCAAGTCAATTGGACTAGCAAGGTTGTACCCTTCACCAGCCAGCTTTTCAAGCACCTTTTTGAATGCACCTTGGCTCATCTTCCTTCCAGAAATACGTGCTCCCCGACGCTTAGTGCTCATTGGCAAAGGATACATTGATAAAGAAGTTGTGCAGCATGCAGACTGCCAGCCACCTGCACCCCACCGGTAGCTTTGCTGGGGAGTTCCGGTGCACGAGCAGACTGGTGTTGGTATGTTGGCAAGGTCCAGCTCAATACCATTAATCACCATCCCCACAGTCTTCCTAGGTCCCCTCCTTTGGGGCGCATGCCCATTGGGTGCGCCATCCTCCAGTGGAACAGCAGCCTTCTTAGGCTTCTTAGGTTTCTTAGGCTTTGGTGACTTAGGCTGCCGATTCTGCTGCCGGGCCCGATGCCTCTTTTTCACAGGTGGCTCTGGACTAACCACAGACTGATCCTCAACCAGTGGAGGTGGCGCTTCCTCTTCCTTGCATGGAGGAGGCTCCTGAAGCTGTGCCTCAAGCGGTGGTTGCATCATCTGGAGAGTATGCTGTGCATTTGATATCATCTCATAGCCAGTAGGATGGCGATGCACAACATGTCCAGCATGCGCAGGATAGCCACCATGGCCTGGAAGCCCAACATGGCCAACTGGCCCGATAGGGCGAGAATGAAGGACCTTCTGCTCACGGGGACGTTGTTGGTAGTGCGACTGGTGCAACCAAGCTTCATTGCATGAGAAGTCCATGTGAATAGGCTGCGACTCGGCAGGCATGCCGCCAGCGGCTCGACCATTACCAGCAGGGCCACAGGAATGCTGCAAGTGCTGCGTGTGGAGCTGGGGTGGGGCATTGTGGTGTCCATGGTTCAGGGTATTGTGGTGTCCATGGTGCAGGGCATTTTGGTGTCCATGGTGCTGCAAGAAGGCAGCGTTGGGGAGCAGCAACTTTGTGTCCCGGTCGGGTGGCGGCAGGGACGACATGAGCTGCAGGCCGAGGTTGCCTTTGACAGTGTCGTAGAAGCCCCAATTCCGAATGCCTAGGCTGCCGTCGTCGTCGTCCATCTCTGATTTTGTGAAAAAAAAAAAAGCAAATCCACGTCCGAAGACCACAATGAGGAGAAGAAAACCCAACAGCCTTCTCGCGGTTCTGATCAGCCCATCTGCGGAACTGTCCCTCTAATCGGCAATCCCTGCACACCCATTTTGGCAATCAGACCAGAAGAAGCAAGTCTAACAAAAATACAAAATTTGCAGGACAATTGTAATAATAACCAAACTCTAGATACCAAATCGAAGCTAGTGTGGGGCGGCCTAGTTGCTAAAATGGTTAGGTCAGATCCGTACCTAGTTGCTAAAATGGTTGGGGGTGCTGGATTCAGCACAGCGGGAAGGAATGGGCAAAGGAAGGGGGGCGGTCCCACCTGGTGGATGGATGCTCATCGCCGGCGAAGAAAGGACCCGACGAGCAAGGTCGGGTCGGCGCCGCTCGCCCGGTCGTCGACGGAGAGGGGTTTGGTTGGTGGTGGTCAGAGCCCAGAGCACGGGATGCGGACAGATCCGCCGCTACGCGTACGCCGCCGTGCCGTCGTGGTTGGACCTCCTCCTATCCGCCGCCCGGGCACCGCCCAACGCCCCACTCCCTCCGCATCGTATTCGTATAGCTAGTTTAGCTGCTCACACGGAGGCAGCCACGCTGGGCCCAGTGCACGCCTACGTCTACGTGCAGGTGCCACGAGCACGGCCCACGTCAGGTTACTTATCATTTTCATTCATTCGATCCGGTCGCCATTGCGATCTGTCTGTCTCTGTCGGATGAGACTCCTACTTTTTAAATTCAATTTTTTTCCAAAAATATTTTTCTAGATAAAAATAAAAACCTATCTAATTTCCTTTTTTGCAAAAATACTGTTCTATATTAAAAATGAAAAACTATGTTATTGTTACTGATTGAAGCTGCAGGAAGGACATACCATCCAACGCACAGACAAATTTATATATATTTTAGAAGATTTGAAAAGAAGAGGTGTTTCTCAATTTCATGTTTTCTATTCAAAATTTCATTGCTTCCTCCTAGTTTTCTGGCTTCTGATATGCAACCATATGAGGGAAAAATGTATTTAACTACATAGGACCCTATGAGGATTCAATGGCATGCACAATTCCGTCTAGACGGGCCCAAATGGCTCAGAATCAAAGAGATTACGTGTAGATTAAAGCTCTAATTTTTTTTCACGATCCGGCCATTCATTCGTACTTAAAGCTTTAAATTTGGTTAGGCAATTGAATGAAAAATAAGTGGACTAGAGTGCTTTTCACTTGAGTTGTTAAAAGATCTGGAGACGCTCTTCGCTACTTAGCTTAGCCTGTTCAGCCCTTATTAGAAGCAAAACTAGTGTGCCTAAGTAGTACGGCCAACGATGCTCCGCCGTAAAGCCGACGCCTTCTGTTAATGTGTATGTCCAACGCCTCCGTACGCATCTCGCCAAACGGGACGTTGGAATGTATCATAATCCTCTATCTTCTCTTAATGAGGTACGTGCAGCGCATGTTTTCGAAAAAAAGTTATGATTGAGTTAGCCAGTTAGGGCATACACTATGGTGGTGAGGAAGCCTAGAGGATAGTTGAGAGGCAATTAATCTACAGAGAGCAAGCTCACAATTAGAGAAGAGATGAAAACAAGCCTAAAGAAAAAGGTATATGCTAGGGGTTTCCATATCATTGACCGAAACACAATAGAATTTGTGGTTGGTGTTGATGCAAAAAGGCGTTAGATCTGCAAACACACCGGGCTAATACCCTGGTTCGATATCAAGGCGTGCCAGTCGATTTGACCTGTTAATCGACAAGGATGATAAATTTGAATAAGATCCGAACGAGACGACAGCGATACGCCCGGACGTCAAAGCTCAGACGATATTCGATAACTGTTGAACAGATCAGACGAGACGACAGTGATACGCCCGGACGTCAAAGCCTGAATCGTGCTCGGTAGACGCGGAACCTGCAAGGTCGCCGGAGATCAAGTTGATGCAGCCCGCCGATTCTTGAAAGAACTCTTGAAAAGGAAAAGATACTGGTGACGAAGTCGTCGAAAAGTAAATTGCTTGAAAAGTAGATAAAAGTAATAGATTTGTTGTATTTGATTGTGTATATTTACATTGTCTCTCGGTATATATTTATACCCTGGTACTATGAGTCCTAAACAGATACGACAAAGTATTACCTAAACAAGTCTTATCTCTAAGGAATAAGAAAATAACGACTCGTACCAAGGTCAGACTCAAAAATAGACTATTAAAATAATGGCGTAAATATTGCCAGTTTCCTTATCCATTGCTTTACGATAAAACTTCTATCGGCACGCTCCTCATCTCTGTAGATTCCATCGGCAAAACCCATCAATAATGACTCAGATCTGCTTTCCACGTCCTTCAGCTCTGCTTTCCATCGGCAACCATGCCTCTCTCTCCATCGGCAACAACCCTCTGGCTTCATCGGTAATGTACGAGATCAACACGTCCTTTATCGGCAATCACCCATCGGCAACTCAGAAGCAATGCTGGAGAATAACCACTCCCTTGCCGATCGGCACAGTTTTCGGCCCATATTGACACGTGTCAAAAAAACGGTGTCAACACATGCCCTCCAATTTCGGAGTATAGAATACTTTATGCACCGAAATTTCCTCCATGTCATAATTGCCCAAACCGCTTGAACTTCTCCTCGAGAATTACACGCATAGGCACCATACCGATCCCGATCGCTTCGATTCACCCGCTGGTAATAAAGAACAAGTCTGAAATACCCCTTTATTCCTGCATTTTACGCATCCATCCAAATACTGGGGTAATATTTCTTTAAATATTTTCCATTTAATGCTCTGGGAAATATAACTCCTTCGAGGGTTTCTAAGACGTATGCGTTACCAGGAGCAGACTGATTTATCCGATAAGGAGCTTCCCAATTAGGGGACCACTTGCCGAATTTTGAATTCTTAGTCCCAATCGGCAAAACCAATTTCCAGAATAAATCTCCATTCGTAAATTCTTTTATTTTCACCTTTTTATCATACCACCTGGCAACCCTCTTTTTATTTTTTTCGACGCTAATTAAAGCCTTTAACTGATGACCTGCTAAATCTTCTAATTCATCTTTCATAAGCGTATCATACTCATCGGCTGTCAACTGATCCTAAGAAAATACACGCCTAGAACCAGTCTTAATTTCCCAAGGCAAAACCGCATCATGCCCATACACCAACTGATATGGTGAAACCTTAGTGGCACTATGACACGCCATCCGATATGACCATAAGGCTTCATTTAAAAGAATATGCCATCTCCTAGGATTTTCCTCAATTTTCCGTTTAATAAACTTGATTATTCCTTTATTAGATGCCTCAGCCTGACCGTTAGCTTGAGCATAATAAGGGGAAGAATTTAGAATTTTAATCCCCATACTGAAGGCAAAGTCATCAAATTCTCCCGATGTGAACATAGTTCCTTGATCGGTAGTAATAGTTTGAGGAATACCAAATCGGTAAACAATATACTCTTTCACAAAATCAATCATATTTGCCGATGACACTTTCTTTAAAGGAATCGCTTCAACCCACTTTGTGAAATAATCAGTAGCAACGAGTATGAATTTGTGTCCTTTACTCGACGGAGGGTAAATCTGACCGATGAGATCAATAGCCCATCCTCTAAACGGCCAAGGTTTGATTATAGGATTCATTACCGATGCGGGTGCTCTTTGAACATTACCGAATTTCTGACATGACTGGCACCCTTTGAAATATTTAAAACAATCCTCAAGAATTATCGGCCAATAATACCCATTCCTCCTAATCACCCATTTCATCTTGAATGCCGATTGATGTGCCCCACACACTCCTTCATGAATCTCGCCCATTAGACTTTTCGATTCCTCTTCACCAAGGCATTTGAGTAAAACCCCATCTAAAGTGCGATAATATAATTCAGTATCAAGAAGCACATACTTGGTAGCTTGAAACCTTATACGTCTCTCCACTTTCTTAGACGGATCTTTCAAATAATCGGCAATATCCCTTCTCCAATCATCGGCATCAATTACCGATGTCAGCACTTCTCGGGTCAATTGATATCCTAAAGCATGCTGTGCTAGCCTATTAGCTTCTTCATTGTGCAATCTGGGAATGTGTTCAAGGCAAAAATCCTTAAACTCCTTTAATATTTGCAAGCACTTTTCATGATAAGTAATCAAAACTTCACTTCGGCACTCATATGTTCCGATCAATTGATTAATGACTAGCATAGAATCCCCAAAGACTTCAACTGTATCGGCACGAATTTCTCTGAGCAACTCTAACCCTTTCAGTAAAGCTTGATGTTCAGCCTGATTGTTTGTTGAAGTGCCAGCAATCGGTAATGAAAATTCATATTTCTTTCCTCGAGGCGAGATTAACACAATACCGATTCCTGCTCCTTCGCCACAAGTAGATCCATCAAAGAAAAGTGTCCATGGAGCAATCTCAGCATAATCTACCATACTGCAATGTTGAGTAACAAAATCGGCCATTACCTGTCCTTTAACCGCTTTAGCCGATTCATGACGCAAATCAAATTCTGATAATGCTAAGATCCACTTGCCGATCCTTCCTTTCAAAATTGGCATCGACAACATATGCTTAACCACATCGTCTTTGCATATAACAGTGCATTCAGCCGATAACAAATAATGTCTTAACTTTGTGCAAGAGAAGTATAAACACAAACATAATTTCTCAATGGCCGAATACCTGGTCTCAGCGTCTATCAGTCTTCTGCTCAAATAATATATCACACGTTCTTCCCCTTCAAACTCTTGAATTAATGCTGATCCGATAACATTATCATCGGCAGACAAGTACAACTTGAAAGGTTTCCCGTGTTGAGGTGAAACCAATACTGGAGGGTTTACCAAATATTTTTTAATTTCTTCTAAGGCTAATTGCTGCTCTGTTCCCCATACAAATTCCTGATCGGCTTTTAATTTTAATAAAGGACTGAAGGCTTTGATTTTTTCCGACATATTAGATATGAATCTCTGAATAAAATTAATCTTGCCGATCAAGGATTGCAACTCAGTCTTATCGGCAGGAGCAACAACCTTATTAATTGCATCAATAGACTTCCTGCTGATTTTAACACCTCTTTGATGTATCATGAAGCCTAAGAATTATCATGCCGATACACCAAATGCACACTTAGTAGGATTCATTTTTAAACCATGCTTTCTGGTGCACTCCAAGATTTTTCGCAGATCAGCAATATGACTCTCAAAACCTTCAGATTTGACTACCACATCATCTATGTAGATTTCAACCAATGTGCCGATGTATTCATGGAAAATAAAATTCATAGCCCTCTGATAGGTAGCACCGGTATTTTTCAAGCCGAAGGTCATGACAATCCATTCGAATAAACCCACATGACCTGGACACCTAAAAGCAGTCTTGGAAATATCCTCTTCAGCCATGAAAATTTGGTTATAGCCAGCATTACCATCCATGAAGCTGATGATCTGATGTCCAGCTGCAGCATCAATCAGTAAATCGGCAACAGGCATTGGATAGCCATCCATCGGCGTATCCTTATTAAGATTTCTGAAATCAATACACACACGAAGTTTTCCATTTTTCTTATAAACAGGAACCACATAGAAATCCATTCGGCATATCGACATTGCCGAATAAAGCCAGCTTCAATTAACTTTGTGATTTCGGCTTTAATGTCAGGTAACACTTTAGGATTACATCGGCGTGCGGGCTGCTGATGAGGCCGAAATCCTGGCTTAATAGGTAACCGATGTTCAACTATTGACCGATCTAGTCCAGGCATCTTTGTATAATCCCAAGCAAAACAGTCTTTATATTCCCTCAAAATGTCAATCATTTGTTGTTTACATTGAGAATCTAACTTGGTACTAATAAAAGTTGGCTTCGGCCTATCACTGTTACCAATATCTATTTCTAGTAAGTCATCAGCCGATGTGAATCCATGACCAAGTTTTCCACCATCGGCAAACCGATCTATTAAAACTCATCTTCAGAACCGACTGCTTGGATCGGTGTAAGCTCATAATCGGCAACCCTAAGAAATTCCGTATCCCATGCTTCTCCTGATATGCATTTGGTCCGTTCATAGGTCTCAGAATCAGCTGATGCGATTATATAAGAAGAATCACCAGGGATAACTTCAATCTTGTCTTCAACCCACTGTACAAGGCACTGATGCATCGTAGAAGGAACACAACAGTTGGCATGGATCCAATCCCTTCCTAGGAGCAAATTATAGTTACCTTTGCCGTTAACGATAAAGAAGGTGGTCGGCAAAGTCTTGCTACCGATAGTCAACTCAACACATAATGCCCCTTTAGCCGGAGACACATTGCCTTCAAAATCTTTAAGCATCATATCCATCTTGGTTAAATCCTGGTCTCTTTTTCCAAGTCTTCTGAACATGACATACGGCATAATATTAATTGCCGCTCCTCCATCTATGAGTATTTTTTACACTGGCTGTCCATCAACCCTGCCTTTAACAAACAAAGCTTTGAGGTGTTGCCTTTCATCATCGGCAGGCTTTTCAAACACAGCCATCATTGGATCCAGAGTTAATTGAGCTGCTTCATCAGCAAAAATTACTTGTTCTTTGTCATCTGGCACCAAGAACTCCATCGGCAACATGAAGACCATGTTAACATCTGTTGATGGACCTCCACCCTTGCGTTTTGGTTGCCATACTTGCGTTGTTACCTTTGGAATGCTTTCTTTCGGGCACTGTAAATCCTCTTGACGCATACGCTGTACCCTTCTTTTTTGAGTTTTCGTCAATCCTTCAGGGCACCATTGGGGAAGCTTTGTTTTCCAAACAGGCTGATAACGCTTTGTGTTCTGCTCATGGAAGCCTATGTTTGGATATCTGCAAAATATCCCTTCATCAGGAACCCTTTCATTAGCCATATTTTCAAGCTCTGCCTGACTCCTTGGAAAACAATCAATATGCCCGCCAAGCCTGCTATGCACACTAACTCTGCCCCCTAGCCGATCAAGTGCTGACACCTTTTCTTTGATCGGCTCATTGATGCGTACCCCTCGATCACTAGAGTGATGTTGTCTCTCTGCCCGATCATTTAAATAATAACCATTACATTCAAGACAGGTATCGGCGGTGGGCAATTTAATGCCTCTTTCCCAACAATGAACGAAAAACGGGCAATTCCAGTGATCTTTATGCCGACGTAACTCTTCCTGTTGCTGCCGATACTGATCCTCACGTTGTTGCCGATATCGAACACCGTATGGAGGCCCTAGTGGTCTTCTGAAGCTACTACCTTCATTAACAATTCTTCTCCCTTCAGCGCTATCGGCAGATTCCTTTCCCTTCACGTCATCAACAGTTACTTGATTTTTAGGGTCTACCGATGCATTTCTTCTAGCAGCTTCCGACGTTAATACTTTGGTTTTGCCTTTAGCCTCCACCATGTTTGCAGGGAATGGATGTTGATCAGTTTTCATCGGCTCCTGAGACCTTGAATTATCAAATGTGATCTTCCCGGATTCGATAGCCGACTGCGACTGTTGCCCAAACACCTTGCAATCATTGGTACTGTGCGAGGTAGCAATGTGCCCTTTGCAGTACCTAATCTTTTTCAATCCTTCCGCAGTTTCATCAGTCCAGTATGCATCTTGATCTTGCCGAGGTACGGGCTGAACTTCTGCTGGAGGTGCTGGCTGATAGGCTTCAATGTATCCTTGTGACAAATGAGTCGGAACAATCGGCACATTTATTATTGTTGGTCCACTAATTTGCTATACAGGGCTCATTGGCCATGGTGCCGATGTAGGATTCTGAATATCTGCTTGCATATATTGCTGTTGAACCCCTGCCATTTGATACTCAGGCTGAGCAAAGTGCTGTTGAGCTAACAATGGACCCGTCCCACTTGGATTAGGCCTCATCGGCACATGACTCGCCGATGGTTGATAAACTGTAGCCACCTGTTGCTCTTGCATCCTTGGATGATAGACAGCATAATTCCCTTGATTTGCAGGAACTCCAGCTAGAGGAACCATTGATGCCACCGGTTGGTTTGCAGTTGAGAACCCTTGTTGCACCGGCAGAGGGTTTGCCGATGGACTTGTGTATGATGCCTGATAAAGCGACATGTGGAGTCTTCCTGATGGCAACTGTGCGGTAGGTGGCGTTGTAGTATAGTGCGTCACTTGAGCCATCAGCCGAACCGAAATGGCTGACGTTATGGGGGTTTTACCCGCTGTATCATGCGTCTGATTTAATCCAGAGTTAAAAGCAGGTAGATCTGGAGACATCCCATATCCCCATCGATCGGCAGGAACTCGTCGATTTTGAACTGAAGGACCTGACATTGCCGATGCCGATAGATCTGTGCTTAATTGAGTATTTTTTGCTGAACTTGACATCGGCGGTGGAGATTCAGCAGCAGGCAGATCTGTATGAGGAGCAGAAACCCCTGGAGCCACAACGGCTGTAGTAGCCGATGGAGCTGTAGAAGATAACATCCCAAGCTGATGATATACTGGGCCAACATAAGCTGGTACTTGTACTTGTCCTTCTTTTAACGATTGAATAATAGCATTATAAATAGTATTGGACAGTACGCTAGAGTGATTAATCAATACATGACTTAATGCAGAGTTAACCATTGATTGTAATTTACCAGGATTGGAGTCAAAGGTAACCTGCCGAGGCAACGGCGTGTCTTGCTTCTGTAACACTTCTCCGCTCCTATTCTTGCTGTAGGATTTCAGGTAAAGCTGCCTATAATTTTCCATAGCCTTCTCCATGGCTTGCCTCTGATCCTCCTTGAGATCTGATTCTGATATCTCGATGATGTTTTCTGGAGTGATATTGGTAGTATTCTTCATGATAAATCTGTTGATTTTGTCCCACCGGGCGTGCCAAAAGATGTGTTGATGCAAAAAGGCGTTAGATCTGCAAACACATCGGGCTAATACCCTGGTTCGATATCAAGGCGTGCCAGTCGATTTGACCTGTTAATCGACAAGGATGATAAATTTGAATAAGATCCGAACGAGACAACAGCGATACGCCCGGACGTCAAAGCTCAGACGATATTCGATAACTGTTGAACAGATCAGACGAGACGACAGCGATACGCCCGGACGTCAAAGCCTGAATCGTGCTCGGTAGACGCGAAACCTGCAAGGTCGCCGGAGATCAAGTTGATGCAGCCCGCCGATTCTTGAAAGAACTCGTTGAAAAGGAAAAGATACTGGTGACGAAGTCGTCGAAAACTAAATTGCTTGAAAAGTAGATAAAAGTAATAGATTTGTTGTATTTGATTGTGTATATTTACATTGTCTCTCGGTACATATTTATACCCTGGTACTATGAGTCCTAAACAGATACGACAAAGTATTACCTAAACAAGTCTTATCTCTAAGGAATAAAAAAATAACGACTCGTACCAAGGTCAGACTCAAAAATAAACTATTAAAATAATGGCGTAAATATTGCCAGTTTCCTTATCCATTGCTTTACGATGAAACCTCTATCGGCACGCTCCTCATCTCTGTAGATTCCATCGGCAAAACCCATCAATAATGACTCAGATCTGCTTTCCACGTCCTTCAGCTCTGCTTTCCATCGGCAACCATGCCTCTCTCTCCATCGGCAACAGCCCTCTGGCTTCATCGGCAATGTACGAGATCAACACGTCCTTTATCGGCAATCACCCATCGGCAACTCAGAAGCAATGCTGGAGAATAACCACTCCCTTGCCGATCGGCACAGTTTTTGGCCCATATTGACACGTGTCAAAAAAACGGTGTCAACAGTTGGATAGCATGGGTTAATGGCAAACACACTCTCACTTTCACAAACATTTGAAGAACTATCTTCTTGTGCCATCGACAACCTTGATTTTAGCTTTTATGCTTCCTCCACATTCCTCCGATAAATAATTTCTTTTCTTTAATCCTGGTCTTAAACCCTTATTCCATTCCACTCCATAAATCCTAGATCTTATATACACATTTTTTAGCGCTACTAGGAATAGTAATTCTTTAAGTCTAGGTATGCGAACCGAGCTTAGCTCGGGATGGTAGAGCGTCGTGTTGGGGCTCCCCACCGGAGTTCAAGTCCTATAGGTAACTGAATTTCTTGTCTCGCACCTTGCCAATGCTCCATGGACCTGAAGGTCAGGAGGTCCATTCAACACCTTGCCGTAGGTAAAAAAAAACTCCCTCGTCCGTTCCACGTTCCCAAAACACTAGTAAGTGGATCCCCCGCTCACAGGGTTATGGGCCTAGTGTGAGGGCAGGGCATGAGGTTCAAGGTTTTTCCAAACAATAATACCCGAGGCCACGGGGTAGTCAAGACATTAGACTTGTACCTAGAAGGAGAATCAGGCAATGGAAAGCAAGGCCTGCAGCTGCAGTGACGTGGGAGATGCTCAAGAGTCAATAGCGTGATGGCCAGAGTGGAGCGAATAATAAGAGTTCTTAGCTATCGCATTCAGAGAAAACTACAACATCCCAAAATGATCGGCCGGGGGTTGGGAGGCGAACGGATCTTTCTGCTACCTCGGCGTGCCGTCGTTCTTGACCTCTTTGTCTCCTGTCCACCGCCAAACGCCTGTCCGCAGTGGGGGCCTAGTGCACACTGCTCCTCTCTCTGTAGTTGTTGGTAGAACCAACTCTATGCTGTCCGTCTTCGGGCCAACGAAATTACGTCCGTCCAAATCTTTCCTTATCCTTCCCCTGCCAAGTGCCAACACAGCATCGCCTTCACCTCCTCCTACCTGGATCGAGTACCAAATCCAAATCGATCGATCGCCCATGGTGTCAGCTCTCACTCCCTCAGCAAAGCTGCTGTTGCTTCACCATCGCCACGCTGCAGCAAAACGAGGTAACTGACTGTCCATCGCCACTTCACGCTCTGTATGTCACCGTGTTGCATGCTGCTGATCCAACCCAAGGCCTGTCTGCAATAATGTTAAGTTCTTCAGGAGGATTACTGGGATTCCGGAGGGATCGGAGCCGCGCAGCTACGTCGAGGCTGAGAATCACCATGCTCAGCCAGCAGAATCCGGGCGGCGATGGCGATGGCGATGGCGTTGGCGCCACCACGGCTTTGTACCTCGGGATAGACTTCGGGACTTCCGGAGCAAGATACGCCCTCATCGACAAGTTAGGAGCCATCCATTCGGAAGGGAAACGAGCTTACTGTGCCCCTGTAAGAGCGTCCACTTTCCAAGTTTCCATTCCTGATAGCGAGCCAGCCAGCGCATGCTTTGATCGGAGTTGCTATATACGTAGGCAGGCCGGCGACGCCACCGCCGCGGACTGGGCGAGCGGCGCTCTTCCAGCTCCTCGCCGACATCCCGGCTGTCCACCGCCCGTCCATCTCCTCCATCTCCATTGACGGGACCTCGGCCACCACGCTCATCGTCGACAGGTGAACCAACTTCTCGGACACCGTCAAAACCGGCAAATGTATCAAATGACTTAACTGTTCACGACGCCGCCGCAGCGAGACCGGGGAGCTCCTGGCCGGCCCGTTCCTGTACAACGAGAGCTTCCCGGAAGCGCTGCCGGCCGTGGAGTCGATCGCGCCGGCCAACCACACCGTGTGCTCCGGCACCTCCACGCTCTGCAAGCTCGTGTCGTGGTGGACCTCCAGCGGGAGCGGCGGTCGTCCGGCGCCGGCGGCGGTGCTCATGCACCAGTCTGACTGGCTCCTCTGGCTCTTGCACGGCCATTTCGGCGTCTCCGACTACAACAACGCGTTCAAGGTGGGCTACGACCCGGGGCTCGGCGCCTACCCGACCTGGCTGACGTCGCAGCCGTACTCGCGCTTGCTCCCTGCTTCCGTCAGAGCACCGGGGGCTCCCATTGCCGCACTCAAACACGATGTGCGCTCACAGTACGGTAATCACACTTGTGTCAACGATAATATTCCATTCTTTTACACGCAACAATCCAATTATGCGTTAATCGTTTCAACTTGGTCTAGGCAGGATTCTCCAAGAAGTGTGTTATGTGCACCGGAACCACCGACAGCATAGCGGCGTTCCTCGCAGCCCGCAGCAGTGAACCAGGAAGAGCTGTGACGTCGCTGGGCTCAACACTGGCGATCAAGCTGGTGAGCGAGGTCCGCGTGGACGACGCTCGGTTCGGCGTCTACAGCCACCGCCTGGACTACACGTGGCTCGTCGGGGGGCGTCCAACATCGGGGGCGCCGTTGATGGATAAGTCTGTGTGTTGGCTGGTGGTAGTGGGACTGTAGTACGCAGCACATGTTTTTTTGTTTGTCAAGGACAACATTTTAACTGGCTATAGAACAGCAGTTAGCATCTGCTTTTAGGACACCATCTAGGACATTTAGGATAGCATCTTAGTGTCATCTTAGACTAGCATTTTGGCATATGCTTGGCTGGCTAGCAGCCCTATAAATATGTATCTCGAACCCTCAGGTTGGCGTAGCATTGTGTGACAAATAAACCCAGAAAATTGTCTCAACTCTGAGTTCTCTGTGTGCTATTCTCTCAATGAGAGCAAGGATCCTACTCACACCTAGAGTAAGGATCCAGAGACTGACAAGTGGTATCGGAGCCGTATTATCCTGTAGCCTGAGCATTTCCTGCTCAATCTCTTCTCCAGTCGAGCTCTCTGCCTCGCAGCAGCCCCAGCAGCCAGCAGCAGCTATTTTGGCAGCCTCTGCCCTCGTGCAGCAGCGCGCCATGACCGTAGGAGGGCAGTCTCAGCACTCGGCCGCTTCCAGTGCGCGGCGTCGGCAGGAGGCCGACCTCGCCGCGGCAGAGGAGCGCAGGCGAGCAGCGGCAGCGACAGCTACAGCAGCAGCGAGGGCGTCGAGGCTAGCCCAAGCGGAGCTGGCAGCAGCCAGAGCGAAGGTGGAGGCAGCAGCAGCTGCGGATGCAGCGCGCGCAGCCGCAGAGGAGGTTGAGGACCTGCGCGACAATCACAGTAGCTCCATCTCTACTGATGACAGCGCCAACCTGGACCTTGAGCAGCTGGAGAGGCAGGCAGGGCGAGGGCGAGCGGCGCAGTGGGCAGCTGCGCACGCCCACGAGCCCAGCGACGCTCCTGGAGGAGGCGCGCACGGCGACGGCGGCGCTCCGAGTGCAGGGAACCGCGACCCCAACCACGCGGCCCGCGAAGAGCGGGCACTGGAGGCCATACGTCTGTGGGAGGCTGCTGCGCGACTGGACGCTGAACTGGACCACGAGCAGGACTTCCTGAGCGGGATGAGTGTGCTGCACGCCGAGCCAACGCTTGGCTTGAGCGCCAGGAGCAGAGCGCACACGGCCGTGGCGGACACGAGGGCAACCGGCACGGCAGTGGACGGGTCGAGGAAGAGCACGGCCATGGAAAGCAGCATGGCTCTCTCTCCCCGGACCAGTACCATGGCTACCACGGGTACCAGGCTGTTGCCAGGGATGTTGGCCCCGGTAGTGGGTGGCCTACCCTCACCAAGACCAACTATGTTGAGTGGGCTGCGGTGATGAAGGTAAGACTTTTGGTGTTGCACATGTGGGAGGCAGTCCGGTACGGCGACGTCGACTACGACCAGGATCGACGGGCACTGAATGCCCTCATCGTTGCAGTCCCGTTCGAGATGCAGTTCTCGCTTACCAGCAAGCGGACTGCCAAGGAGGCTTGGGACACCATTGCTGCAGCACGCATTGGCAGCGACCGCGCCCACAAGTCCACATTGCAGGCACTTCGCAAGGAGTGGGAGAACCTGGCCTTCAAGCCACGTGAGGACGTCGATGATTTTGCTCTCTGTCTTAACATTCTGTTGCAGAAGTTGGTGTAGTTTGGCGACGACACCTACAGCGAGGAGAGAGCTGTCGAGAAACTCTTCCGCTGCATCCCCGAGAAGTACAGGCAGATGGCTCGCTCAATCGAGTCCCTGCTGGACCTCTCCACGATGTCGATCGAAGAGGCGATAGGTCGCCTCAAGGTCGTTGACGGTGATGAGCCACAACCCTTCTCAGGGTCTGCCACCGTTGGTGGGAAGCTCCTTCTCACCCGGGAGCAGTGGGCTGCCGGCTAAGGTGACAAGAAGAAGAGGGAGCTTTCTTCCGCAACAGCCGGCCGTAAGCGTGGCAAGCGCGGCAAGCCACACAAAGGCGCCCAAGCCGGCACAAGATGACACCTGCCACAACTGTGGCCGTGCTGGCCATTGGGCCATGGACTACAGATAGCCATGACGCGCCTAGGCCCACATCGCGCAAGCAGAGGAGGAGCAACTAGCTCTGTTCATGGCACATGCAAGCACCAAGCTACCTCCAGCAGCACCGGCTGCAGTGGCTCTTCTCCACCTCGACGAGCCCAAGGCACATGCCCTCCTCAACAGCGGGTCCGGCAGCGGCTGCAAGATCGATGGGTGGTGCCTCGACACTGGTGCCACCCACCACATGACAGGCCGGCGAGAGTTCTTCTCTGAGCTCGACTCCGACGTTCGAGGCTCTGTCAAGTTCGGGGACGCCTCCGCCGTGGAGATCAAGGGCGCCAGCTCCGTCATCTTCGTCACCAAGAATGGCGAGCACCGGCTGCTCACTGGCATCTACTACATCCCCGCGCTGAGGAACTCCATCATCAGCTTTGGACAGCTGGATGAGAACGGCTCACGCGTGGAGATCCAGGACGGCGTGCTTCGCATTTGGGATCCCCGTCACCGACTTCTCACCAAGGTGAACAGGGAGAGCAACCGCCTCTATGTTCTTCACATACAGGTGGTGCAACCCTTTTGTCTTGCAGCTCGGCGAGACGATGAGGCCTGGCGGTGGCACAAGCGCTTTGGGCACCTCAATTTCGAGGCCCTGAAGCAGCTCGGCAACAACGAAATGGTGCAGGGCATGCCGTGCGTCGACCACGTGGAGCAGTTCTGTGACACCTGCGTCCTCACCAAGCAGCGACGGCTGTCCTTTCCCCGCCAAGCAAGCTTCCGTGCTAAGGAGAAGCTGGAGCTCGTGCTCGACGACCTTTGTGTCCCAGTGACACCGGCTACACCTGGAGGACGACGCTACTTCCTCCTCCTCGTCGGCAACGTGTCCTGCTACATGTGGGATGTCCTCCTCGACACCAAGGGGGCAGCCGCGGACGCCATCAAGCACCACCAAGCTGTTGCGGAGAAGGAGTGCGGCCGCAAACTTCGGGTGCTGCGCACGGATAACGGCGGCGAGTTCACGATAGCTGAGTTCATGACGTACTGTGCCGATGAGGGGATCAAGCGCCACTTCACCACGCCATACACCCCACAGCAGAACGGTGTCATCGAGCGTCGCAACCAGACGGTGGTCGCTACCGCCTGCGCCCTCCTCAAGTAGAGAGGGATGCCGGCGATCTACTGGGGGAGGCGGTGATGACTGCCGTCCATCTCCTCAACCGCTCGCCCACCAAGGCGCTTGACGGCAAGACGCCGTACGAGGCCTGGCACGGGTGCAAGCCGGTGGTGAGCCACCTCCACGTCTTCAGCTGTCTGACGTTCGCCAAGGAGCTCACTCACGTTGGCAAGCTCGACGACCGGAACACTCCAGGAGTGTTCATCGGCTACGCAGAGGGCGCCAAGGCCTACCGCATCCTCAACCCTGCGACACAGCGCGTCCGCATCTCCCGGGACGTCGTGTTCCACGAAGGGCGAGGCTGGACTTGGGACAAGGCAGTGGACGATGGCTCGGCTTCGACCCTCAGGGACTTCGTCGTCGACTACGTCCACCTGGAGGGAGCCGGGGGAGTTAGCAGCTCATCTTCACTGAGCTCGTCCTCCTCGGCAACCGGCTCGCCATCAGCTTCGGTGAGCCCTCCACCGCCTCCGCCACCAGCGAGTCCACCACCACCACCGGCTATGCCATGCACTCCTACACCAGCTCCCCACTCTCCTGCACCGGCGCCGGCATCTCCAAGATCGGCACCAACAGCTTTGGCCCGTCAGTGTTTGGTAGAGTTTGCCACTCCGCTGTCCGACGATGAGGACCGCGTCGACGCCTACCATGACGACGAGCCTCTATGCTACGGCACCATGGACAACATCCTCGGCAACCAGCCTGTCCCTGGGTTGGTGGTACACGACTTCGAGGCAGAGCTGCACCTGGCACATGAGGACGGTGAGCCTCGCTCCTTCGCTGAGGCGGAGGGAGACGCGGCATGGCGCGCCACGATGCAGCAGTAGATGGACGCAGTCGAGCAGAACCGCACTTGGGAGCTCGCTGACCTCCCTCGTGGTCACTGCACGATCACCCTTAAGTGGGTGTTCAAGCTGAAGAGGGATGAAGCCGGTGCCATCGTCAAGCACAAGGCTCGCTTGGTGGCACGAGGCTTCGTGCAGCAGGAGGGGGTCGACTTCAACGACGCCTTCGCCCCCGTGGCACAGATGGAGTCCGTGCGACTCCTCCTTGCGCTAATTGCCCAGAAGGGCTGGCGTGTCCATCACATGGATGTCAAGTCGGCGTTCCTTAATGGAGACTTGAAGGAGGAGGTCTACATACATCAGCCGCCGGGATTTGTAGTTCCCGGCAAGGAGGGCAAGGTGCTTCGCCTACGCAAGGCCCTCTACGGCTTGCGGCAGGCACCGAGGGCATGGAATGCCAAGCTGGATTCCACGCTGAAGGGGACGGGCTTCAAGCAAAGCCCGCACGAGGCGGCCATCTACCGGCGGGGCAGTGGAGGAAAGACCCTGCTGGTAGGTGTCTGCGTAGACGATCTTGTGATCACCGGTACCAAGGAGGTGGAGATTGAGGCGTTCAAGGAGAAGATGAGGGCGACTTTCCAGATGAGCGACTTGGGCCCTCTCTCCTTCTACCTGGGGTTCGAGGTCTACTAGGACAGCTCCGGCACCTCTCTTCGCCAGACTGCCTACGCCAAGCGTATTGTGGAGCTTGGCGGTCTCACCGGCTGCAACCCAGCCCACACTCCTTTGGAGGAGAGGCTGAGGCTGAGCTGGGAGAGTACGAAGGAGGAGGCGGACGCGACGTAGTATCGGCGCATTGTGGGCAGCCTTCGCTACCTTGTCCACACGCGACCGGACTTGGTGTTCGCCGTCGGCTACGTCAGCCGGTTCATGCAGCGACCGACGACGGAGCACCAGCAGGCCGTGAAGAGGATCCTCCGCTACGTCGCGGGCACCACCGACTACGACTTGCACTACCCGAGGTGCCCCGGTGCGGCACATTTCATCGGGTACAGCGACAGCGACCACGCCAGTGACATCGACATGAGCAAGAGCACTAGCGGGACGCTGTTCTTCCTCGGCAAGTGTTCGATCAGCTGGCAGTCGGCCAAGCAGTAGGTGGTGGCTCTGTCCAGTTGCGAGGCAGAGTACATCGCAACCACTACCACTGCTACTCAGGCTTTGTGGCTGGCTCGGCTGCTTGGCGATCTCCTTGGCAGAGACGCAGAGGCAGTGGAGCTCAGGGTGGACAACAAGTCCGCCTTGGCCTTGGTGAATAATTCAGTCTTCTATGAGCGCAGCAAGCACATCCAGGTGAGGTATCACTTCATCAGGAGCTGCCTGGAGGAAGGGAGTGTTCGGGCCAACTACATCAACACCTAAGATCAGCTCGCCGACTTCTTGACCAAGTCTCTTGGGCGAGTCAAGTTCCAGGAACTTCGTGCCAGGATCGGGATGGCTCAGATACCTCACAAGGAGCCACACAAGACTTAGGGAGAGAGTGATGGATAAGTCTGTGTGTTGGCTGGTGGTAGTGGGGCTGCAGTACGCAGCACATGTTTTCTGTTTGTCAAGGACATCATGTTTGACTGGCTGTAGGATAGCAGTTAGCATCTGCTTTTAGAACAGCATCTAGAACATCTAGGACAATATTTTAGTGTCATCTTAGACTAGCATCTTAGACTAGCATCTTGGTATATGCTTGACTGGCTAGCAGCCCTATAAATATGTATCCCCAACCCCTCATGTTGCCATAGCATTATGTGAGAAATAAACTCAGAAAATTGTTTTAACTCTAAATTCTCTGTGTGCTATTCTCTTTATAAAAATAAAGATTCTACTCACACTTAGAGGATCCAGAGACTGACAGCCGTGCTCCGACAGCTCTTCACCGAATAAAGATCCAGAGGCTGACAGCCGTGCTCCGACAGCTCTTCACCGACGACCAGCTGGTGGCGCTGAACGAGCGCATCGACCCGTCCGTGCCGTCCCCGCTCGACTACTACCCGCTGCCGGCAAAGGGCGAGAGGTTCCCGGTCTCTGACCCCAACATGATGCCGAGGTGGTTCAGACATACAGTTCGTCAGTCATAACATAGGCATATGCATTCGTGTGTCTTTCTTCTGCAACTCAAAATTCGATCTTGGTTTTCTGTCTCTGCGTGCAGGCTGAAGCCGCGCCCTGGGAGCGACGTCGAGTACCTGCATGGCATACTGGAATCCATCGCGCGAATTGAGGTCCAAATTCGATCAAACTCCATCCGTTGCTTTTGGCACATCATTAGATTTGAACTGATGTTACCGAGTCTCATCAGTTTGAAAAGGCATAAAACTGTGCTAGTGGTGTTTCTGATGATTTTCACGCGACGAAGCAGGCCAAGGGGTACAGCCTGCTGAGGGAGCTCGGCGCGACGGCGGTGGAGGAAGTCTTGACGGCGGGGGGAGGGGCGCAGAACGACAAGTGGACGGCCATTCGAGAGAGGGTGCTCGGCGTGCCGGTCCGGAAGGCCCACAGACTGAGGCAGCCTATGGAGCTGCATTGCTAGCACTCAAGGGCGCCAGCAGCTTAGCTAGCTAGTGTGTCTTATCATGCTTGAAAAACACAATGATGGCAGATGTTTTCAGGACTTTCTTCGTTAGGATTCAGGAGTTGGTGGTGATTCGTCAGAGTCCTGAAGACGACGGCGGCTGCATCGAGCAGGCCGGGCCCATTACAGGTCCAGGAGGAGTAATACGAGAGTGTTTGGGCCACAGTAGCTGAATGCCGTGACTGAGTCTTGAGCGAGACCGGCAGTGTGTAGTCAAGCATGGAGATGGTGAGGAAGGGGACGAAATGCCATGTATAATGAAACAAATCAAATCACTCTAATCCTAGAAACAAGCTCTATAGATGAGCTACATCTCTCCCTCTCGAGAGATGTCTGGTTTCTCGTGCTAAAATGTGTTGTTTTGCACCATTATCTCGGCTTTGCGCTGATTTTGTCAATGGTAGTGATCTCATCACATCTTCTCTTTGGTGAGAACGTTGCACCTAAGCGGTTGCAGATGATTCATTTGCCAAAGGTACGCCACAGAATGCAAAGGCCAGACTTACATTCATCGGCCGGTGCCTAAGAAGCTGAACTAAAACAGCCTCAGCTTGCATAGATAATCCCAAATGGCACTCTATTTTCAGTTGACTCAAACCTAAATCTAAACTGAATCCTTCAGGAAGATAAACTCGTCGGTTGGATTGGACCCACTCCACTCTACCAAGAGAGGGACGTGTGCTGGACTGCTGGTCCAACATTTGCTGCATTCGATTTTGAGCGTGTAAAGCTCAACTGCAGAACTTGCTGGAAAACAAACTAAACATAGAATTTGCATTGCAAGAATACAACGCTCGTTTTCAAGGAAGAACAACCAATTTGACTCTATTCATGTGTATTGATTGTGCTAATTTACATCAAGAAGTCTTTCTCAAATTACATGTGCTGCTGCTCCCCTGTTCAGTTATGTGAACTACAAAAATCAGAAAACTATGACGCGCGAACACCTCTAGGAGTTTGTACATTGCGTGCACTCATGCTTGCAGTCTTCAAGAGCCGGCGAAATTCATCTAGGCTTATCTTGCCGTCTTTGTCAATGTCAGCTTCCTCCAGGAGAGGATCAATAGAACCCTTCATTCCTGTATGCTGTAGACAAGGAGAAAGAGGTCAGCCAGCAACCAGCCTGAATTACGTTAACAATTCAGTTTTGCTATTACTTAATTATATATTGGAAACATGAGATGCATCATAAATAACTGGGTGAGTCCTTGCAGTCTTAGGTAAGTACTGCCAAGAAAAAAAAACATGTGACCAAAAGAAAAGGGAAAAAAACTAAGCTCTAGCAGTTTTGTTAAGATATATACCATTCTAAGTTCATCAGATGTGATGTAGCCATCTCTGTCAACATCAAATTTATCAAATGCCGCTTGAGACAATGATTTCCACTTCTCAGTATCATGTTCCACCAGCTGATGCACGTGTAGTGTTGCAGCAACAAACTCTTCAAAATCAACTAGCCCATCTGTATTACTGTCAATCTGCTCAATAATGGAATATAAGATATTCAATATCTGTAACTCCAATGAAATAATTAACTTTATGCAATATGTTGAAAAAGTTAAAATGTGTTGACAGATTTCAGTATATGGTACCTTAACAAGCATAGCGCAGACTATTTCCAATTCTTAAAAAAGATATGAATGTTTTAATTTCATCTGCACTAAATATTGTTAACAGATTTGGGAATTTGTAAGTAGTGACCATAGTAACCCAACCAAGGCGACAATACTGTGTAGTACATGTATCAGACAAATACAAGGAGGTCCAAAGAGGGGTTACGAACTAGGAAAAACTGCAACACTCACACATTAAGTCATTAACAAACACCACACTGAAAATAATACACACTTTGTTCCAAACAAGCAATCCCCCAAAAAAGCATGTGAACTTAATGACCAATCTGTGACATTCAGGGTAAACATAAGTAACATACCGCCTCAATGATCTCTAAAACATGTGGACCCTTTACTCTCCATGGAACATCCTTTGCAAGAGCCTGCGCATTAGTGTTGACACCACATCATATTAATTGATGAGTGTAAGCTCAGCGACCTGGAACATAGGTTCTAAAACAGAGCGAATGTAATGTAATTAATTTATAACTTTTGTTTGTTTGTGAGATCCAAAGTCACCATATGGAATTTATTTCTTTGTTCTGAGAACATGAAATACAACACCAAAGCCTTTTGTTCTGAAAACTAGAAATACTTCTCAAATTTGTAGATACATATAATGCTGGCTCTGTAAACACTTTTGTGTATATAATATAGGTGTATAAAAGTGGTTAAATTTGACCGCACAGCATCTCTATGGAACAGATGGAGTAACAAATAAGTCAAAAACTATTTTTGCAGGTTATTTAAAGCATCAACTAAAAGTCAGAACTGTATTCTTCTTTCTTTTAGAAGAAACCTGTTTGCTAGTGTTAAAAACAATAAAAGTTAATACTGCCATGTAAAATTGAAACAATTTTGAAGGAGAAAAAAAATCATATGTACACCAGTAGTGATACTGACAAGAAACAGTTTTACAATGGTTGGCTTATCCATGAAGTTAAATTTAAAACTACTACACTGATTTTCACTTAAGAAGTAAACAACAAAAGTTAAAGTTGACATAGCAACAGACTTCCCCTGTTTTGAACTTAGTATAAGTAATCACATCATAGGGAAAACAGCAGTACGATGTGCCAGCACATGCAATTTCATAGGACAAAATATTCCAAAAACTACATGATGAAAAAGGAAGACCTTGCAAAAAGTGTACATATATTGTTTAGAGTATTGGCACATGATAATAAGTCTTGGTAATGGGCAACAAAATTGGATTTCATTCATGTCAGTAGTAAAGCACCACAAGCATGGCTAATCTTGGGATAAGTCTTCATGTAGTAGAAGTACAAAAATTGGGAATTAGCTTGTTGCGTCAAAAGAAAAATCCAGATATTCATATCAACAGTACATCACTTGTATCCTTTCTCAGGCAATAGTTAGTTCTTGATCAGTTTTGTTTAGTTTGGTAACAATTGCAAACTATGATAACAAAATTACAATTGAGAACCTCACTCTATCTATTCCAGTGTGAGTTGTTACAAAAAAAAGTTACATTAAGAAATAATAATGTAGCAATGACATCCAACCATAGTTACCTGCTTGAGTTCCTCCAGACTAATCGTTCCATTTTTATCAACGTCAATGGCATTGAACTGATCACGAAGATCGGACAGCTCTTCTGAGTTTAATGTAGATGCTAATGCCTACAAAAGTTGTATAAACCATATGAATCACTGCTAAACTCTCCTGAAGTATGCCCAAGCTTCAAAAAATTCAGGCACTTTTAACTTACCCTTAAAGCAAATTGCTTGAAACGACTGTATTTCACAAACTGCCGCATATTATGTAATACTGATATATCCAAGGGTATTTCAGATGCCTTTCCTCCTTCTCTCACCCAATCATGTGCTGAAGGAAAACACAAAACTAAACAGTAAGTAACTTTAAAAGAAAACAACATGATATACCTTAGTCTACAAAAGCACCTTTATCTTCTCTCCCCCCCCCCCCCACCCTCACCCCTTTCCTGAAAGGACTACTATTCCTCATAACCAATCATAGTAGGTCAGCAGCAAAAATTGTCTTTAGTCAGTAATACTAGTATCATTCTAGTTATGTATCAGTGATATCAATAATGACCTTTGAAAGATTTGTAGTTGCCCTTGATGATGTCACCCACTGGCGGAGCTAGGGGTATGCCTGGGTATTCCTTGGAATACCCAAGATTTTGGTGCAAAAGATAAATATATATAGTATACATGCATATTCTATTCTTTAATTGGACCAAAAGCACACAAATGTAGCAGTGATGAGCGCAAGCATCTAGAATTCCTCTTGTCGGCATCAATTCACAACTCGCAACATCACTATCCTATCCCAAGCTGTGGCATCTCGATCTGCTTCTGTAGGCAGCAGCCTGCCGGCGGCCGGCGACACATCTGACAATCTGCTTATGATGTGTGGGGATTGCACTTAGTTTTTTTTGGACAGCTTGCTCTCTTGTATCTTGTCTTGGCAATTCTTGTAAAAAAACGAGAATGCTTCAAATGGCTTAGGCTGAGAAATTAATTTATCCATTAAAATTGGAGGACGCTAGTAGAAACCGAAAGGAGGTTGAATGAAAAAATGAGTTTGGGAAGGCCGTGTGATACTCGTTAGGGCTATCGTTATATTGCATATTTGCTTCGAGATTTTATACATTTGGCATACCCAGCCACAAATTTCTGGCTCCGCCATCGATGTCACCTACTATGCCCAACCTTGAGAAATGACAGAAAAGAAGTTTCAGTGGAGGGCCACAAAGGCCTAAACATGCGTATTTTATATCCAATTCCACGCAGAAGCCGGGAGTGAAACAAAAACAACCAAATCCCCCCTACACCGAACAGGGGAGAGCTTGACAAAGAGCCACTGGCATTAGGTAACTATACTGCAAACCCATCCTTTTTTTCTATCTATATAACCACTAAATAGAGTAAATAGAGAGATACAATCCCTCAATCCCATAAATGTATGGTTTTTATCCTAAGGCCTAAGGTGGCTACTAAAAATCTAGTATGCCCCTTTAAATATGATCCATCTGAAGCTGTTCACCTGTCATGACGCAAGCTTACATCATGCCACTCTTAATAGAGTTCTACTCTCTCCGTCCATGAAATAATGCAATTATTGGATCTGTGCCAGTCAAGCTAACTCAAGTTTGACCAAATTGGCAATAAATAGTATTAGCATTTATGTCTCCAAATAAATTTATTATGAAAATATATTCTATAACTAATCTAATGGAACTTATTTTGTATCATGAATGTTAGTACCTTTTTATATAACTTTAGTCAAACTTTAAACTGTTTTACTACTCGAAAAGCGAGAATTGCATTCTTTTGTGGACAGAGTACTAAGGAAACTAATCAAATTAGCAAAATTAATGGTTTCATATTTTTCAAGATGGTTCATAGTCACATACATAATGCCTGTGCAGCAGTTAGTCTTGCACGGGGATCCTTAACTAGTAATTTTTGTACAAAATCTTTTGCACTCGAAGTAATGTTTGGCCAAGGCTTGCGGCGGAAATCTGGCTTGTTTTTTAAGACCTGCAGTGAAGAAAATAGCAAAGTCGGTACAAGATGATCAGACAAGTCATAACTACGAGCAGACACTAGCTGAGTATACAAAAATATTCATGCTTTTGTAAATGCAAAGCTGATGTTTAGGACTGCTTTCACTGTTTTATTAGTGCGTTAGTGCCAGGAGAAAAGAGATGAATGAGGACTCTCTCCACCTAGATCAGCCATTCATGCTCGAATTTTTGGACATCAAGAGCTGTCATCAAGGATTGTTTGTTACAAACATTTATCAGATAATGCATGCTTGGATTCAAACAACTCTTGATTTTCATGGTTGCACAGGTTTAGGAAGAGAAGAGAATATAAGCTTCCTCTTGTTGAGATCATGAAAACTTTGTAATCCCAAAAGATAGTTTTGTCCTAATGTATTCCCATGTTGCCTATACTCATCCTATAGATTTGTGTCAGTAACATCCTTGGAAGTCCTTTTTTTTGACATTTCTATTTCTATTACGGAATAGGAATATTGGTGCTCACTTCAAGAATAGTTGAATGTTCCCTTCAACTATATAAGTTAGCCTATCTGACAACACAAGCCATCAACTTGAATTTTTTTTTTTTAAAAAAAAACTAGAGCAACCTAGGAGGAACTACGTGGCATTTTATAATAAGAAAATAGGCACCCAAATTCGCCTTGACGAAAACCTGCCCAGGTGGTCTGGTTGAAGAACTAAAGGAAACCAATTAACATGGGACATGCAAAGAAAGCACTTTTACATGTATACACTGAACATGTCGAAAATGATTACAGAGTAGAGATAACTCAGGCTGTTAACCTCTTTAAAGATCCCATCTTCAGTTTTGTCCCAGAAAGGTCGTCTTCCGCACAGCAAAATATAGGTTATAACGCCTATACTCCAAACATCAGATTCTGGACCTGACTTGCGCTTGAGTACTTCTGGTGCCACATAGTAGGCACTTCCGACAATGTCACGGAATTGCCTCCCTGAGAATGCATACAACAATAGTTAAGTGTAATCTATAACTAATTCATAAATAATGTGAAAAAGTCAAACAGGGAAAGCTACAGATCATTAAGTTAAAAACGTGTGCATGCACGCACCTGGTCTTATGAAGTCTGAAAGACCAAAATCTGTAGCCTTAAGTGGCAAGTCCTCCTTTGTTGATTTGAATAGAAAGTTCTACACAGCAGTAAGAATATTAGCTACTCCTTTTCATAAAAAGATATAAGCAGCTATTATCGATGACATGATCCCATTTTATACTTTCAGAGTATACCTCAGGTTTCATGTCCCGATGAACCAAACCATGCAGGTGGCACTCAGCTGCAACCTTGAGCATCTGTCTGACAACTACCGCAGCATCTTTCTCGCTATAGCGGCTATCTTTCCTGTTCACGCACAGAATATGAATTCAGCACGGAAGATGCCTTCTAGATACATCAGAACAAAGGCACTAGTATAAAAAGGGTACACAGCATAGGAGATTATGATGTCTTTTTTTTCTAAAAGAAGTCTGGAAGTGACTATGACATCCCATCTCAATACATCAATAATGCTAGATAACCATATTAAGAAACTTCTTATCACGTGGGGACTGTTGCCATGATTCATGGTGCAGTGTCAATATAAGCCAGAGAGAGGAATCAAATTGTAGTGAAAACTATATGGCTATATCTAGTAGGCTCAGTATCTGGAGAATACTATCTTCATAAGAATAAATTAATGTCTGTATGTTCTAGTCCAACATAAAATTACCAGACCATCAGAATAACAAAAACAAAAGTTCAATAAAGATTCTAGCATCAACTCTGAAACGAGAAATGACACATAAAAGAAACACTTAGTTGAACAAAAAGGTAAATACTTAGCTTAATATTGCACATACTCTGTATAAGACTATAAATTAACAGAGAAAGAACACATAATGAAATACTTATGCAATAAAGGTAAGATAAGAGCTGTCACAGACATCCAAATATTATGATATTTCTTACTTGGCTAATATCCGATCGAGTAGCTCGCCACCCTCACATAATCTGACACAATGAACAAATCAATGGAAGTCAGATATTTAATTAGGTTGTACGGTGAGAAAAAGACAGGAAAGCATCACAATTGCTTGCACACAAATCTAATCTGCCCTTTTGTCCTGAGTTCTCTATAAACCAAACCAGTATTATCATAGAATTTCTCCAGAAATATGTTGTTAATAGATTTTGAATATGTCACAGACTCGTGTCATCAAACTCTCAACTGCCCTGGGCTTTGTTAGAGATATGTGTATACTTGTATTTCCCACTTGTGTAGGGGTTCTTTTGCATATTGTACATGTACATATCGGGGCTTCCCCCTTCTTCTCAATACAGAGTTCGTTTTCCTAACATGGTATCAGAGCTTCGGTTATGGCTAGGGTTGGGGCTTACCTCGCCGCCGCCGTCGCGCTTGTCCTGCGCGGCCGCTGCTGACCGCCGCCGCGCTCGTCCTACGCGGCCGCTGTTGTGCTCGTCCCGCTCGTGGCCGCCAGCTTCTCTCTGTTGCGCCGCCGCGGCTCGTTGACGACTTCTTCTCCAGGCCGCCGCGACTCGTTGACGGCCTCTTTCCCAGTGGGCCTGCGTGCGTCTGCTCCTCTTCCTCACTTGCAGCTCGCTGCTCTAGCCTCCCGGCTTGAGTCCGTCGCGTCCCCGCGCAATCGTCCGCTCGCGGCACTTGTCCGTGCGGCTGCTCTGTCCGTGCGGCTACTCCCGTGGCTTGGTGTTCTTTGGTAAAAAAAAAAAGAGGAAAAAGATAAGGGAGAGAAGCGTAGAGATGGCATCTACTATGCCTTCCTCATCCTCTGGTGGTGCTCCGTCCTCTTCATCCTCCTCTGGTGGTGCTCAACCTTCTTCCTTTTCCGGTGGTGCTCAAATCCCTCGGTGTTCAGTGCTTTTCAATGGCACCAATTATCATGAATGGGTTCCACATATGCGGCGGCATATGCATGGCCTCCGACTTTGGGAGTTTCTCAGTGGTGAGCTGCCTTGTCCAGTCTTGCCTACTTGCCCAGTGCCACCAGTGATACCTCCAAAAGCCTCAGAAGCTACACAAAAGAAGTTGCGCAAAGACTATGAAGATGATATGGCCTCTTATATGTCTCATTTTCGTGCTTACCGTACTTGGTTGGATGAAGATGTCCGTGCTAGGGCTGTTCTCATTGCTAGTATGGAGCCACATCTACCTGGAGAATTATTCGACTTGACCATGCTTCGCAGATGTGGGCTTTCCTCCGCCAGCGTTATGAGCCCTCTGGTCAGTCCACTTATATTGCAGCCTTACATCAAGAGCAGCTGTTACAGCAGGGTGACAGTTCCGTTGAGGATTTCTTTCGACAGCTATCTGCAGTATGGCGTGAACTTGACATTCTTGGTCCTCAGTTGTCTCCAGACACTTGTGATTCCTGCAGAAAGCAACAGAGCCACCTTGAGCTTCGTCGCACCTATGACTTTCTAACTCGTCTGCGTGCCGAGTTTGAGCCTCTCCGTGCTCCGTTACTTGCTCGTGAGCCGTGTGTGTCCTTGATGGAGGCTCTTGCTGCTGTTCGTAATGAAGAGACTCGTCTTCGTTCTGCCGGTCTACTTCAGTCGACGCCCTCCTCAATCCTAGCTGGTCGGTCTGGGATTCTTGGTACTCCTCCTAAAGTACCCTCATCATCAGCCTCTGGCAGCTCAGGAATTCACAGTTCAAGTGGCCTTCATTGTAATTACTGTGGCAAAAATACACATGACGAAGACATTGTTTCAAGAAGAAGCGACATGCTCAGGCTCAGTCTCGCCGAGGTGGGCGTCACCCACAGGCTCAGTCCTAGCAGCCTGATACACAGCAGGAGATACTCATGTTACTACGTCGTCTTGCTGTTTCTGCACCTTCTGGAGCTACTGGTTCGGCCACTACTGGAGCAGCTGGCTCTGTCACTGGTGGTCCAGCACTCTCTGCTGCTACTTCTCAGTCTTCTACCGAGAGACCACCATCCACTTCAGGTACCTTGCCATGGATTCTTGATTCTGGTGCTTCTTTTCATATGACATCTGATCGTACTCGTCTATCTTCCATTTGCCCTTCTTCTGTTCCTCTCACCGTTCAAACTGTTGATGGTTCATCTCTTTCTGTTGTTGTTCGTGGCACTCTTTCATCTTCTTCTTTTCATGTTCCCAATGTTTCTTATGTGCCCAAATTGACTATGCAACTTATTTCTGCTGGCCAGCTTACCGATCATGGTTGTCGTGTTATTCTTGATTCTGACTCATGTCATGTCCAGGATCTCAGCACGGGTCTTCTGGTTGGTACTGGCCCTCTTCGTCATGATTCTCAGCGTCTTTGGGAGCTTGACTGGCTTTGTCTTCCTTCCACTGCTTCCATTGCCTCTGCCAGTCTTGTGGGATCTGCTTCTTTTGCATCGGCGACTTCATCCTCTTTTGCTCAGTGGCATCATCGTTTGGGACATCTATGTGGTTCTCGGTTATCCACTCTTATCCGTCGTGGTGTTTTGGGAAATGTCTCTGGTGACATTTCTTTGGATCAATGTCAGGGTTGTAAGCTTGGCAAACAGATTCAGCTTCCATATCCCTCTAGTGGGTCTGTGTCACAGCGTCCTTTTGACCTTGTTCATTCTGATGTATGGGGTCCCGCACCTTTTGTTTCGAAAGGGGGTCATCAATATTATGTCATATTTATCGATGATTTCTCGCGTTTCACATGGGTGTACTTTATGAAACATCGTAATGAGGTGCTATCAATATACCAGACCTTTGCTCGAATGATTCATACTCAATTTGATGCTCCTATTCGTATTTTTCGTGCTGACTCTACTGGGGAGTATCTTTCGAGCACTCTTCGCCAATTTCTTTCTGAGCAGGGCACTGTTTCTCAGTTTTCTTGTCCGAGTGCGCATGCTCAGAATGGTGTTGCTGAGCGCAAGCATCGCCATCTTCTTGAAACTGCCCGTGCTCTTATGATTGCGTCCTCTGTTCCACCTCATTTCTGGGCTGAAGCCATCTCTACTGCTACATATTTAACCAACATTCAGCCCTCTTCTGCTCTTCAAGGTGGCATCCCATCTCTAATGCTACATATTTAACCAACATTCAGCCCTCTTCTGCTCTTCAAGGTGGCATCCCATATGAGTGCCTCTATGGACATCCACCTGATTACTCCAGTCTTTGTCTTTTTGGATGTTCCTGCTATGTTCTTCTCGCTCCTCGTGAACGCACTAAGCTGACCTCTCAATCCATTGAATGTGTTTTCTTAGGCTATAGTGCTGAACACAAGGGATATCGTTGTTGGGATCCTGTTGCTCGTCGTATGCGGATTTCTCGGGATGTTACCTTTGATGAGTCTCGTCCTTTCTATCCTCGACCTTCCTCAGATGTTTGTTCTTAGGCTATTGTTGAGCCTATTTCCTTCTTGACTTTTCCTGATACACCTATCTCCACAACGCTTCTTCCTCTTCCTACATCTCCACCTTCTCCACCTCTAGAATCTCCAACTCCTCCACCTTCTCCTCCGCTACCCTCTGAACCATCTTCACAGGCTCCTCAATCCATTTACGATTCCAAGCCTCCTGTGATTCACACATACAGTCGTCGCCTTCAGGATCACTCGCCTCCTGTTGAGTCGTCTGAGTCGTCTCTCCCTGTTCCACCTCCTGTTGAACCATCTTCAGCAGAGGATCTTTCTTCTCTACCCTCCTCTCACTATAATCTTCGCAATCGCGGGTCTCTGAAGCCTGTAGACCGCTATGGTTTTGCTAGCACCGTTCTTTCTGAGCCGACCACATATCATGATGCTATTTGTCATCCAGAATGGAAACATGCCATGGCTGAGGAGATCGCTGCTCTTGAGCGCACTGGCACTCGGGACCTTGTTCCTCTTCCTTCTCATGCTCGTCCCATCACGTGCAAGTGGATTTATAAGATTAATACTTGCTCTGATGTCTCTCTTGAGCGTTATAAGGCCCGTCTTGTTGCTCGTGGTTTTCAGCAGGAGTATGGTTGCGACTATGATGAGACCTTTGCTCCTGTGGCTCATATGACCACTGTTCGCACTCTCCTTGCTGTTGCATCTGTTTGTGCTTGGTCGATTTCTCAACTTGATGTTAAAAATGCCTTTCTTAATGGTGAACTTTGTGAGGAGGTCTACATGCGGCCACCTCCTGGGTACTTTGTTCCTGATGGCATGGTTTGTCGTCTTCGCCGCTCTCTCTATGGTCTGAAACAAGCTCCTCGTGCTTGGTTTCAACGCTTTGCTTCTGTGATCACTGCTGCTGGTTTCTCCCCGAGTGATCATGATCCTGCCTTATTTGTTCATACTTCATCTCGTGGTCGCACTCTTCTTCTTCTTTATGTTGATGATATGATCATCACAGGCGATGATTTTGAGTATATTGCCTTTGTCAAGGCACGTCTCAGTGAGGAGTTTCTTATGTCCGACCTTGGTCCTCTTCGTTATTTTCTTGGGATTGAGGTCTCTTCCACCTCTGATGGCATTTATCTGTCCCAAGAAAAATATATTCAGGATCTTCTTGCTCGTTCTTCTCTCACTGACCATCGCAATGTTGAGACCCCCATCGAGCTTAACCTCCACCTTCGTGCCACTGATGGTAAACCTCTTGCTGATGCCACTCGATATCGTCATATTGTTGGGAGTCTTGTCTATTTAGCTATCACTCGTCCTGACATCTCATATGTTGTGCACATTCTTAGTCAGTTCGTTTCTGCTCCCACCCACATTCATTATAGTCATCTTCTTCGTGTCTTGCGTTATCTTCGTGGGGCCAGTACTCGTCGTCTGTTCTTCCCGCATTCTAGCTTTTTCCATCTCCAATCCTACTCTGATGCTACTTGGGCTAGCGACTCTGACCGTCGCTCGCTTTCTGCTTATTGTATTTTTCTTGGTGGCTCTCTCATTTCTTGAAGACAAAGAAGCAGACTGCGGTGTCTCGTTCGAGTGCAGAGGCAGAGTTGCGTGCTATGGCTCTTGCAACTGCAGAGGTTACTTGGCTTCGATGGTTACTTGAAGATTTCGGTGTTTCTGTTTCTGTGGCCACTCCTCTTCTGTCTGACAGCATCAGTGCTATCAACATAGCTCGTGATCCTGTGAAGCATGAGCTCACCAAGCATAGTGGAGTTGATGCATATTACACTCGGGCTCAGGTGCAGAATGATGTCATTACTCTTCGCTATGTGCCCTCCGAGCTCCAGGTGGCTGACTTCTTCACTAAGGCACAAACACGGGCTCAGCATTGTTTCTTTCTCTCCAAACTCAGTTTCCGTGATCCACCTTGAGTTTGAGGGGGGTGTTAGAGATATGTGTATACTTGTATTTTCCACTTGTGTAGGGGTTCTTTTGCATATTGTACATGTACATATCGGGGCTTCCCCCTTCTTCTCAATACAGGGTTCGTTTACCTAACAGGCTTTACCATGATAAGTAATCCATATCAGTTATGGAAAAGTTTCTGACAGAAGGTTAACTAAAAAACTTTTATAGACCACTCAAGTCATATTTGATTGGGTTTCCTACGGAAGCCATGGTGGTTTAATATTCACATAAACCTACTTATAAACGAAACTTGAAAGGATACAAGAATGAGAGATTTTCCATATCTTACTCCATGACTATATAAACATAGTTGTCATCTTCGAATGCATTGTAAAAGTGTACAACATTTTCATGCCCTTGTAATGCCTTCAATATTTTTACTTCTCGCTTTACGTCTTCAACAGCAACAGGAAGGACCATCTGCAGGGAAAATATCCCATTTGTGTGAAGTTAATTCTGTACACTGTATTTCAAAATAGGAGTTACTTGTGTACTTTTCTTGATATTATGAACAAATCACACTCGCTATACTGTACTGATATCGAATGCGCAGAGAAACAGATGTGGATTATGGACCAACATGTGTCCACTAAGGCCAAGGATCATTTTTGGAAGTGTTACATTTCTGATGCAGCCTATTTGGTTACAGATAAAAGAATTATCAGTTATATTCATCTGGGCAAAAGTGGTGAAAACCGAATATGTTCCTAATACCGTTACGGCACAACTGTGTAATGCCAAAGCAGACAGAGCTGCCACTGGCCATGATATGCCCATCAATAATTTTTGCATCATTCAGTGATCTCTGTAGCTTTGACACACAAATTGTGACATTGAGAAACCGAAACCAAAACATCATTCAGTGATCTCTGTAGCTTCCAAGGCCGCTGATTAGCAGATCTAACTTGCCCACAGTATCTAATCCAAAGATGAGGAGCTCTCCTACGTGTTCTCAGAAAGGGAAAGACTGCCCAAATTAGCAGATATATGTACAGAAACCTAAATTAAGTCAGCATGTCTTTTTCTTTCTTTTTTAGAGGGCAAGTCAGCATGTCTTTATTTGAGATTCCTGTTTCTGCTGATTCGCCATGTGCAGTGTCCCAAGACAATTTGGCATTTGGCAACCTGTGCCAACAACTTCGCATAAGCTACCGCACCCGTGATAAACGAGAAGCACCGCCAGCAAACCGTGCAGAGCTAGCCCAGCTGGCGTGACACAGCACGAGGCCTCAGGCCTAGCCCACCCGTCAGCCAGCCAGCAACACGAGCCGGTCCTCCCCCGGTGGAAAGGAAATGAGAGAGAAAAAAAAAACAATGATAAGGCTCGGTCTCCGGCGAGCAGAGCACGCATAGCAGTCAGGTACCTTATTCTTGTCGATGCGCTTGACTGCGACGCGCTCGGAGGATGCGCGATCGACGGCGGCGAAGGTGTAGCCGAACTGGCCGTGGCCCAGCAGCTTCCCGAGCGCGTAGCGCGCCTCGAAGTCCTTGTCGTAGCCGAAGTCGGTCCGCTTCCCGCACGCGACGATCCCGCCGCGCCCCTTCTTCGCCGCCGCCGCGGCGGCGAAGTCACCTGCTGCGCCGGGGTCGGAGGCGGCCTGGCCGGCGGCGCAGGAGGAGCAGAGGCCCATCGTCAGCGGCTCCTTCCGCCGGTGCCCCCGCAACCATCAATGGCGCAAGGGATTCGGGGGGTCAAAGCCTGCGGAGACTTTTGTACCAGCTGAGCTCGCTTCTTGGGGGAGAGGCGCGCTCTCTCTCTCTCTCTCTCTTCGCTGCGGTAGCGATGTCGTCGCCTCCTCCGTCCGTCCTGCCTGGTTTCAGGAGTAAAGAAAAATAATGGCGGTGGCTCCGCGGCGGCGCCCTGGCTGCCCGTCAGGATGACGGTGTGGGGACGGGAGGGAGCGGGCCCGCGTGTCGGTGGGGTGGGACTGGGCGAGGGGAGGGTGAGGTGGGTTGGGTGGGGGAGGGTGCGAGGGTGACGTGGAGGGGGAAATGGGGAGGAAAGAAAGGCGACGCGATTTGGTGCGCGGGTGTTGGTGACCTGGTGGTACCGTGTTGGACTCCCCGGTCGGGTCCCGCCACGCGGAGAGTATTTTATTTTCTTTCAATTGTTCAAGAGTAACATGCGGTTTTGCATCCACTGGGCTCTGTAAACTTATTTCTTTCTAAATTTTAATGTTAGCATATCCCAATTTCGATATCTACAAATTGCACGTCCCGGTCGTCCCCTATTCCACTGCCCTAGGCTTGTTCTGCCGCGATTTAATATGGTTTTTGGACTCAAACCACGCTAACGCACAGGACAATAGGCTTTTTCTAACACATGGATGAGTTTCCCGGATACTCTTGAGGAAGGGTGAGGCACTGAGCGGGAGCTAGCGCTCGAACCGCGGGTGGGCAGCCTGAGTGCCTGTTCAGCTGACCAACCCAGCCCCTGCTCAGTTCTCAATGGACAATGGGTTATGTGTAATGGTCTTGCTGGTTTCGTTTGGTCATGGGCACATGATGGCAGCGAGTGATGAGCATGTGAAGAGCGAGGAGTTGCAGCGCCTGAGATGTAGGAGAAGACCGCGTGAACAAGTAGCTATGCATCCTATTGATTAAGAAACCCACGAGACGGTGATGATGAGGAAACCATATGTACCACTACGTTGGTCCCTATACTGTGGCCTCCAATGACATCGATGCCACCGCCATTATTGTCGGTAAGGATGTGGAGGCAAAATAGGTGTGGTGTACGATGGAGAAGAAGGTCATAGTGGATGCATCATTGGATGCATAGTTGGGATAGAGAAGAAGGTTATAATGGATGCATTGTTGGACGTTGATGTGGAGGTGGTGTGGTACAATAATACAAGTAAAGACCTAAGGCAATTTACAAGTAGGGAGCCAAATGTATAAATGATTTATACGTACGGAAATAGGGAATCTATTTAGACCTTGAGTACAATTCAGAAATCAACTTTAGAGTTGATGGACCTAATCTAAACCTGCATAAGGTAATGGGTATCAAGTGCATTAGAAATTTGATCAATCGGAGACCTCGGTTTTAATAGTCATCTGTATTTTGGTATACGAATTTCTCCTTCCTTGTGGGGTTTTGTACATTACATCTGGATTTGTTTTCCTTAATTTGATTTTGTCCATGCAAGCTTTTCAAGGAGACCACGAGCTAATTTGTTCAAGCATATTTCGTTCTCCCAATAAAAAAAACACTCCTTTCAGTATTTTTGAGACGAGAAATAATATTTCTACATGTTGTACTGCCTCCGTTCATGAATGGGTGCTAGTAAAAGTGATCCACATTTAATTAAGTTCGTAGTAAATAGTATTCATATTTATGACTCTAAATCAATGTATCAAAAATATGTTTTAATTAATATAATGACATTTATTTGATATTATAGGTATTTTTTTAATCATTAAGATTATAAGATACTAAAACATGATATTGTGTAAGAATTCCATTTTTTTCTGGATGGACAGAGTACGTATTGCACTGATATTTAACTAGTGCCGAAATAGAAATATAAAACATCTCGGTGGAACGAAGCCCCCAGTTTGCTCCTTGTTTTGTTTATTATCTGAGACCACTTACCCTTTGTTTAGTCGCAAACCGACAAATGTCTCCAGCCACGTGCTAAAGGACTAAAGGAGGCTGCCGGCAGCGGATCTCAGATCTAAGTTTAAAAATAAATGTGCTATTTGGCTTGAGAACCAGCTCATTTTAGATATGATATTTTTTCATAAAGGATTTTTTTGTTAATCTTCGTCAAACACATCGGTAAGATATAACAATAGCAATAAAATTACTCTGGTCACTACACACCTATTGTGCACACAGCAAGAGACAATAAAAGCAAAAAAAAAAAAGACATATATATTCAACATTTTGGATCATGATGCAACCTCCTCAAATGCAACACTTCTAAACTATGGACTAAAGTTTAGTTTAATCTATCCAAACACGTACTAAAGACGCTTTCAGTGTTTTACCAAACTCTGACGTAAACCACCTTTTCTCTCGTCTACAAAAACATGCAATTCTCGCATGCAATTTACATTTTGGATCATGAACTAATTTAAACGGCACGGATCCTATAATTATACTCTTTTGTGAATGGAAGGATTACAACACAACAATTAATACTGTCATTGCTCATATTCGTGTTACAAGAACAGAGACAGACAAACTTCATCCACACGCAAATGCGCTCTCGCAAAACATTTACAAAATACAGAATATTAATTAGTGTCATGCATTTTTTGATAAAATAAGTATTTATTAATTTGCACTTATTACATTCCGGCCTCTGCAGAAAAACACACATCCATCAGCCTATAAAAACACAGAATATAGTGTTGTGCAGTTGTAAAATGACTCGAGGGCTATCCTCACACGATTCGGTTCAAAGCAAGCTAGGTGTGCGGCGTGCACGGAAGTGAGCTGCGGCTTGACCTCGTCAACGTAGACAAAGCAAGAAAGGAGGGTCTACTAGGTATACGTAGGCATAGCTCGGATTACTTCTATATTTATTGTAGTTCGTTTTGATTTTTTTGGTGCATATATTTTGCTATGTATCTAAATAAATAATATGTCTAGATACATAACAAAATGCATGTACCAAAAAAGTTAAAGTGAACTATAATTTAAAACAAAGAGAGTATCAGCCTACGTGAATAAAGCAGTGTGAACATGCGCCATGCCACCACAGATACTGTGGATTTTGTCTCCAAAATGGCATCCCTTCATATGACAACATGATGGGTTCTATCCTAGCCAATTATGAATGTGTCACAAGCCATGTGCATGCGTCGACCAAAATAATGTTGCATTGAGCCATTGACTATTGTAACGCTGCAACCAATTACATCACACTTCCTCTCATCACATAAACTGGCGGATTGTATAATACACCCCCCCCCTCACCCCACACCCACCCACCCACACACCACCACCACCACCACTTCTTACAGAAGAGGACGTGTCACTTTAGTTAGATGCAGTCCTCAGCATGTTTAAGTTTGGCTATCATTATTTAGGAATACTTTAATTGAAGCTTTGGAAATAGATAACCTAGGTTTTATTTTTTAGAAAACAAACAATGCGAAATAGTTTTCCAGTAACCATGTTGATATCCAGAACAACGTACTCATTTGTGATTAGATGGAGAATTATGTTCCCAAACGTGCACACGAAGCACACTGCTACTAGTATAGAGATGGCTTGGTAAATTCGGTGATAGAAGAACACTCTTGAAGGTTGTACTTATGGATGATTTCAAAGATGAAACTTTAAAGACAAAGTTAGATGAAACTTTAAAGACAAAGTTAGATGAAACTTTAAAGACAGCTATTTGACCAAATACTCTAAGAATAATAATTTCCATGAATTGCTAATTGCTTTTATAAAAAAACCTAGAGAACATAGAAAGGGATGTCGTGTCAACTGTCAAGCCTATAAAATTCTCGCTTGCATCATGTGCATGCATTTGGTACGCGAAGTTGGAAAGGCACCAAGCAATGGACTAAGGTCACCTCATTCCCTGGGCATGCAGGCCCCCTAGGCATCTTGAACCTTTTATGAATTGCATGATTATGTGTTGTATACAAGCATGTTGCTTGTGTATGACAATAACCCACAATGACCTACTTCTCTAGCCCTCACTCCTTGTTCATACCCATGAGTGTTTCTTGTTTACTTTCAAGACTGTAATGCATGCTTAGCTTGCTTAGATCAGTAGAATTCAAGCATGAGATGGGTTTCTCGCTTGCTTGATGTTATTGCTTTAGGTAATCAACAAATAGGAGGGAAAAGAGCTCAAACTTGACCAAGAGAGTGTAAGTGATCGAGGGTCAACGAGTAAGGCCATGATGAGAAGGGGTCTTGGATGGCTTGGCTGATTAAGGACTATTGCATCTATTTTAGTTGAGTATTGAATGCATTTTCGCATAGACCATGTGTCATGAATGAGAATGGTAAACTTAGTGTCATGTTGCGTCTAGGTAACCCCATGGATCCAATGTTGTTTGGGACACAAAGTAGCCAGAAAGTTAGTACCCCATTGCATCTTGGTAGTTCATTGGGTGACCTAGGCAGATGAGGAGAAGGATGGAGGCATGAATCATCCCCTTACCCAACCTTGTGTATGGTAGTTTGATCTCACGCTCCTTATGGATAAAGTTCTGCACCTATATAAGGTAGCGTAGTAGTTAAATATTTTGGAATGTTGTATTCTTGATTATGAGCACGTTCTTGACTTCTGGTCTCAGAGAAGGGTCACGATGAAAGGACTCGTGGAATATCAAGCTCCACCTCTCATGTTGATGTTCAAATATACTTAGCTTTGTCATGCTTACCTTGTAAAACTTTGGTAGATAGGCTAGGTCATAGGATCACCTTCATCTATGCACAAAATGCTATTTGTGCAACTCAACTTCATTTACCTTGTTAAAGCCTTAAATGCATACTCCTTCGTATATAATTTGGGCAGGTCTTGTTGAGTACAATCTCATACTCACGTTGTTGTCGTTAAGTTCTTTTGCAGGCACTATGATGTCCATGTCATCCCCTTGGAGCCGAACAAAGTGGATTAATGACAGAAGCCAACGGACGCTTATATGGTGGTGACACTCATTGGCAAAGGCATTAGAAGTTCATTTGAAACATAAGACTTTCAACATAGCTAAAACATCATAGTAGTCATACGGTTCACAACTCACATTTGGGTTAGGTATGAGTCTCGATTTAGCGTTGAAAAACTGGACTTAGTAATTTGGTAATGTTTTTCAGATGCTTTCACTAGTCTACCTAATCTTTTGACAAGGCTAATTATCAAAAGTGTGCAAATGGCATCTCTATAGATTATTAGAGTTCATTTATTTAAGCTGAGTCGGTCAAAATTAACAGGTCCTCACAATACTATAATCACAATTTCTTATTTTTACCTCCTATTTCTATTGTTATTCATCAAAAGAGTATTATTTATATTGTTACTTAGAATGGTTTTCAATTTATACAACAGCCAGCCATCTTCTAGCTGGTTCGAGTATAACACACCTCTAGATTAAAAAATAACATATCGGATACAAACCGAACCACTTGAGTAAAATTGGAAACTTTGAATCTAGACCACATGATGTTGATTCAAGGGGGCACATGAGGAGAGTGGGAGGGGATTTGCAAAAGTCCAACTAGGAGCGGCCAGTTAAGCGCAAAATTGCCCAATCCCATGCGCCCCTTAGATCAACATCATGTGGTCTAGATTCAAAGTTTCTAAGCAAGTGGTTCGGTTTGCACCTGATATGTTCAAAGGAAAAAAAAGCTCTAAGAGCAACTCTAGCAGGGCACCTAAACAGACTACCTACCCTATTTTTAGGTAGTTGGGGTAAGAAAAACGGGTCCAGCAGGCTACCTACTTGACTACCTACTTTTGTTGCATTCCTAAATCCTCTCCTCCTCTACCTATTCTTGTTGGGCCAACAGCTCTGGGCAGGTAAAATTTCTCTCTCCACATCCCGCACGCGCCTCTCTCTCACGCTCGCACCAACGCACGCTCACGACCTTCCTCCACTTTGCCGGCGGCCGTACACGGGCGCTCCTTCCTTGCCCGCCCTGGTGGCTTTCCTCCCGGCGCTGCGCATTCCCTGGCGGAGCTCCTCCTCGGCGCGACGCCTCCCCGGCGGAGCTCCTCCCCGACACGATGGATGGAGCCAGAGCAGAGCCACGCCATGGTCGGAGGCCAGGGTTAGGCATGGGTCGGAGGATGACGACGGGCTCCGGCGGATCTCCTCGACGCAGCGGCCCTCCTCAGCGGATGCGTTCTCCTCGCTGCGGCCAGCCTCGCTCCCCGTCGCGGCTTCCCTCGGCTCGTCCTCTGCCGGACGTGGGAGGAGCACGGGGCTCACCGACGCGGCCTTCCCCACGCGCAGCTCCTCCCCCAGCGCTCTAGGCTCGCCGGCCCTACTCCGCCGCAGCACCGCCCACTGCTCCCTGTCTCGATGGCAAACAGGGGAAGGAGGAGATGACATGTTAGCTCCACATGTCATTGACTATTAAGCTGAATTTAGGTAGGCATGTTTTGGTAGTACCGCTGGAGTTGGGACTAAAATTTAGGTAGTATAAAATTTAGGTAGTATAAATATTGGTGGCCAGCTAAATGTAGTTTTAGGCAGTGTTGTTTTAGTAGTAGTGCTGAAGTTGCTCAAAGCAAATAGCTATTTGAACTACGTAAAAAAAGAAGAAACCTCGCAGATCATGCTTAGGGGCAAATATCTACTACCCGGCTATGATACCAACATTTTTTTTGAACAGATACCATTAATGACATTAATATTACGCGGTCGCGTTGCCCTTTTGCTTTGATGTCGGTCTTAATTGCAGATCTGGCTGATATCCCCAGCTTTTGTATCAAACCTTCCTGTATATGTTTTCTTAAAAGCAGAGTGATCTCCTTTCAAAGATGTTGCATACAAAATACTACATACGCAGGCTGGTAGCACATACAAAATACTAAATATCTGTTCGATTCGTTTGAAAAAGGTTGTTCCTGCATACTCGAGCAGCATCCCAGCTCAATCCCTGATCGTTGTGCCATAGACCCGGTACATTCTGCTGCCCCAAGGATCCTTTTCGTGCAGATAGTACGATTTCAAGCAACACCACATCCAAGGTGGATTCCTGGTGAAGGGGGCAACTTCCTCGCTGTCCTCTGCTTCTGGGACATCGTTCATCTTTTTTATGGTCACTTCTTCTAGTCGTAAAACCACTGAAGAATTTGACCTGCCAAGGATTTAGATGAAGGCACGACCGCCAAACTCAGCAAGACTTCTAAGCATTCATAACTTTTTTACCACCAATTCTGATTTTTTTCACTAGTGATGAATATGGACACCTGGGCTGGTTTGTAGGCAAGGAAATTAAGCATAAGGGTTATTTTCACTAGTGATGGATGAGGTCACAAGGGACATACAAGGTGATATCCCTTGGTATATGCTCTTTGCTGATAATGTGGTGCTAGTTGACGAGACAAGGACATGAGTTAATAGGAAGTTAGAACTATGGAGGCACACGTTAGAGTCAAAAGGGTTTAGACTTAGTAGGACAAAGACCGAGTACATGAGGTGCCACTTCAACGCGACTAGGAACGAGGAGAGAGACGTTAGTCTCGATGGGCAAATGGTGGCCAAGAAGGATACTTTTTGGTATTTAGGATCGATGCTACAAAAGGATGACGACATCGATGAAGATGTTAGGCATAGAATCTCAGCCGATTAGTTGAAATGGCGTCAAGCTTCAGGCGTTCTCCGTGACAAAAGGGTTCCTCAGAAGTTAAAAGATAAGTTTTATAGAACAACGATTCATCCGGCGATGCCATACGGCGCTAATGTTGGCCTATAAAAAGGCGACATATCCAGCAATTGAGTGTAGCAGAGATGCGTATGTTATGATGGTGTTGTGGACACACAAGGAGGGATAGAGTCCGGAACGACGATATTCGGGATAGGGTTAGGATGACACCAATTGAGGAGAAATTGATTCAACACCGGTTGAGATGGTTTGGCCATGTCCAACGGAGGCCACCTGAGGTGCCGATGCGTAGTGGGGTTATAAAACGGGTCGATAATGTAAAGAACGGTAGAGGTCGACCTAAACTGACTTGGAACGAATCGGTTAAGAGAGACCTTAAGGAGTGAAATATTCTAAGGATTTAGCTATGGATATGAACGCTTGAAAACTAGCATTTAACATGCCTGAACCATAATCCTTTTTTTTATCTTTTATGTGTCCTTTGTTTCCTAGTCTCTTTTGGGTTTCATCTCTAGCCTACCCCAATTTGCTTAGGACAAAAAACTATATCGTTGTATTACCAATCCGTTCTTAAGGAGAAATGCATGAATTCTCGCTGTAGGATCCTCAAGGGTCAACTGAATACAATATTCACTAGTCGAAAAAGAACAACTTCACTGGATATGCTGCCACAACACGGACCAAGGTTTTCACTTTGTGCGTCACCCTAGCAGGCTAGCACAAAAGAAAAAGGAAATTGAAGCTGGTTAGCTTTAGAGTTCGCAGTTCTGTGTTTCTAACTATGGAAAAAAATATAGTTTTCTCATGAAAAGGGGATAGATAAATCACTGTGATACTTAAAAGTAAAATGGGAAAGAAGTAATACCTCATCATGAGTAAAAGACCCCATTAACTTTTGAGTAACCTGCTTTCGAATATTCTACACCTGACAGGATTGATAACAATTGTCATGAGGCAAAATCCTTTGTGCGAGATAGATGGCAGCAAAAATGCATTACAACTTTATGCAGAGCTTTATCACCAATATAATATATGTAAACCAGCACTTTGACAAGATCATGTGCTTCATTTGGATATCCATATATACATAACACATGCAAAAAATATGGGGTTTGTTTTTATGCACAACAGCATTCATATGCAAATAGAACAACCGGACGGTGAATCAGGTAACAATAAAGATAAGGCATGATGAACAAACTTAAATATTGCTATTTTAATCAATTAAATGCTAAATCAGAAGCTAGATTCATGATCTGAATGATGAAAACTATCAGACTATGCTCAGCTCTATACCAGTAACATTAGAGGGGGATCTTGTCATCGGCCGGCAGTGAACTTTTTTGGCGTTGCGGCTGTCATACATCCTGGAGGTGTTAATGTAATTGGTAAAATTTACTTATATAATATCCAACGAACATTAAAGTTAATCAGAAAAGAATATTACCCTCAGATGATCAACAGCGCTACCATCTTCATGAGATAAAAGGCGAACTCCACTAGAGTCCAACAAATCGTCTTTCCAAATGCCAAACTCTCATGTGTCGGAACGTCGGAACTGTTCTGAGGATTTTTTTCAGACACATGAGAGTTTGGCATTTGGAAAGGCAACACATGGCATTGTATACACAGGATTTTTTTCAGACAGAAAAAATCCTCAAAATAGTTCCGACACGTGGCATTGTACATGAAACCTCCCTGGGTACTTAGGTAGAGGTGGTCCTACAAGCCGAGGGGGTGATGCAAATTCCTCAGCAATAGTATAGTGTTTTTCAAGTAAGTAATACAGATACAAAACAGTATTTTTTTCAGCAAAAGCAGACCGGTTCTGTTCACTTGAACTTACTAAAGTTGCCAGTAAAGCATTGTTAGGGACGTACTAGTTAAGTATATATATCCTAAACAAACATAATAGCATATATCAATCACTTATGGAGAGAGCAGATACTTTAAAAGAAATATGAGTTCACTGCAAGAACTTGACAACCTAACAAAATAGGAACAATTCTTAACAACAAAATTCAAACTGTTGTTGAAGACAATTGCCTTTGGCGTGCCGGCGTTGATGCACATCAGGAATCAACATGGCAACGGGTAATTCCCCGTCGGGTTTCGTATTCCCATTCCCGTCCCCGTGGAAGCTCGCGGGGATGTTCTCTTCCCATCCCCGAACCCGCGCGGGGAATGCATCCCCGACGGGGTCCCCGTACCCGCAATAATTTTGAAAAAAAAAAATCCTCAAATCAATCTAAAAGAAGAAATGTTCACCACAAACGCATCTTGCGTCAGCATGAAATAAGATTATTTCCTTTCCAAATCGCAGTGTAAACGAATCAAAAAAAAAACAATCCACAAATCTCACAAACACACAACTACTTGTGTCAGGATGGAAAAGAAGATGCAAAACAACAAGATATGCCTCTGCGGCTCGGCTATTCCACTAGCAGGATGAGATAAAGGAGACACAAGACATTTCCTGCAAATCGATGGTATTCGACACAAGCTATCGCAGGGGCCATGGCGACCGGTGATGGTCTGGCCTGGGGCTCCGGGCATGCTGCACGCCAGGGAAGGCAGACTGGCGGAGGGGCACGGCCGCTCGGGGTAATGATTGGCGAGGCCTCGCAGCTGCTCGTGTGCCGGCGAGAATCGCGCTCACCGCCGTGGGCAGCGTCTGCGCTAGTGCTGTAGCGGCTGCGGAGTGGCTGGAGGCTGGGGGATTCGAGGGCTAAGGGCGAGGGATTAGGGTTAGAAATTTGCATTTATATATATATTTAAGCCTCTAATGGGCTTTGATAGGCCGAATTGGTACGAACTTTTAAGCCAGCAACACCACAGTTTCTTGGCTAATATAAAAAAAACATTTTCTTGGCGGGTCAGACATTTTTTACGTCTTTTATCTCGATACAGCTGGGTACAGCTGTATTATCTGCTCATGTACAATTCACACTAATTTAACCCACGTACACCACACACCACGAGTACATAAGCAAACAGACAACTACACTCAGATTACTAAACCGCGTCCTTTGTGTGATCACCGGATCTATCCACAGCTCTGTAGACGACGGACGCGTCGCACTCTCTTTGTGGCTTCACGCGTGAGAGGTAAAAAATTATTTAGGGAACCTACTGTTCCCGATGAAAAATCTAGCGTTGAGCAGCGCTCGAACGTAAGACCGGCGGCTTCCGTAGCTGGAGAATCGATCGACTGAGCTATGGCTCGTTCCCTAGCGGGTCGGACCTGACAACCATCCCCGGCTTGTTTTTCCGGAGAAACTCTTAATAACGATTAGTGTTTCCGCATAAACAAATTCCAGGCTCCTAGAAAATCGTCTTAGAAGAGCCATCTATGACAATTGATTTTTAAAGACGATTGTCTTAAGAGAACCGTCTCTAAAAAATAACTACGCGTATATGCAGTCCGAAGTTTCGGATTTGGATTCTCTGTCTGTCTCTCTCTCCTTGAGTAGGGGATAGAAAATGTATGCGCGCATGAGATACAAATTTTCAGACTTTGGGTTCTTGACTCCCTATTGAATCTCATTCTCTCTCTTTGCTTTGGGACATGTGCATCACCTTATCTTCAAGCTACGCACGACACCTCTCAGCTCACTTATTATCTATACACTCATCCTCATTTTTTTATCTCTTATCTCTCTTTCTTCTCCAGCTGCATGAGGTTCTCATCTCTCGTCTCTCTTTCTTCTCTAGGAGCACGAGCGCACGCCATGGCCGAGCAGCACTGGTACGACATGACGCAAACCCGAGCAGCGTTGGTACGACATGGCCGGCTTGGGGGCTGTGACTAAAAGTGAGTTTATGTTTTTCTTCTTCGACATCTCAGTGTCTTGTTCTTGGTCTTCATTTGCTACTTTTTTACTTGTAGTGCTGCTCAATCTTCATTATTCAGTACCACCAGCAGGTGCTCATCGGTGTCGTGCCACCACCGCGCGTGCCTCATGCTCACAGATGGTACGCCGCCGCCACACGTGCTTGCCTGCCATGCTCGCCGGTGGTCCACAACACGAGCTCGCCGGTGTGACGCCGTCGCCGCACATGCCTGCTCGCCATGCTCGCTGGTGGTCCGCAGTAGGAGCTCATCGTTTTCATGCCACCGGCGAGCTCCTGCTGCGAACCATTGACGAGCATGGCGGGCAGACATGTGCGACGATGGTGTCACAGCGGTGAGCTTTTTTAATATCAAAATTCATTTTTAGAGGCGGTTTTCTTAAGTCAACCGCCTCTGAAGATCGAATTTCAGAGGCAGTTGTCTTGATGGAACCGTCTCTGAAGATCTATCTTCAGAGGTGACTGTCTTAATTTAACCGCCTCTGAAAAGCTATCTTCAGGGACAGTTAAAAGCCTATTATTAGAGTTGTCTTATCTTTACAGTCGATGGCACAGTTGCGTCCAGTCTAACCGTTACTGATGACCCAATTTAACCGCCTCTATAGTAACTTTTTATACTAGTCGTGGGGGCAACATTGGCATGATGAGGACGGCTTCGTGCCCCATGGAGGCCAGGAGGTCGGGCTTTACGCAGATCATATTGCTTGTGTTGAGGCGGAGGTGGTTGTGGCCTCTCATGCGGCAAAAGTTGCGGCTGCTGTTGTTGTCCACATGGAGGATGCAGGAACGAGTGCGGACGTGGAGGATGCTGACCTGGTGGAGGCCGAGTTCTTCACCCATCAGCACCCGACGGCCATGGAAGTCGATCCGTCGCTGCTTTTGACATCGGCCTCTGCTGTGACGCTGCAGCTGCCCGCGTTGCGTCAATGGCTAGTATGGACTACGGTGCCTTCGATGTGGCTGCTGAGCTACACTCGGCGACGGATAACGCGATGCTGCCGCCATAAATTTTGCTGTAATTTGCGTGGCGTCCTCTGGGGCGCCAACTTCGAGTGATCCTGTGCTGGCATCCAATGCCACATCGGTGCCCACATCGTCGTCCCTAGAGTTTATCACGGACTCCATCGAGGCTGGCCTCGGAGTGGCGGTTGTCGACAGCTCGGCCGCCATCTCAGTCGACGAGTTCATCGCATCCTTCAAGAAGCCACTTGAGCAGTCGATACTCCATACCCTGAACATGCGTGTCACCAAGGCAGTGCACTTCGACAACAATGATGACCTGGACTGGGTGTGTGGCAGAACCTTCTAAATCATATGGCCCACACGCATGATTATTGTCTAAACAGACTCCTAATAACCATGACCGTGTTCCATACGACTTAAAAAGTCTGTCGGGTAAATCCTGAATCATCCACAATTCTCCGAGCAGGATCCATCGTTATAGAGAGACATTGCAGTATTACAACAGTTTGATGTAAATAATATACCATGGAGTAAAATAGCGGAAGACTTACAATAACATAAGTTTACAAACCTTTGAGTTTCAAATATTTACAACCATAAGTTTAGATTGTACAAACCATAATAGTAGTGGAGTAGCAGTAGATAACCTTATTACAATACCAAACGAAAAGCTCTGCCCAAGAGCTAAACACCTTACTCGTCGTCGCTTTCCTCGACGACTGACATGCAGCAGGATGCGAAGCATGCCTGCCCATGAGGCTCACCTGCAACAAGGGTTCAACAACCCTGAGTACAAAAGTACTCAACAAGACTGACCCGACGAAAAGAGGGGTGGAGACTCAAGAAATGCAGGCTAGAGGGACAAGGTAAGGCTTGTAAGAGATAAGAAATTTTGCGAAAAGGATTAACAGAAAGTAAAGTTTTCTTGGACTAGCTCCAATTATCAACCAACTTTATTATTAAACCTTAATCTTTGTTCAAGTTGTTACTACGATGATGAACACCGATCGAGTCTTCTTCTCCGAGAAGCAACGGCGATTCGAATCCATTTTCATACCCAGCTGGGACCTAGGTCACTGGAATACCGGAGACTTTAACTCCGATGCACCCCAGATGAACCGATATACCGGGATAACAACCGCAGCCATATATCACAACATGATACACGTGAGCTCTGCGGCCCAGCGTACCGAGATACGTGGGAACTTAAACCCCACAGTAAAACACACTATGACATATGTGGGATCTCTGGCCCCACTATAAGTCACTCCATGATATACACGGCTTCAACCATCCGTATATCACTTCATGCATGTGGATTTCTAAATTCTCGATATCACCAGTTCACCAACGGACGGGACCTAGGGCATCAACAGACGGAAACACTATAGAGGGACTCCATTCCCAGAGCAAGTTAGCCGTCCGGACTCGATTTATTTCTATTATCAAGATACCAACAAAGAAAACCAAACTCATCTTTTTCATTCTTTTACCTTTGAAGATTTAACTAAATAAGCAGGGCTAAGCGTTACTACCTATCTTCCAAAGCAGGTAACAAGGAATAAGGAAATAAGACAGGTAATGCAATTGGTGGGTTTTTCACTCAACTCCTATTACTTAATGCAACATATCATATCTAAAGCGGTAAAACTTTTATAAATAGAATAGGGTTTGAATGCATCCGGGGCTTACCTTGATGTTTGGGGTAGACGGTCTCAAACTCTGGATCAACTCCCGATTCCTGAATCTGCTCTTCCTTCGGATCTGGGCGACAACGTTAACTCTCCGTTAACGGAAGCTATTCGATAATTAATATGCTTTAACATGATGGAATAGTAAACATGATGCTCGATGGATGCATGATCAGATTAAGGGATCGAGTATAACTTTTCTTCACGATAAAGTTGCAAGCCAACAAAACTTCGCTTATAAAACTCATTAGGGTTAACTACGCCATTCAAGAAATTAATTAAACACATAAAATAATGTTGATTAAGCCCTAATGACATGATTAAGGTAAGCATAAACAATTAATTAAAGTGCCAAAGGTCATTAGGGTTAATGACCCAAGGTCATCAATCAATCCCAAAGTCAAACAAATCCTATAATGATTAAACTCAAATAAAGGGATTAATTAATTATTTAAAAGCATTAATAAAGGCAAAAAATTAAAGTTATCAAATTAAGCCCAAATTTTTATTTTAGAAAGCTCTTAGCCTAATTAGATGGCAAAACAAATTTCAGAATTAAAAGCCAATTATTTTATTTATTAAAAATCATTGAAGGTCCATTTTTCAATTAAAAGGGCTAATTTTAACATATGCAAAAGTACTCAAATTTGGCATTTCATATTTTTACTAGGTATATGACATCATAAAGAACATTCTTAAAAATTTTTAGAATTTTTGAAGCTATATATAAATTACTATGATTTTTCAAAGAAAATAGCGTTTAAATCTTTTTCTGAAAATAGAAAAAGAAAATCGGCACGGTTCTATATATGAATTACTATGATTTTTCAAAGAAAATAGCATTTAAATCTTTTTCTGAAAATAGAAAAAGAAAATCGGCACAGTACTCCCGCGCTGACCGACGATCCGCCGGAGGTTGACCGGCGATTACTCGCCGTCGGCGAGGTCTCCGGTGACCGAACTTGGACCACTGGGCCCAGCTCGACACGGCGAGTCGATGGAGGTAGCTAACGGCGTGGCGGGGCGACGGCGGCACCCACGCCGGCGGCCATGGCGGCGCGGCGGAGCTAGGGCGCGGCGACGAAGCTCACCGGAGCTGTTTCCGACGACGGCGACTACACGGACACACGCAGGGCACTCAGACGATTTCGTTTGGCAACAAAATGAAGCCAAACTGGAACCCTAGCCCCGACGGCTATGCGCGCGGCTGCGCTGGCAACACTGCGCCGGCGGCGAGCTACGGTGGCCGGCGGTTATGACACGGGAATGCTGAAATTGATAGCGCAAACAGCTGCAGGAGCTCACCCCGGTGCTGATGCGCACGTTAATGAGGGCCCGGAGTGCTTGAATCGAGCTGCGGTCGGCGGCGGTGATGGCGGCGGCGGCGCTCCGATGGCAAGGTCGGCGTCACCGGCGTTCCTGTGGACCATCAAGCCAGCCAAGGTGCGCATAAGGGGCAAGATAGCATGAAGAACACGACAGGATGGTTAAAGAGAATATATTTTCAACCTCGACGACGGTCGACGGCGAAAACGCTCACGGCGGCTCAGCGACCGGCCGTGGAGAAGACGACGGCGCGCGGGCAGCTCGGGCGAGGAGAGTAAGCACGAACTAGCTCAAATTGACCGTGAAGATGTGGCGGAGCTATTGGCAAGAGCAATCGGGCAGTGGTGAAGCGTCGGCGGCGAATTCGAGCGGCGGAGCAAAGTCGTCGGCGACGGCGGCAGGAAGAAGAAAGAAGAGAAACGGCGGCGCCTGACCGGTATTTATAGGCCAAGGGTGACGCACGGACGGGCGACACGACGACGGTGAAGTTTTGGGTGTCCAGGAGTGCGCTGGCGGCCGAGCAGGTGCGGCGGTGGACGGCGGCGCGCGTTGAGAAGCCGGCGATGGCGGCTGACGATAGGTTTCGGTACTTTTCGCAGAAATTACAGAAATGCCATCTGTTTCAAAATACAAATTACTCTAAAATTTATATGAGAACTTGAAAATCTCCAAAAATATCATTTGCATAAGTTTTCAATAGATACACTTTTCGTTTAACTGGCATCCTCAAATTCTGTATGGATTTTGAAATTTGAATTCAAATTCAAAAAGGGGATAAAACCCTAGAAACAAACATTTGAAATTACTTTTGATTTTTCAATAAAACTTAAAAATTTTCATAACTATGAAATGTTTAACTTTCCAAACCAAACCTTTTTCATATACAAAATTTTCCAAAATTTTGCATAATTTTTGAATTATGGTTTTAAAATCAAAAGGGGTTAAATACTAGAAAACTGTATTTTCAAATTCATTTGAAATTTCTTTTGGAAACTTGAAAAACTTTATATACCAACTTTGTAGCTCTTGTTAAGATCTACAAACTATCTTTTTAGAGTATCTGCAAATTCTTTATAGATTTTGAATTAGAGAAAAAGGGGTTAAAAACTATGTTTTGGAATAAAGGGTTTTTGAAATAGAATTCAAACTCGATTTGGTTTCTAACTTAATTAGTTGGTTATTAGTGATCACAAACATCATCCAAGGACATTTTTAGGTCATGGACCCAATGACACCCTTGGTTGACCAAGTTGACTTTTGAAAAACCTTTTATAGCATTTCCAATTTGAATTTAAATTTGAATTGCCAGACTTGGAAGTAAGCTTTGGAATCCAAATTCTACTTCAAATATGAAAATTATTTTTAGGGTTGGACTTAGACTTATACACTATGCTTGACACTAGTGTAAACATAGTTTACACCTTAAGTACATAGAATATAAACTAAGCATTTGCGATGACATTTGAAAATATGGTTTTATTATTTCATGTGACAAAACATTCCAGAAACACAATCAACCTATGAAAGGTAAATTTGTTTTAATTAATGCACATTCAGGTTGACCTAAACATGAATGCTTTGCAGTGCATATGATGACATGGCATATTTTAGTTAATATAACACCAGAGGTGTTACAGGGTGCCAAGGCGGAGTGCCCGCCTCGCCACGAAGAGCAAGGCGGACAAACCTAACGCGCAGGCTAGAAAAGTCCTAATGAAGAAGCCTAAGTTTAAGGTTGAGACTGAGCATCTAGACAAGGCTTCGTTCCAAGAGTTCCATGAGGCAGTGTTCTAGGTGGCGTTGGTAGGAGAAGCAGAGAAGGCCATTCAGGCCCTACTCCATGGGAGGAAGAAGCGGGGGCGACGGCAGGCTGCTGTAGTCTAGGCGTGTGTAAGGTCCTAATAGCTAGAGGGAGGTGAATAGCATATAAAATTTTCTTGCGAAGCACTAAAACAACCGGTTAGACTTAAGATGACGAAGCTCTTCTAGCACTAGCTCAACTAAGCTATGCAAGCCACTGACACAATTCTAGCAAGAGGCTATGATCTCTATGTCATACTAATAAGACTAAGTCGCTACTTTACTTCTAGAGAGCAAGCTACACACAGCTAAGAAAGACAATCTATACAATTCTGGCAATAAGAACAACTAGCAAGCTAGATAAGATATATTACAAGAATGTAAAATAGCAATTGATTGATCTTTATACCAATGTTGATGAGAAGAGATATCACAATGAAATCAATCACAAAGAGAATCCTCGGTAATCAAGATGACACAATGATTTTTTACTGAGGTTCACTTGCTTCCCGGCAAGCTAGTCCTCGTTGTGGAGATACACCCACTAGGAGATGTGCCCGCTAAATGGCGTCACCTAGCCAACCCCACAGCCTTGGGTGCGGCACTATCAACATAAGATGGGGATCATCCAAGCCACGAGCATTCCGCTAGAGTAGCCAATTGTGATCTCATGTCAAAAAGGCTCAAGAACCCCTCACAATAAACCGGTGTGGCCTCAAACAATCACCAACTCAAGCTCAACCACCACCGCTGCTCCAAGCCGTCTAGGGTGATAGGAATCACCCAAGAGTAACAAGAAATCCTCAGCAATCATGAAGAACAAGTGCCTCTAGATGCAAATACTAAGCAAATGCACTTGAATCTCACTCTCTCTCTTTTGAATAAAGCAACAAAGCAAGGAGAGGAGTGGAGGGAGTCTCTTCAGCTCAAAGTATGCTCTAGAAAGTTAGAATGGGCAAGAGATACCTCCCATGGCCGACCAAGGGGCTATTTATAACCCTCACCTTGAAATCCAACTGTTACACTTGAATCCAGCTCAGGATGGCATCTCCAGACGCGTCCGACGCTCCTTGTCGGACGCTCTAATCCTGCTTTCGTCACGTGTAAACAGTAGCATAGGAGATTCACACGAGTTGCTATTCTCTTCGACGGACGCGTCCGAAGTGGACCGTCAGATGCTAGCCATCCACTGTTTAGCGTCCGACATGTTGAAAATGCCTCAGCTCGAATTCGACCGTTGGAGAGGTTCGGATGCGTCCGACACTTCAGCCCAGTGTTTGACACTTTGCGATCGGAGCTCGGTCGCCAGTGCATCCCGCTCTGAGTTGTGTCTGGAGCTCTCTGGACACGTTCGAAGCTTCGCGGCCGTCGCGTTGAAGTCTCAGGCCACCTCACAATTGTGAGCGTCGGACGCGTAGTCCAACGTCCAACGCGTCTCTCCGGACGAGTCCGGCACTCAGGTGTCTTCGGCCATCGGCGAGTGAACTGGCCAGACGCGCGACCAGCGTCCGGAGCTCCTCCATGCAGTGTCCGGAGCCTACGTCCGTGGCTCTTTGAGTTGCTCTTGTTGATCCGATCTCAACCATATTGCCTTGTGTGCTAAACACCAAGTGTGTACATCTCAAGTGCACGTGTGTTGGCATTTTCCAAGCCATTTTCAAGGCATTTAGATTAGTACTCTAGATCCTAATGCATATGCTCAATGTTAGATCCTAGATGCACTTGCGCATCGAGATAATTGTGACTTCCCCTCTTGATAGTACGGCCATCTATCCTAAATGTGATCACACTCACTAAGTGTCTCGATCACCAAACCGGAAAGCCCTATCAAGCAAACCTTTGCCTTGATCTCCATGGGCTCATCTCGATTTCTTTGAAGCTCGATCATGTCACCAAGTCCATCTCTATATCCATCACATGATTTTGTGGTCATCTCCATGCCACCTAGCTCCATCATCATATGTTGCTAATATATTCTACATACACTTAGTGAAAACATTAGCAACTTGGTGTATCATCAATTAGCCAAGACCAAACAAGAGCTTTCAGCGTGCTGATAGATACTGGTCGCAAAACAATGCTAGTATGTAATAGCGAACAATGTATCCAGTAGTTAGGTTTTGTTCTTGTTTGTTTGGTTTCGTGATGTGGGCGTCTCACCGTCATTGCTAAGTTCGTGGGTGTATCTTTTCACTCTATTCCTCTTAATAAAAAACAAGTGCCGGTTGAGAAAAGGTGTAGTACACCGTTCCTGATATGTAGTGAGGCCTGTCCTCAGGGATTCAAAATTCAAATCTTCGCACTCTTGCTTTTTGGTATCGATGTTATGATCATAGTGCCCGACACTATCTAACACCAACTTCATCCCTTGACTTTTGGCTTAGTTAATTTGATCCAGGTATAGTAAACTAATTCCAATATATTAGTAAAAACATGATTCTTTACATTTTGTGCAGAATCTCAAAAGAAGCATATGGAACTTGGAAAGGATGTAGTGTTCAAACAGATTTTCTACCTCATAGGTATTTTCTTAATGCCCATCACTTAACTGGGGAGGTGTGGTGCCTGACCATCGAACAACTTACACCCACCCTTTCGATTCCTTCTGCCATTGCTCTGCTTGCTTCATTGTCAGTATACGCGTCTGCAAAATGAAGCTTTCCTGCTTGGGTGACAAGTTGGTGCCATCTGTTAGGATTGGCAGCCAATTCTTGACAAGTTGATAAACTGCCATTGATTTCTAGAGCTTTTTTTTTTGCTCCGATTGAAGTCTACAGATTTGAGTTAGTACTTGGAATGTCACTGTTCTATACCAGTTTAGCTCCAGTATGCAGTACACCTGATGTCCAGAAGGATATTTACTGAATTTGGCTTTTTCCATAGCTTACATTTTAATGACTGGAGCAGTCAATCAGACAGTTGCTACTTGAAATATGAAACATTTGTATGCAAACTGTGGGAGATAGGAATTCAGTGGAATTTTTAGCACTTTGCTAGCTTCACGGTGGTAGATTAAAGTGTTCCTCAACAAAAAAAAAAAGTGCCATTTTCATGCTACTGATCATAGATTAAAGCTGCAGATGCTGTGGCTTTTTAGTCACCTACATTACTTCATTGGGGCATGTCTCCTGCCCTACTGGAAGGATGAAAAAGATGTTTTCACATTTTATAGGTGCATCCATCTACAAAACCACTTACAACAACTGTATGGAACTTCAATGTAGGTTCACATATGGTGATTTTGAAGGCTCTGTTAAGGGCTCAAAATTATCTCTGCATTTTGGAAATCGCAACCACCTCCTAGGAATAGCATTATTCGAAATAGCAGCAAGGTCAGTGCGTTCTTATGCCTTTTTTTTTTTCTGTAATCTATGGCAGCTATTAGACTGATGGATTACATTTTCTTCAGTGAATTCAGAGTTGGAAGTGTGTCGGACAATCAGCTATAGCAACGTATACACTTAAGGAGGTTGAATTCCCAAATCCTTACTACTTTACCATAATTACTAATGTTACCTTTTTCCTTTGTTTTAATTTTCCTAGGTGGACACTAATAACTAGATGGATTTTCGTCCTCCATTGAACTAAAGGTAGGGATGTACAGGCTGTAAGGAAAAATTTGCATATTCCTATTGAGCTGAAGGTATTGGCACCATTCCTTTCGTGCTGCTCTTGTTGCTTTGACTTTGCCTAATTTTGAAATATATATCCATACCACAACTGCTTCTTAGTGTCTTAGTGCTTGCAGTTAGAGGCTTTTGAATTTACAATGCCATCATACACCGCAAACAACCCACCACAACTGGAAACATCCATGGATCATCTAATTGCTTCAGTACAAGACCATCACACTGGCACCACAAATTCATACCAAGCATGGTCTCCAAGGTACTGTACATAGAAGCTCATTGTGGTTCTAGAGATTATCTGAACAAATAGACATATGCACATACTCCCTCCGTTCTAAAATATTTGTCACTCGCTCTTCCCGAAAAACTATGCCGGCAATTTTATTTTTAAAATATTAATATTTATAATACATAATTAGTATCATTAGAAAGATCTTTGAATCTAGTTTTTTAATAAATTTATTTAGAGATATAAATATTACACATATTTTATATAAATTGAGTCAAACTTATGGCATGAAAATCAAAAACGTCATACATTTTGGCACGAAGGGAGTACATATCTGCCTCTTACACAGAGTACCTCTTGACATACATGGAAACCAAGTCCCCGTGACACCAAGCTGATGAATTCAGAGTTTCAGACACCACCGTTGAACAACCTTCGAGATCCAACAGCGACCAAGCCATTCGCCTGACCCATCAGATACACAACACTGAATCAAAATGCTACAAAACCAAGATCAGTCGTTGTTCCAGCCCAGATTACTATGTATAATTAATTGATTAATTCGGTTCTTGCGATACATGAAACAAAGGTTCCGAAACTGCATGTATGGTATGTCAAATCGGTATAAAATCTCCCAGGATTTTTCTGTTCCAATTTACCAAGAACTCTGATCAGGGCGCACAAAAGCGCGCATCAGCGCACGTAACAAAGAAGGAACCTGGCAGATCTTACTGTTAATCACTTTTTTTCGAACAGATACCTGTCTAGGTCTGGCTGATATCACCAGCTTTTATATCAAAACTGAATATGTTTTCTTAAAAGCAGAGTAATATCCCCTTTCAAAGAAAAAACGTCTGAAATATATACCAGTGTTCTGGATAGAATAATTCACTGATGATCTCTACAAAAGCATATGGCCACAGATGGATGGCACTGCAAACATTACATCGAGGCAATAACACTTACAGTAGTAGGCTACAACTATAGCGTGTCGCCCTGCATCCTTGCATGATGTTGTATACAAAAATACTACATAAGCAGACTGGCAGCACATACAAAATACTACACAACTGTTCGATTCATTTGCAAGGTTGTTCCTGCATATTCGAGCAGCATCCCAGCTCAACCCCTGATCGTTGTGCCATAGATTTGGTACATTCTGCAGCCCAAGGGATCCTTTTCGTGCAGATAGTATGATTTCACGCAACACCATATCCAAGGTGTCCTCTGCTTCTAGGACGCCCAGTAGCTTGTTCATCTTTTTTATGATCACTTCCGTCAGAAAACCACCGAAGAATCTGACCTGACCTGCCTAGGATTTAGATGAAGGCATGACGACCTTATTCAGCAAGATATCAAAGCGTTCATACCTTTTTTACCAGCAATCCTGATTTTTTTTTCTTTTCACTAGTGATGAATATGGACATGTTTTTTTTTCTTTTCACCGGTGATGAACATGGACATGTGCTGGTTTGTAGGCATGGAAATTCGGTGGAGCCTTGAGGATCCTACAGCGAGGATTCATGAACATATTACCAATTCGTTCTTATGGACAAATGCATGAATCGTCGCTGCAGGATCCTCATGGATCAACCAAATACAATATTCACCAGTCGAAAGAGAGCGGACTTCACTAGCTCGACAGCAGAGACCGACGTTAACTAATAAGAGATAAAATGAAATGAGATAAATGCAAGTTCTGTTGTACTCATCTCTTCTTCTATCTACACCTAATAAACCTATTAGGAAATCGTTCACCACCGTAAAACCACGGCAGAACCAAAAGATCCCTCGGATTGGACTCATGCTCCGGTAAAGAAAACGAAAACAGGACTGGTCTCTGTGCAGAACAAGATCCGACGCCACTAAGAAATCACCACAGAACAAAAGAAAAGGGAGGGGGACTCTTAAAAACGATCGGTGTTTCCGCAAAAACAAATCCCAGGCTCCTGGAAAACCACGACAGAACAAAAAAAAACAGGAAGAAAAAATTCCTAAGCCACGCGAAGCCTCCTGCGGGCGAGCCCGCGCTATTGCCGACGGCGCACTCATCTCGGCTCTGCACGTCCTGACGCCCGCTCTCCTCTCTCCTCTAACGGCCGACCCATGCGAGAAAGCGAAGGGAGAAGGGAAAACAAAGTTTTTTTTACTGTCTCTCGTCTGAATACAGCTGTAGTATCTATTTATATACATACACATACATCACCCTACACACCACACACTTCACTCACACACACTATACACGTACAAACAGCTATAGTATCTGTTTATATACGTACGCGTACACTATCCTACACACACTTCACTCACACATACTATACACGTACAAACAGTCCTACAACTATGCTCAAAAATGACTATCGCGTCATTGTAAAGATCATTGGAATAATCCGTAGATGACGGACACGTCATTGTTCCATTGTTACAACTATGCTAAAAAATGACTATTGCGTCATTGTAGAGATCATCGGAATAATCCGTAGATGACGGACACGTCATTGTTCCATTGTGGCATGACGCGTGAGACACTTCAGATTTTATTTGGAAACTACTGTTCCCGGTGAGAAAAATCGCGAGCGAGCGCGCTCGAACTCGCGACCGACGGCGTCCACACCCGGAGCGTCCGCCAACTGAGCTACGGCTCAGTCCCCAAGGGAAAACAAAGTTAGGGTTTGTGGGAGCTGGGCGCTGCGCCCGTGGTTTCATTCCGCGCAGGCGCGTCCTAGGCTGTCGGATAAAAATGGACGGCTAAGATCGTAACACCCCTAAGCAGGCTGGCGAGGCTGCACGGCCCAGCATGGATGAGCGGCCCGGCCCAGGAAGCCGAAGTTAAGGCCGGTGAGGGCATTTGGCAGGCCGAAAGGCCGAATGGGAGTTCTTTATTTTCTTGTTTTGAAGCCCTCAGCTTTATTGCTTTTCAGTATTTATAATATTGTATATTGTATTCATTTGAGTTATTTTTCAAGAACGGTTATATAAACAACTTATAGTAAAAAATTTAATCTGTCCAGTAATGTCCAACCAAAATTTAGAAGTCTCAAACTATATTGCTCACACGTTTAGTCCTACTTTTTTCTTTTGAGAATTACATGTATAACGTAGACGCTCATACACGTACGTACATTCATCTCTATGAATACACGTACGCAAACCTCGAAGGACTGAGCAACCGGTAGATTTGGAGATTCCTAAAGTCACCACTGGCTTATCCGATATTTCTAAAGTCACCACTAGCGTCTCATTGTCGACGAAAACATCGCTTAACACTTAACGCATAACGCTGATAAATCCTAATAAAATCCTATAAAAAAGTGCAAGCATCAAAATTTAAACCCTAGTGAGTAACATCATACTAGATCATCCTACCGTTAGACTACGAAGATCAAATATCAAGTCCTCAACGTTCAGGCTTCCGCGTCCTTATTATTTTTAAGTCCAAAAATCGTGAATCCCGTACAACCCACGATCATTTATATCTAGTAATTTATAAAATTTATAAAATATGTAACCAAGGCGATCGAAGGACACATGGACAAACTAAAGCAATAACCCCCCGGTTTGAGAGAACTAACCCAGTCAACACAAATTTCCCTGCATCCGCAACATTTGCCATCGAGAGCAAACCCGAGGTGAAGAGTGAAGAATAACTGAAGAAGGAAGCATACAACCTGTAACAGCTTAGGCACAAACCCCCAACACTCATCCTGCAAAGGTCCAGACTAACCCTAAGATGAGGAAAGACCCCATTAACGTTGAATCTGAACCATCGTAAATAAAAAAAAATCTGATGAATATTCCTTGAACTCTAGGAAAACCTGTCAACATTTATCCTCAAGGTAAAACAGTTGGACTAAAGTTTATGGAGCATCCAAAATTGACCAGCTGATTCACATCGAGAACCAAAACATTGCCACCAGGAACTGCAGCAAACTACAAATTGGTAGTTACATCTTTGACACCAAGAAAATGAAACTACGCAACAGTTCCCAGTTACATTATGTAGAATGATTTCAACATGATTACCAAAACACTACAGTAAAATGGAATCATTCTATTATATATCAGAAAAGAGAAATGAAGCCATGGTGCCATTCATGCTTCATGGTATTGTAGAATAGTACAGCACAATAAGCTAAATACATCGAACACAAGAGCTATTAATACCAAACCATGAACCCCACTATACCCACTGGCAGTCTGAAACAGCTCAGACAACTAAATCCTTCAACTGTCTACTTCAGAAACCTCTGAACCAGTAGTGTAACTATGAAGAATGTTAAAACTAAACCAAGCACTTCTTTCATCACCCTAGCAAAACAATGGGCCTTCTTCAACACAAGGGCTCCAGAAGTATAATGTCAAAGCAAGACACTGAACGCCATACTAAGGTAGCATTATGAATCCACCATCTCATCCTGCAATTCATTCGGGGCGATGAGCCCTGGAATGGAAAGCATGCGCTGACGTTCCTTTTCCCTCTGTGCAGCAGCCTCTTCAGCATATAGATCCTTGTTATCCTGGCACCAGATGACAAGAAGAAGAAAATCAGCAGAGAATACAATTTACAAGTCCCTCAATAATGTCTCTCTCACTAAAAACTAGGTTATAAAGGAAAGAACTCAAATCAGATTGATATTGATCTATGGTCAGATTGATGTGGGCTAGGGTTTCCTTGCACTTCATTGATTAATATGTACATGTACATACAAACAGTTTCATTATATGGCAAAGATCTATTTTTATTTCAGTAAGGACAAAATGAAATAAACTTATTTGAAGTGATACAGGAACTTTTGTGACATTTACCTGAGCAGAGAATGCCTTCGATTGAACAAGAAAATCCCTTACATGGTTCTTAAAATTTGGAGGATCAGTTTTTGAACTAAAAAGTCCATCAACAAACTTTGCTACCTGCAGAAAACATGAATTTCAAATTTCCTGCTGTTTGAACTAAGAATAGATGTACACAAGGGATAAAAATACCTCTACAGGCGTCATGTTAGGAAATGATGAGCTGAGAAGTTTAATAGTATAGTCTCGAACAAACATTGCATTATTTGTGAATTGAGAAGGAATTACTGAGGCATCCCAGAGAGGCTCCGTTAGACCATCAACCTAATATGCCGGCAAACATAGTAATCAAATACACGCACAGAATCACCAGAGGATGGAACAACAGATAAACATATATGCATATATATTTACCACATAGAACAAATGTTGAAGCACAGAAACGTGAAGCTTGAAACCAGGTTTGTGGAATGTGTCTGTGAGCACTGCAAATATCTCCTGCTCAATATTTAAGAAGTATGTCTTGTAGAACTGATTTTGGAACCCTGAAGCCTGCGAGGACAGCATCACTCATGTTACCTTAAGTACTAAAGTACTAACCAAAAGGATAGAACATGAATTGCACCTCGAAGTTCTTCAAAATTTCCAATAACAGGCTTAGACCAGTTTCAGCAATATTTCTCTCTGTATGTCGAAATGCCCAACTTATGGAGTCCATAACAAGCTTTAGTTGCTGAAGCAGATAGATAAATAATCAGGTTAGTAAACCAGTAATCCGCAAGCAGAACAAGCATGTTTTCGCTTTGAGATTAACAATAAGCATATATGATGATGCTATTGTAGTTTACAGGACATCTGAAAGATGAAATACCAAAATTCACCTGTACCTGACTAGAGAGCTGAATAAAAGCTTGGAAACAATGTGTACCAATTGCTCGAAGCAAGGAGAAGAATTTAAGACGATGCTCAGGATAGTCTTCAAAGTTTTTGGTGATCATCTGATATGAAACATAAAGAAATATAATGACTAAATGAGAATTATCTTTTATCAACACAAGAAAAAGACTGAAACTATGTTATTTATACCTCAAGAGTACACTGGAAAACAGCCTCAAAGATGCGAGGAACTTCCTCAAGCATCTCACCTTTGTACCTATGCAGAGAAGGAAAAATTATTAACAAACTCCATTTGCCAACAACAAACTCAAGCAAGATAGGTTAGGATAGAACAAACTCCATTTGTTGTTACCAAAAAAAATTATAAAAGATTAGTTCACGCACATCTACATTTAACAACCAAATCACAAACTAAAACGAATGAAGCAAATAATGGCAGACTTACTTGTTTATAATTGTCGCAAATAATGACAAAACTTCAGATTCTCTTGCATCAGGAACATTTCTAGCGTAATCACCTAGAACAGGATCCATCATTGGAGGAACAAACTGTTTCCCCAAGTGTGGTAAATCTTCGGCTTTGTCCAGGAAAGTCTCAATCAATTTTAATGTTTCCCTCTTTACCGATCTGTTTATTACAAACCACTTAACAAAATACTCAGTATTAAGATCTGCATAAAATAATTATTCATACCTCAGAAGTTTCACAAATGATGTCTTTGAAGCAAAAGGCCCTCCTTCAGAAATAGTGTTTGACACCAGTTCGCTGTACATTCTGATACGTAACAGGCAATGAAGTATATTAGTTTTTGAAACCTTAATTTTGTAGTACATTAGAAGGTGAGACACACAAACTTTATCAAACGAGTGATGCAATGATATGAAGAAAGCAATACTGCCAGCAAATCTACAGCATCAGAGAAACCAAATTGGGGACTTAACTGAACGGACTACAAGCATGTGTGGAGCAATTTGAATATAAAGAAAATAAGAGGATAAAAAGAAGTTTGGTAAACTGCAAGTGAAAATACCTATAGACTGTCAACATGTCCAGGAAGATTACTGAAATTTGTGGGAAAAAATAAGGTCCAAGTGAGCATGCAACACCTGTGTTTGTCTGCAAGCACCAAAACTATATCTGATAAGAACCAGAAAAGGAAATAAAATTGGAGGAAAAAAAGTGATGCTAAACGGAAAGTTGCCTGGGAACTTTAAAATGGTACTAGGGCATGCTTCCAATAAAATGGTTGGTACAATTATCTTAGGCCCTGTTTGGTTCTCAGGTATTGGAAAGTAATCTAATAATGAAATGGGAAGCATATTCTAGATATTGGTTTTCATGGGATCCAAACAGGACCTAAAAGAAAAGGATGATGTGTCTAAGGTGAATCCAATATGGCAAAAGAGTATGCTTCTAATAAAATGATATATGCAAGCATTCTATGGTTGGACAAAGAAAAGAATCCAATTTTTGCACATCAAATCTAATGAGGAAGTGTCACAGTATCAGGCACCAACATTTGCACATCAAATCTAATGAGAACAAAAATAGCCTCCCCTTGGCCACTTCAAAATTGAATTTATTACCTGTAAGATGTTCAGAACAGATCTGATGACATCTTGGTTTTTCAAAATATCAGTGCTCTGGCCAGCCTCCCCAATTATTTCAGCCCATTTCTGCAAGATTACGATGCAACAATTTTACAAATAGAATACTAGTGAAAGTCATGGAAAAATTGGATGACAAATGTATCATTGTGGAACCTGATTAGGTAGGCTCATCAATCTCTTCAGATACTCCTCCCTCTTAGTATTGTCAGATTCAGCTTGAATCATCTGACCAACCTGAATAAAAATAATGAAAACATAAGATATATCCTTCATTGACAGACTGCAAACAGCTAATTTCAACAGCATACCGATTCATAGAATGTATGGATCTGATGAGGCTCAAGATCTCCTATTGTGGTAGGAAGGTTGGTCAACAGCACAGAAACAAATGGTTCACTCTCACCCACCTGTACAACCATGAATAAATGTTGAATAAATGCTAACAGCCACACATCAAGCACATGCTAAAAAAATCATCTAAATTTGTAGCAAAAGATAAATGTTAGCCAAGTGTCGCATGTGTAGACATTATAATGAGTCTGAAACACCAAATATAATTTATGCCACAAGTATGTTACACTTTTGGGTTTCATCTCTAGCCTACCCCAACTTGCTTGGGACAAAAGGCTATGTTTTTGTTGTTGTAAGTATGTTACACTTGCTAGTCCGAAAAAGCAAACATAGATCATATATATGTATTTGATTTAGAAGCGCAGAATCAAGTAACTCTACTTATTACTAGTAGTTATTAGTGCAGTATAAAAAAAATTAGTACACAGAGTATCAATAAATATCATTTTAGACTTCTCTAAGGGCATATCTAATAGCATAGCCAACTAACTGTCTATAAGAGTTGTCCATGTGACATGATTTAAAAAGCATTCCATCCATCTGACTGTAGCACACAGCCCAAATTTAATATGGGACAATATGTGATAGGTCACTAGAGACTGCACCATTGCGGGATGTTGGCATTTGAAATAGACTCTCCTTGTGTTCCTCCTTCGTCATGTAGGCAAGATCTGAAGTGGACATCCTAATGCCTAGAATTGAGGTGTGTTGCTAGGGATGCCGTAGGAATAGGATACAAGATCAGTCCAAATATTGCAATGGCTTTGTGACCAGCAACAGCTCCAACAATTCAGGCAGCATAGGAGATAACTTTCATCTTAATTAGTTAAGACGATTACCTTCAGGTTATTTACTAAGATTAGTTTATCACAGGTTGTTTACTGAGTTAGTTAGGGCCGGCCTATTAAAATGTGTGTA
>CM041630.1:24512957-24694720 GCA_023333625.1 Bothriochloa decipiens
GGGGCTCGTGTGTTGTTCTTGTTTCTCTTCATTCATGTCCAGCCTGTAAACTCCGCTGCGCCGGTAGTTCAGACTGCGGGGGGTGTTGGAGTATATGAGGTTTAGGCCCATGAGGCCCGCCCATGAGGCCCATGTATGACTATATAGCTACCCTCCCTAGGGTTAGCCCAATAATGGAAATTATTCACTCTAACAGCTATACTGGAATAACTGAATAATGCATAATTGACATTTTTTTTACCTCTGTTAGGCATTGTAGTGTAAGGTTCCGGTAAGCAGCAATAGGGAAAAACTTCAAAAGTGTCTCCAGCTAAAAGGTTAATGAAAAGGTTTAGTTCAAACAGATGCAATTTTACATTAGAGCATTCAAGTCATATATAAGAGAAATATATAAGAGGACTACACACCAGAGGAGATTCAAATATGAAACCAATGGGGATCCATGAGAGGAAAGCATGAAGTGTGGCCAATGTAGCACGAACAAGTTCAGGTCTTTGGGACACAGACAGGACATATAAGCAAAGCTCGTGAATAAGACGAAATTCACTGTTCAAAAGCATACAACAGTATATCAGTACTCAAAGATAAATAAACTTATGAGCAACCTGTCGACTAGAGGGTTAAGATAGCAAAAAGAGATGCAAATATATACCTATTTAGTGAACTCTTTAGCTCTTTGATCTTTTGTTGCGTCATTTCCCCTCTTGAGAAATCAAAAATTTCTTCACTTAACAGCTGCATATTTGTTGCTCAGTCAGACAACCAATCAAAATATGGTAAAACATAGGCATATTGAACAAGCAACTTACCTTGAGTATTGCCATACAATTCTCACATAGTGTTTCACTACTCCTTGCTGCTGCAATAAGATCAGGGATGAAGGTTGTCCACCTGGCAGGCCACTCATGCTTTAAAACCTATTACAACAGAAATAGGCAACATAAGAAACAGATGTGTACAGCACAGCAAAAATCAAAATCAATATTAGCAAAGTATCACAGATCATAATGATTCGTACAACAAATTGCGAATATTTAGACAAAGAAAAGTCTGCTCTAGAATACAATCAAAATAGTTTAGCCTACCTGCACCAGAATAATGTTGAGCTTATTGACATAAAGCCTCTCTTGTCGAAAGGAAACCTCATTGCTTGAGAGCTAGTAGAAAGCAAAAATGAAAAAGAGAGGGGGGAAGCGTGTTATTCAGAGTCAGCTTTACAGAACACAAAAATTGGGATCAGGTTCATGAAGGTAATGGTCATATGATCATTACCTGAACAATGACATCAGATATATAATTCTTCATACCGTCACGTTGTTCCACTGGCAAAGCATTCCATTTATATTTGATAACATTTTCAAGTACCTAAAAATATAGGATTAGAATCAGCCATAAAAGGTTCATAGGAAACAAACCTTTTGTGTATGTATTATTAGAAATTAGAAATCTCTATTGAGCATGATTCATGATGGCAGAAATTGCGAAAGAGCCTACCCTAGTGGTTGCAAGTGTTTAAGTAACACCTCCAGGTCTGGGTTCGAGTTCCCATGGGAGCGAATTTAAGATGGTAAAAAAAAATATGATAATCAACACTTTTCCCTTTGCTGTTATTCTCCTCCCAGTTTATTCCTAATTTCCCACAGGGGAGCCAGGACTGAACTATGACAGTTTGGTTTGAGGTCCGGACCATCCAGTCCTAGCTCCAAACTAACCAATTGGTTTGGTTTGAGCACCTTAATGGGTTGACCCATCATCGCACGTCCCTGATCCCTCAAAAGTGCATGCTTAGTATTAAATTAGTGGCATGGTTGCTATCGACTTAATTCACTACAGAAAATCCTATTCTAGATAAGTCAATCTGTAATACTACCCACATCATACTGTAATTTCTGTATTCCCCCTTGCCACGGTTTAGTTATTTAATACTGTTGTATCAACAGAAATAATGTCTTGAATCAGAACTTACTTGGAGAGCAAAGAACTTGGTATTCAAATTTTGGGAGTTCTGCAGAATGTGAACTACTTGTAGCCACATATCTGGATTGTTCTGCAGCTCACGCAAGATCTGATCTGCCGCATGCCTCTGAAACACAGCAGCAGCACATAAAGAACAGGTAAGCAATACAAGCGTGTTGAATATTGGCAGTAACATGAAATGTAATAATGCACAATGAAATAAATATTCCTATAGTTTGTCTTTTAATCGCTTTCCCATTTGCAAAGCATGCAATAAAAAATGTTTCACCTAACAGTACTATTATATCCAGACATTGTGATGCAATAATGCAAGGAGCCAGTAATTAACAAATGTAGAACACATTTCATAGCGCATCTGCTGCACTATCCTGTCAACCAAAGTGATGTTTGCAGAACACAATAAGAAGTTGTATTGGGATATATTTTCAGATTATTTACTTCTCCATGTTTTTATATGGAACATTGATTATTCTTTTGTAGTCCAAACTTTAGATACAAATGCCGTTCTGTACTATGGTTGGTGGCCCAAATTTTACAGTTAGACAATGCTAGAAATATAAGTTGCATGCCATCCCATACTTGTTTCATTGACTTTTAACAAAAATATACTGCAACCAAGCAAGACAACGGTCATTTCAGAACCGCACTGACAAACCCATCCGCCTGATCAACGCAGGTTGGCCCCTTCCGCTGCGGCGCGATCACAGTCAGACACGGCGACTCGGGCGGGGAAAAAAGCAAGCATCCCTGTCCCAACCGAGCCAACAACCAACGATTCACCGCCCAAAAACTTAGCCTGCCCGCGGCGAGCGATCCGCCGCCGAAGACCAGAAGTCCCTACCCACGGGAGCAATGACAGCAGCAGCATAGAATGGGTTCAGGGGGGCGAAGTTACCTCCTCTCTGGAGCCGGTGCCATAGAACGCCGAGACGGTGGCGTCGAGCAGCCCCACGTCAATGGGCTGGCTAAGATCCCGCAGCTTCTCCGCCGCCATGGCGTCCGCGGCGGCGAGCTCGGGGCCGGCGGGCGAGGTGCGAGCGGGCGGGGCGGTCGGGTAAAGGCCCGAGAAGGTTGGAGAAGGTTCCGAGGAGGGGGAGCGGCGGCGGGCGAGTTGGCCGAAGAGGGGATTCCGGGTGGGGGCGGAGGGATTCGAGGAGCGGATTTTGAATTGTTTCGCCGCAGCCGCAGCCGAAGGGTTTTCGCGGAGAGCGCGGGGGGAGGAAGGGAAGGCCTTGGCCCTTGGGGTGTGAAAGGTTGCTGCGGTTTCACGCGAACATGGGAGAAACTTGCGTCTGAGTCCTTGATGGGTAGTTTAATTGTGGGCGGGTATCTCTGATGCAGAGGAAAAGGAGCGGTTCCGTAATTACGGTTGGGTTTGAGGGGGGCTCCGATGTAATTGGGAGGCCGGCGTCTCCGGTGTCCGGTCTGTGCCGGACGCTGTTGTGGGTCGACGCGCCCGTCTGAACTTTTGGGGGGAGAAAAGGTCGCCGCCGACCAAATTTCTCGACTTTGTGACCTTTTTGTTACGAGAAGACTCGATGGCTTTAGAGTACTTTTATTTATTTTATTTGTTTGTTATTATTTATTTATTTATTTCTTATATTCTTATACTCCTACTTCATCTTTCATGGCTTTGTGTTAATGGCAATTCAATTTACTTAGCTCATGTTGCTTTGCGTTAACAACAATTCAATGTAAACAGACATGCGAGAGGTCCATGCGATTCACTAGGTATGAAACTCCTTTCGTTTTTAAAATAATGGAAATCTCAATTTTCAAGATAGGATCAGTAGAGTGAGTCATCGCATTTGGAGAAATCTCCACAACTTAGAAAATATTTTGTATTAATAGAACATTCAGCAGGCAATGTGACATGGGTCAACAACAATAGCACAATATACACAGCCATATTTTACAAATACAAGTACAACAACACACATTTCAATTTTTCAGTTATAAGAGCATAGTGGCCACCAGATAACTTTTCCCCTCATCTTCCATTTGCTGCTAAGGCGTAAAGTACTCTAGCACCCATGGTTTTATATCTCAACTTAGAACCATTAAATCAAGAGGGGAGGCGCTTCACAAGCATGAATGAGGAACCACTCGATGAACTACCATTCACAATCCATGAAATCTTACTAGACTTGAATGAGAGGCCACCGGAAGAGGAACAACTTGTTGGAGGTGAGATGCCTGGATGGAAAAACGAAGGAATAAGTTCAAGTAAGTTCGGTAATAGAATTGATTATTATATGTGATGACGAGCTAGTTGATGCCCCCTCGTCCACACACAACCTATCTAGCTACCCCTTGCACCATCAACGGCAGTCTACCTAGCGCCCGTCCAAGCCCACCCACCCGCAAGCTAGGCCCACACCACTAGTTGCCCACACATTTGGTGGGGCTCGTGATGTTAGATGCCCGCCTTACTAATCATGGCTTGCAGTGCCACCTCCCCCCATCTTTTATAGAGTTTGTTTCATCTTGCAATATGCTTCTTTATCGACACAGTACAATGATTCTTTTGTATAAATAAGTCGATTTGAAATCCACAAGGATAAGACTCAAACCCTAGCTTTTGCGGTGAACGTACGCTTAAGGTTTTTTTTTAGCATGCTCTTATCTTACCCTCATCTTACAAAGAGTTTTGCGATGAGTCAATCTTGTCGACTAGTAACACAAGCAAATTACTTATCAAAAGCAATAAATGTGGTAAGTAATGTGTTCATTAGCTTGCTATTTATTAGGAAGAGGAAAATGAAGGCCGCCACTTAAAAAAAATCTAGAAGGCAGCAATATATGCCATGTTTTTGTGGCTTTGGTTGATCGACCAAAACAATTTCGGTTTCATTAGTTTTTGTTTGATTTTGGCTTCATATGTTATTTCGCATGCAGTGTTTAGTAGAACTTTGATTAAACCACATAGAAAAACTCTATAAACGCTACCAAAGAAGGCAATAACTATACAATAAATATATATTAGTCTTTCTAGTTAGTATGCTCAATATTTGAGCCACGACAATCATACCTAAAGATGTAGAGCAATTGTGATCTTCAGACTGACTCTAACAGAACACCCAAAACCAATTATAGGTTGCTCACAGTGCTTTTGCCTCTCAAAAACAGGCTCCAACAGAGGACTCATACACATAATGTATTTTCGGTACCTGCCCAAAGGAAAGGCAAAATGGCTCCTCTCTCCTCGACACCCATCTCTGCGGCACGAAGGAAGAAGGCGATTGGGGGTAGTAGGCGGTGGGGCCGCGCGCGGAGGTCGCAGCTCATGGCTGGCCGCGGGGAAGACGAAGACGAAGAAGCCCCGTGAGCCGCCGCCGGCGTGACCCGCGCCCCCTGCTCGCGCCATGGCCCGCCGAGGCGCCGCCACCGCGAAGACAAAGACGAAGACGGAGGAGCTCCGTGAGCCGCAGCTGGCGAGCAGGCGACCTCCACCGCGCGAGCGCATGACGACAGCGATGCCGGAGCAGGCGAGAAGCATGGCGAGCGCCAGGCTAGCGCCGAGCAAGCCCACCGCCGCCGTCACCTTCGCCCGCTGCCCACGCTCCTCGGCTTCGCCTGCAACCTCAACTCAGACTCGACTTCATCCCGCCTACTCTGCTGCCCCGCTCGCGGCAGGCGCTGCCCGCCATGGCCGCATCCTCCTCCACGGCGGGCCCCTGCAGGTTGAGCGGAACCCCCTTGACGCCACCCTCGTCGCTTGGGACCCCGTCGCGAGAAGAGCTGAAGCCGCCGCCTCAGCGGCATCTCCTCCATGCCAGCGCACGGATCTGGGGCGGAGGGATGAGACCGGAGAGGAGGGAGGAGGAGGCATGGATGGGTTCGGCTGTTGGAGAAGATAAGAATTGGATGCCGTAGCTTTTTACTGTTCGTGAGGCAAACCGCGTGATGGCTCTCGTATTTGGCTCTCCGTTGTCGGAGATAAGACTTTTAGTGTGAGATGGTTAGTGTCCGCCGCTGACAGAAAAAGTGATCTCCGTTTAGCAGCCTCTTCCGCTGACATCGTGGGACCACCATGTATCACCAACCCATTTCCACCAAAGGCCCATACATTCACCACTTCATATCCAACGGCCCACCCCGGTCGTCTGTATCCGCCTCCAAACCCTACCCTTCTTCACTCCTTCCCCTCCGGCGCCGCCACCCCCAGCCTCTTCGCCGCCGGCAAGATGGGCCGCGTGATCCGCGCTCAGCGCAAGGGTGCGGGGTCCGTGTTCAAGTCCCACACCCACCACCGCAAGGGCCCCGCCCGGTTCCGGTCCCTCGACTTCGGCGAGCGCAACGGGTACCTCAAGGGCGTGGTCACCGACGTCATCCACGACCCGGGCCGCGGCGCGCCGCTGGCCAAGGTCACCTTCCGCCACCCGTTCCGCTACAAGCACCAGAAGCAGCTCTTCGTCGCCGCGGAGGGCATGTACACGGGCCAGTTCGTCTACTGCGGGCGCCGTGCTACGCTCTCCATCGGCAACGTCCTGCCGCTCAGGGGCATCCCCGAGGGTGCCGTCGTCTGCAACGTCGAGCACCACGTCGGGGACCGCGGCGTCTTTGCCAGGGCGTCTGGGGACTACGCGATCGTCATCAGCCATAACCCAGACAACGGCACATCAAGGTGACGATCACACTCTCTGCCTGAAGGTTGCATAGCGGTAGCTGGATGTGATATCTAATTTTCTTTAGGTGGTGGCAAATTGTTTGTGTAGAATTTTAGTTAGTATTAGTATTTGCACTATACTCATTGCATTATGAAAAGATTAGAAATGAATTGTGTTAAGACTCTTGTTGCTTTTGACATTGTGATGTTATCTGAAATATTTGAGAATGTAACTTTGCTTTATATAGAAGGATGAGCGTACCCACTGCCGTAGGCTCCCGCACTGCGGGGTCTGGGGAAGGGAAAATAGCCAGCAGCCATCCCTGCATAAATGTGCAGAGGCTGGGGCTTGAACCCTGGACCTCTTGGTCACAGGCGGTAAAGCTCTACCGCTTGCACCAGGGCCGCCCTTCGCTTTATATAGAAGGATGCTTCTGAAATTGTCAAACATCTTGGTACACCCTTTTGTGTTCACATAACATTTATTTGCGAAGAAGTCTTTGAGAGTACTTTTCTTGCACAAAAAACTTCAAATTTGTGACACTAGTAGTCTAGTCTAGTCGATAAATTAGTTTCTTGATGAAATGGTTCCAGTGCTGCAAATTAAGTGACAATATAGTTCATTAGTTGTGTAGTTTTGGGTCAGGTATTCTGTCATGGTCTGGTTTAGCTATGCAATTTTCAATGATTTCACCACTAGAGTTAAGTATTGCCTCCATTTCCAAATTATAAGACGTTTTAGCTTTTTTAGATAGATAGCTTTTGCTATGCACTTAGATATACACTATGGCTAGATACGTAGTAAAATCAATGCATCTAGAAAAGCGAAAATGTCTTATAATTTGGAATGGAGGGTGTAGTTATTATATCTGTGTGGAGGTCTGTTATCATAGCCCAGTATGTCAGTGTTGAAAACTACTGAACTAAGCTCTGTTTTAAACTGTTTGGTATTTAACACCTCTTTATGTTTCCCAAATCCTTGAATTTATGCTCTGTTCCAATCATGTTCTAGATGGTGAATATACCAACCTATTGTACTCGTGTTTTTATCAATTATTTTATGTGGATTTTTTCCAGCAGGCTGTTGTGTCTGTGATGTCATTGTAGTTCAATGATTGAATGTTTGTTCATATACCATTTCACTTTTGAACCCTTCTCGATAACACTATCAACTATAAGCAACTAGTAGAAGAGGCATCTAGTTGAAATGTTCCCGTAGAAACGAAAAAGGGCATATAAGGTTTTTCACAAGATGACCAAAACCAACTTCTTAGGACAGAGTACATCCTTATCTATTGTATAAATGGTATTTTTTTGGTTACCAGTAATTTGCTTGTGGACTGCAGCATTTTGCTAGCTTGTCTTTTCTTTTAGCTAGCTTGTCCTGTTACCAGTAACGTGCAGCATTTTGTGGACTGCTAGCTTTTCAGTTTAATTTGGGGTTACTTGGTTTCGTGGCTTAGCCTCCTATAAGAAGAATCCATGGAATTGTGTTTTTCAGGATCAAGCTCCCGTCTGGTGCTAAGAAGATTGTCCCAAGTAGCTGCCGTGCCATGATTGGGCAGGTCGCTGGTGGTGGCAGGACTGAGAAGCCAATGCTGAAGGCTGGGAATGCTTACCACAAGTACCGTGTGAAGAGGAACTGCTGGCCTAAGGTGCGTGGTGTGGCCATGAACCCTGTTGAGCATCCTCATGGAGGAGGTAACCACCAGCACATTGGTCATGCCTCCACTGTCCGCCGTGACGCTCCTCCTGGCCAGAAGGTTGGTCTAATTGCTGCAAGGAGGACTGGCCGTCTTAGGGGTCAAGCTGCTGCTACTGCTGCCAAGGCTGACAAAGCCACTTAAACTCGTTAAATTTGTCATATGCAGCATTAGCTATCTTATAGATTATAAAAATGTTTTTGGATCTTAATTTTGTGTGTCATTCTAAAGAGTGATGAACTGATGATGCCAGGGATGTTTCAGTTTTTTGTGGCAAGCTACTGATGAAAAATTTTGTTCTCTTTAATCAAAATTGTACTTTATGTTGTCTTGTTTTTGTTAGTGACAAAACTTAAGTAGTATTTCCTGAACTGGCTGTGAAGTGCATTTATTTTCTTAGTTCTTTCTTCACATTTGTGTGCTTTAGTTGTTTGTTGTCAGATTTCTTGGATCACACATTTACTGACAATAAAAGTTTTTATATTAATATATTCGTCATGGGATGCACATAGCATATTTTATTTAAAATAATACTTCGACAGATATTTGCGATCATGATGACACATTGAAGGTCTCATAATGAAGTTATATTTGGGATAAAAGGAAATGGACAAATGGTTGTATATATTTTTCCTGTTGGGTTCTAGTCTTTCGTTGTTTGTTTCTGATTATTCAAGGGATGTACTTAGGTCAGTCGGTCACAAACTTACGGTTGGATCGGTGATGCTTACTTTCACTGCATGCTATATATTGTTACACTATTCAGCCAAAAAGCTGAGTGAATCTACATCGACTCAAAACAATTTATTAGCTCAGACTTATCTGAAATGGTACAATGTGTTTCTCCCACAGTAAATCAACATCAGCCGAACAACGGAAATTCAAGCACTCCAACCAATGAGCCAAATAACATTTTCTATTCTAGTTTGTTTCCCAAAACAGTGGAAATGGCCAAATTTAGGTGCAAACATTCTTAGTAAAGTTTACATGCTTAAAAAACCTTCTAGACTAGAACAGTCTAAGGGATAATCCTGTTACTGGCTATAATTCCTAATCAAACTCAAGTAGATATAGAATAAAATGTTTCAGCTTCTGGGCCTTCTTCGTAGATTTATATACTTCAGTGGAATTATCTCTATTTATCGCTCCATGTATTCTGTCTTGAACATGCACTGCATCTCGTCTTTTGCATGTGCGAATGTGCGATAACCGATAAGCTGAGACACATAGCTGTAGAGATAAAATACTTCATTGCTGCCTTTCTCATTTTTTTTTACCACTACAAAATGTATCTTTGAGCAGATTATTGCTAACAACAATTGTCATCATGATGAATTATAATTCAAGTATGCAATAGGATATTGAATGAAATATGGGTGAATATGCGTACTACTATAATCCCAAGATAGTAGTTGCAAGGTCCGATCCCCTCAGTAATAGGTCCAGAAATAGGATAAGATACAGCAATACAATTACCTTGTAACATATACTCTTGATGTCTTTGTCAATGGCTTCAAACCTTTCATGGTCGTCTAGTTTGGGACCACAACCCATTAAGAGCTAATTTAGCAAAGATCTCTTCCAGAAATATCAATACTACGATATCGGTTTTTGGTGTCTCTAAACCTTCTGCTACAAGCCTATAATTGACACCACACTACTGCCAAAAATAACTTCCGTCGCGGGCAAAAACTGTTTTCCGCAGCGGGCAAATGCATCCGCCACGGATACAAGGTCACAGTAAATCGTGAATCGTGATGCCACCGCAGCAGACGCCAGTGCCCGCTACGGTTAAAATGGATTCACTGCAGCGGGTGGCTAACAATGCCCGTTGCGGTAAATAGTTCTGAAAAAACAAAAAAAACCTAATCCAAGCCCGCCCGTCCTGGAATAGGCCTGCTGGCCTAGTCGCGTCGCCGGTACCGCCGCCGCCCATCGATCCACCGCAGCCCGTCGCTCCGCGCGCAGCCGCCGTGTCCTGAGTGCCGCTGCCGACCCGCCGCTCGCCGGATCTGGAAGGAGGAGAGGGCGTGAGGGATAGACATGCACTGGATCTAAGAGAGGAGAGAGAGGACGATGGGTCATACCTCCTCCTTGTCGGATTGAGCCTCCCCGTCGCCGGATCGAACCTCCCTGCCGCCGAATTGAACCTCCTTGCCGGATTGAACCTCCCCGCCGCCGCCAAGAGGGCCTCCTTCACCGCGCTCGCCGCTCACCAGGAGAGGAGGTAGAGAGAGAGAGAGTGAGAGGGAGACAGTCGGGCAGGAGAAGGGCGCCGCTCGAGAGGGAGAGAGGAGAATGATGCAGGGAGGGAGTGAAATGAGGGTGTCAAACCCTAGCTTCGCCTATTTATATGCGGACGGCTCCCGGGCCTCGTCTTGGGCCATTTGGGCCTCATTATTTTTCGTGGCGGGCCTTATAGAATGCCTGCCATGGTAAATCGATTTACCGTGGCGGGCCTCTTAAGGCGTCCGCTGCGGAAAATAGCTATTTTCCGCCGCTATTTTCCGCAGCGGGCATCTTAAAATGTCCGCTGTGGTAAATCGATTTACCGTGGCTGGCAAAATTGCTCGCCTCGGTAAATAAAATATGTCCGCTGCGGTAAATCGTACGTGGGATTTACTGCAGCGGACACAAATTTGTGCCCACCACAAAGGGCTTATTGACAACATTGCGGAAGTTTCTTTTTTGTAGTAGTGCCAGGTTCATCATGTCATTGTCTAACCGATGTTAAGTGCTCCATCTCAACTCATTAGACCCACAATAAAAGTGACCATGCATGAAACTTTTGCTCTACTTGTTCCCAAGAATGTATAGAGTTTGTGGGTAATGAAGCAACCCATGAGAAAGCTGCTCCGATCAAGGATAATAAAAATAAACACACTTTAATTTCAACTGTGGAATTGACTCCTCCTAGTTGAGCAAGATATTATTAGCTACTATGTTCCCATGTGGTCCTATTACCATTTTCACTAATTTTCAAAAAAACCAGGGAAGTGCCAAGCATATGGGAGAACAGCTTAATTGTCATACCACGAGATCGCTTCTATCCTATATATTTCATTTATATTTATATATGTGGTCATACCACACTTTAAATAAGCCATAGGCTGACCAAAGGCCATCCCACGATTTAGTTGTGTGGATTATAATAAGGAGCCCCTATACTTGAGGTGGCATATGAAACATCCTCAATTTTCTACGAAGGAAAAATACATAGAATGAAGGATATAATGATAGCCCAGGAGGTCCAAGCATCAACTTATCCAATATCAGTTGATTACAAAGCCATACATCGAATAAAAGAATACAGTAGAGGGGTTTACATAATTTTTTACATCACCACATAGTGGAATCATCAGAGTATCTAGCATCCAGAACAATTGCGGAAGTAGAGGGATATTGCGGAAGCATCGTCTTTCACCATCTTGAGCATAGGCACGAGACCATCTAATCCTTTCGTCCTTCTGGGGCGTCGGCAAGCCATCATCCAAACCTAGATCCAAAGTTTCAGTATGTTTTGTACTGGCCACATCTCCCACCCTATGTTTTGCTTTTGCTATGTAGTATTTGGTGGGATGCAAAGGATATAATCAAAGGGGCCTAATATATGGCTGTGGTTTCCTATGCAAGTAGTGACCAATATTATATAATATAGTTCATCAAGTTTTAACCCATCTCATCCGCACATTTTTTCCATCCCATCACATCACACATATCTCACCCTCTCGCACTCAGTCGATAGGTCCAACTCTCTCTCGAAGCCTGTCTTAGCGGCTCACAGCCGAAAGGGTAACACCAGGGGGAGAATAGGACTCATCTTACTACTCCCGAGAAGCGTAGGTCGAGGGAAAGGCCATACCGAGGCCGCGGACTATATATAGATTCAAAACTCTGCAGAGCGTGTACTCCCGTAACCACAAGATCACCATCCTCGGCGGTGCGCTTCGCCTAGGCTGATTTCGGCTGCTTTCTAACCGGTGCGATGCCACCCTACCACTTAGTTTTGTGACATCTTGAAATACCACTAGAACACCGATAGGTACACCGGCACACTGAGACTGTGAGGCGTAGGTACCCGGGCCACCAAGGTAACTTTGCGGCTTTAAGGAGGGTGTGGGACCCAATGCCCGTATCTCCCGACACTATCTGCTAACAACCTAGTAGTAGTGGCACCGTCCTAGTTAGTCAGACATCCGTCCTCCGCCCATTCAGGGGCGAGTGGTGAGCACGTAGGTCCCAAGGTTTCGGTTCTCAAGAGATATCAGGTCCTAGGGGGATCAGACAAGATTATCTTCTCATAGGGACTAAAACAGTCCGTGCTAAACACAACACCTCCTACCCGGGGCTTCGCTCCACGAAGGCTCTCACCCCGAGATCTCCATATAACTCACAATGTGCCCACCACAAGAACCTCATACGGGGATGCCCAAATCACATCCCCCGGCAAGACTCGCTCCAAAAGCTCATCATAGAATCCTGTCCGATCGACTCAACCCTCACCACACACCCAAGACACACACAGCACTCTCCCCGAGTAAAGTAGCACCGCTGCCTTAGCCATATACCATACCATACTCTCCACCATGCATCACGTCACAGATATAAGCGTAGTAGAAGTAAATCATCATAAGCAAAATAAGCATGCATCTAGCCTATCAGCGGGTGTGCAGGAGTAAAGGTTGCGATAAGGTAAAGGCTCATCAAAAAATTCTATCATGCAACCTATCACAAGTGATATTCATAAGTAAAGCACTAGCAAACTAGTTATTATATCATGCGTATGGAATCTATGAGATTGGGTGGGGTGTGGCACCTAAATAGCTGTCACTTAGGTCCTTCCTCAAGTCCTTCATGCGCTCCTAGTCCTCCTCCTCGATCAACTCCTCCGCAAGATCTAAAATCAAGATATATTGGTCGCGGGAACGATCCCTACAGATCAATCACAAAGAACCAAATAAAATCCAATAACTCCAAATGCAATCATACATGAGCCTATGATGTAGAGATTATTTTTATAAAAAATTTGGACACTTGGTTCATAATTTTCGGAGTTCGTATGAAGAAGTTATGAATTTTAGAAGATTAAACTATATTCTAAAAAGAAAAAGGAGATTAAACCTCAGGCTGACACGTGGCAGCCTCCGGTTGGCCCACGTGGCGCGGTGGTAAACAGCAGCAAGGGCGGGGCTGACGTCATGCTGACGACGTGCTGTTGTCATCACTGACTGGTGGGGCCGGTCCCTAAGTCACTGACATGTGGGACTGAGTGGCTAAGTCAAAGACAGGTGGGGTCCCGGTCAACGGTCAACCCTTTACCGGTCAACAGGACCGGGCCGAATTGGGCTCTGGCGGGCCTGGACAGGGCCGGATCTAGGCTGGGTTGGGCCACCCAACCCGGACGCGTGTCGCACACGGGGATAAAATCCCCTTGTCCTATCTCACACGCGCGACGGCCGGTGCAGCGGTGCTCCTACTCTGGCTGCTCCTGCGGACTGGAGCTGCGACTGCGACTGCACTAGGCAATGGAAAAGGCGATGGCGGCAGTGCGGCAGATGCGTAGTGGCTAGGCTCACTGGCGCGCGCATGACAGCGGTGGCAGGCGACGCAGCCACGGCTGTGGGGCACTGCGGCGCGCGAGAGGCATCCTTGACTTGCGCTACGACTCCCTGAGCACGAGGCAAACACATTAGGGTGGTCAATTTGGAGTAAATGGCTGCTTGGCCGGTGGCGAGGCGCGGCGGCGGCAGGCAGCGGGTCACGGCGGCGCCGGACGGCGAGTCCGCGGCTGCAGGGCACCGGGGTGCTCGCGAGGCGTCTTTGACTCATGTTACTTCGTCATGGCAAGGCGAGCGAGGCTGCGACTCTAATTCGGCCGCAAGGGTCCCTAGCGAGGCAGCGGCGGCGGCGGCCCGACGGCGGTGGAGAAGAATGGTGACGACGATTCTCCGGCCTCGCTTGATGAAACATCCTCCATCTTCTCTCCTCCTATCGATTGGAGCAGCTCAGAGCTCCATAGGACCATGGTGCGTCTACCGTAGGCACGGCGGGGGCACGCACAACCGATTCGCCCACAGCGGTGCTCTGACGGCCGGGAGCCATGGCAACCAGGGCTGCAAAGGTGTGTGGCCCCACTGTGGCCATCGCCATGCTCCAAGAGGTTGCCGAGTACGCGTTCTAGGACTAGGCAAGCTCGGTGGTGAAGTTAATGAAGAGAAAGGGGAAGAGGGGAGCAAAAACGTTGGCGGTGTACCGGCGGTGGTCATGGCCGGGGCGGGAGCGGCTCACCTGGGCATGGCGCGGTCGAAGGTGAGGCAGTGGCTTGGTAAAGGGGAAGTAGATGGCGCTGGCGTGGTCGAGCGGGTCTGCCGGGCTCCTGCGGCGAGCTGGGACGGCAGCGGCGCTCCCGAGTCTGGTCAGCGTGACTTCGTGCATCTCGTGCATGGTGCAGCTTGTTGCCAAGCTTGTGGCTCGGTGAGGACGGGGATCTGGCGAGGAAGAAGAAGAGGGGCGCGCGAAGGGCGGTGTCGCAGCGCCGAGGTGAGGCCAGGGCGCACGCCGTGCGGATGACGGGCGCGGGTGAGGCGACGGGGGACGGAGCTCTGCTCCCCTGCTCCTACACTTCTCTTCCCTTCTCCCCCTCTCTCGGCTTTGGCTTGGGCAAGGGCGCTGTTGGACTTACCTGATGGTGGTGCGATGATGGGGAAAACCTAGCGGCCGGGGCGAGCTATGTTTTATAGCAATGGTGGGCAACAGTGAACGGCGCGGATGGGAGATGCCCATCGGGCAGCTGAGGCACACGCGTGGCTAGGGTTAGGGTTGTGAGGTCACACGGACGGCAGTGGACGACCATGGGCATGCGGCGCAGGCATGGACGGTGGAGCTCGGCTGTTCCACTTTTAGAACTTGGACATGACGGCTTGGTAAACAGAAAAGGAAAAAGGAATATTATGACAGGCAGGGCCCTCGTGGCAGTGGCAGCGGCGAAGTACACGGGCGTGGGCAGGGTCGCAGGCCCTTGCTGGGCTGGCCTGGCTAGCTGGGCCATAGCGCACGCAAGCGAGCGAACGCGGCAGCACGCAGGGCTTGCTAGGCCGATCCGTCCCGTGGGCCGACCACGCAGGGTTGCGGGCGCGCGGGCGGTAGGCCGGATTGGTGGCCATGCTGGGCTACCTGGCTGGGCCGCAGGGCAGCGGCGCTGGGTGAGGCCTAGCAGGCCGAGCCAGGCCGTTTGCTGCTACGGGCTGCTTTCCTCTTTCTCCTTTTCTTCTCCCTCTAATTGCTTTTCTAATTTTTTCCCAAGCCATGTCATGATCAAGACAAAGAGTGTTAGTGTTAAGTGGTTAGTGACCATGCACATAGACTTGGTGGGTCTTCTAGGGTCTCTTGGGGATGATGGAAGCCATGTCCATGGTTAGTAACTCAAGTTAGTGTGTATATATGCACATGTGATATAAAAGGGTTATTGATTTTTATTAGCAATACATAAAATCAATAAGAGGGAAATCATACTCTTATGATTAAAATGCAAATGCTCTAACTAGCATTGGTGCTACTTGTGTAACTAATGGGGGTTTCCCTATATGACACTCACCAAACATTAGATACTTTAGAAAAAATTTTATTGGTTGTGATTTTTGGTGTTTGGATTTTTTTAGGGATGTTACATCATAGGTGGGGAACACTTTGTGCGACGGTATGTCGAGGTAGCTACTTAGGTTCAGCTAAGAGCCTAAGAGCAATCAAACTAGATGGGACACTGACTATATCTTCTATTTTGATTTGGCCAACCTTTGAAATAATTCAATGACACGTCATTTTGACGGTGTTCTTGTGAAGTTGTTGTCAGTGTATTCAAAGGTGTCTTTCTAGTTTCCATATGGTGTAGCACTAATACTAGCAGTAGCATGATTCACTAAACACATTTTTCTCCTCTATTATATTGTGCATGCTACTAGTTGTACTTTTACGCAATTGAGCAAGAGCATATGTAAAGTTGATTTACAATAGCCGAAGATGAAGATGAACTCACATTGGTTTTTACTTCAACTTTTGCATCTTTAGGAGAGGGTGAATCACATCATTGATCTTGGAATGGTGCCTTGCCTGATTTTCATGACTTTGCCTTTGTTGATCCATCTATTCTTGTATCTTTCTTCAAAAAGTTTTTGATTCATGACTAATAATTCCTAAAAAATTGACTTATGATGTTTTTAGAATCAACGTGGGAAGGGATTGCTATTTTTATGCTAGACATAGTTGTTGGTTTAACCTTTCCCAACGAAGTCTCAAAAAAGTGTGATGACACAATTCTGGTCCCACATCCAAAGAGCTAGCATAGGCTCAGATTGCGTTATAGCTCGAGGTTCAAATTTGCAATAGAGCTCTACAAAAAAATTGCCTCGCCGATTTCCCAAGCCGGCCTAGATGGTCTAGGAGACTTGTCGTGGTAAAAGTTACGAATGCATCATTCTAGGAAGTAACCTATAGGGAGGCATATCTGGAGTTGTTTTAGACTAGGTGGGCCACCTGGATGACCTACAAATATCATTGAGATATTTGGAGAACAACAACTATGTGGGTCGAAAAAGATAGGTTCTAAGGGCATCTCCAACAGTTTGGCATTTGCGTTTGGCATTCTTTTTTTTTTGCCAAAGTTCTCAAAATTAGTTATCCAACAGTTTTGCAATTTGGGTTGGTTAACTTGGCAAATTGAGGGGGAGAATTGACATATATGCCAAACTCCAGACGCTTGGCAAACGCGTGTTCACGGCCTCGCGTGGATGCGCCTCGACCGCTCCCGGGCGAGCACGGCTTTGTCGCCGCCAAGGGGCCACCCCTCGCAGGGAACGGGGACTCCAAAGCCAAGCACTCTGCCAGCGTCGAGTACCGTGAATGGTATAGGATGTGCAAGTACTTGATGCTGCTGGGGATCCTGGCCGCAAGTGTCACGTACCAGGCCGGATTGGTCCCGTCGGGCAGCATTTGGCTAGCCGACGGTGACAGGCACGGCGCCGCAGGCGACCCAGTCCTCGGCGACACGGACAACCGCCGGTACCGCACCTTCTTCTACAACAACTCGGCGTCCTTCGTGGCGTCTGTCATCGTCATCGTCGTCGTGCTGCTGCTGATGCAGGGGCGCTGCCGGTGGCCGACTTGCCCATGCCTGTCGGGGCCATGTACACGGTGGTCGTGCTTGACTTGCTTGGCCTCCTACTGGCCTCGTTTGTCTTAGGTTGAAGAACACCACAGAGAAGATGACGCACGGCCACGATGGATCCACAATTTTCCTTTTTGCCAAATGAAAAATGTCATACTATTAGAGATTGACTATTTTTAGCTTTATTATTTTCATTTGGAAGTTGACAAACTCCATGTTTTACAAAAGAAAAAATACAAAACTATTGAAGATGCTCTAAGAAAGGTAAAATAGTTGATTGATTTGTATTCATGTGAGTTGGCGACAAACTCACATATAGTCCGGTGAGCTGGCGACGCAATAAGAGCATGCCCAACGCGGGTTAACAGAGATGGCGGTCGCAGCTAAAATTTGCTGCCATGTTAGATGTGGAAAACCTGAGGCTATCGAGTTCCTAACGTAGGATACGATCCCACGAGTGTGTAGCAAAAAAAATAGTTCAGCTTTTGTGGCTAATATAGGCTGCCCCTGACAAAATTCTACTAGGCCTTGTTTATAAGCACTTCAAATTCTAAGTTTTTTCACTCTCTCTCCACCACATCAATGTTTAGCCACTTGCATAAAGCATTAAATGTAGCACTAGTAGAGATATGACCTACCATGATGAACTATTTTTGTCACAGTAGGTGCGAAATTCGTCATTATTTTAATTCCGTGACGAATCTGTGACCAATACGCCACCGTCATGAAACTCACGTCACTCTTATGTAGTTATGATGATCTTAAAGAAGCATCACCGAAGATGCACCTTCGATGACCAAACTGTGGGCGTCATCGAGGTTTTTCCGTACGTTAGAAGACGACACAAGATGGCCATTATGTTGGCATGGACACCGTTAGCTGACATGGCTATAGATAGCTGACCTGGTTATGGTCAGGCGACATCGGTAGAACGCATGGCACCCTCTGGTTTGTCCACGTGTCTTTCTCCTATTGGACCATGTGTCATATTTTAACTAGATCACGTGTCTCATTATGACATGACCACGTGTCATGTTTTTATAGGAGCACGTGTCAGTTTATTCATTGTGCATGTGTCAAATTACTATTGGACCATGTATTGGTTTGTTATTGCAAGACGTGTTGCGTTCCTAATGGACCACGTTTGATGTTCTTACCGGACCACGTGTCACGCCGATGTTGTGCACATGCGTCAGACGTTCATTGAACCATGTAGCGGTTTTTTTGTCCACGTGTTCGTTTCTTATTAAATGACGCATCACGATGGTAATCGTCCACATTTCGAATGCTGGTTCATCAACGTGTGCCAAGCATGTTTTCCCATGTTACCTGTCAGGTTTCATGGACGCGCTTAAATACCATTTTGTCATAAAAGTAATTCAAAACAATGGCATATTCACCGTAGTTTTAAATGACGCGTGCAAAGCAATCATTACATCACAAAACTGCTGCACAATATACTAAATACATGCATAATAATCTTTGCATGTAAATTAGGTTACAACAGCAAGCCACTGATAGAATTCACATATGAAGCAGCCATGAATTCACAACAAAATAGCAAACAAACTAGACATGTTCACTGCTCGTCATCAACAAGACCTTGAGTTACCAGCGTAGATGTGGAAGAGGCCCCTCGTCACATTGCAGTCCTCGTCGTACAGCCTCCTGAACTCCTCTAACTCTATAATAGCCTATTCAGTTGACCTCCTGAGTTCACCCAACTCTTTAGCGAGGACAGCTGAAAATTGCTTTTGAGATGCAAGTTGTTGCTCGAGCAGCATCATTATGGATCTCCGTGTTCTTCGTATTTTGGAGGAGCTTGCCCTGAAGGAGACATCAGAAATAACTACAGTAGGCATTGGCTCCTACGAAAACCAAGAAGTAAACATTAGGTTACAGATTATGCAAGGCTTTAAAATCACAGAACCTAGAGACAGTATCATAACAACCGCATAGGTCTTCCCTCAGCCTACTGAGAACAGAGATTACATAGGCACAATGCACATATAGGATATGATAGTTGCAATATTATAACTTCAAAATGATGGTGCATCTTTGACCTCCTGGTGCTTTTCCTTCTTCATGACAATGACTTTAGCAGATTTCGAGGAAAGCAAGTGAAGGTACTTATAGCTAATTCTCTTGCTGCATCATCATCTTCATGAGGTTGCTCATGTTCTCCTACGAGTATGTCATGATAGTGTTCTGCTTGGTCCTTTTTTTCTTGTCTATCTGTTAAAATTACAGATGTCTTTCGGTTAATACTAAGGCATTGCATATCTAAATTAAAACAGATTATCATAGCCATCACTTACATATGCCTGGTTGCGGGCAACATGAGGGCGAGATCCTGTCTGATGGTGCCCCTTGGCTTTTGCACGGTTTCGCTTGTTTTGCTCTGAGACAACCTATAACCACAATTGTGTTAGACTGCCCAAGTAGAGCACAAAAACAGTAGAAAAATGCATCAATGACTTCCCGCACACACGCCACACACGTGCGCATGCACAAACACATGCTCACACACAGAGAATCACACGTGCGTGTGCAGACGCACACGCAAAAGCACACGCACACACACACACATTGTTCTTTGACCACATTTTGATGAGCACCAACCACTGTGCATCACTCATGCAAGGGACAAGAGATGTCTTTCTCATCTGATCACGAGGAATGCCGTTGAAGTAGTTTCGCTTCAATCGGTATCGTGCATGTCGTATACAAGACTGGTATACACTCACGCACGCTTCTCTTGTCACCTCATTATTGAGGTCAATGGCTAGCCTCAACTATAGATGTGGGAGTACAAAATAAATCCATTACTTAGTTGCACGTTGCAGACTTGAATGTCACTACATAATATATAGACTTACAGATAGCATGGCCACAAAGTGACTAAAGTGTGCTAGGCCCGGATGTTGCTGGTAATATTTCCAGTGTGGAAAAATTGGTACTCCAGATCTCACAGCAATAGTTGCCTCTGAAGCAAACTTGGCAGCTTGAAATGGATCATGTGGCCCTTTGCTCCCCATTACAATTGAGATGGGCAACCTTGCCCCCATTGCTCAGGTCATTTTGTCAAGAAAAAGTCCGCTAGTTGGTCGCCTAGGCTTCCTCCCTCTTCTCTACAACAATAATACTACCAGTTTTCATACATTCAGATTGTTAGAAAAAAATATCATGGATATCAAATAGTGCAAATTGATCGATAGACATGGCTAAGTTAAAACCAACCTTTGCAAGTTGGGTCTTTCTGCGGGTGTGGAGGGGGAGCCTCCTCTTTGGCATGGCTAAGGTCACCCTGACGTGGCCAGTCCCTCACTGGGCTCTGTTTGCCTTGTGCGATGCTGCTGCAACTCTGATGGGCTAGCTGAATTAACTCGCTTGGAGAGGAGTGCAGCGGGACCCATATTGGTATCGTCTTTTGGCCCCGCTGGTAGGGTCTGCTTTGGGGCTCTTGCTCACCCCAAAGGCTACAACTGGAGAAACAAACTTAAGCAGCATGAATGTACAAATTGCATTGGTATGAAGACAACAAAGAAATGAATTGCACCGCTACCTACAACAATTCCACTACACTCACAACAGGATAAGATTGAACAAGCACCGTGATTGCAAGAGGTGCTGGATCTTCCAGAACACGCTCCCCTTCTTGAGGGAGATATTCCGGAGTTCAATATCTAGATTACAAAGGAATTTAACTAGTTAACCTTTTACCAAATGTCAACAAAATAGAGCAGGAGGATGCAAATTTGGCGCCTAGCTATAGCTTATGCGGAAGCTATTACTTGAACTACATGCATGTGAGATACAATCAACTAAGGAACTTAAAACCCCATCACCATCTACAGATCCATGGTACAACCACTAGAATTTAGCACACATAATAATAAAAGGAATCTGGGTACCTTTCGCATTTCTTGACTATGCTGCGTCGTCAGCACTGCCCTCCTGTTGTCCTAGTTGCGAAACTGGTGCGACCGACCTCGACGAAGGGGTACAGATCCTGGTCATATGAGGTCTGGATCTGGCCCCTTCAGCCACTTGCAGTGCTCAAAGAAGGGCTCAGATCCGGATAAGGCTAGGAGAGGGGGTGGCTGGTGAGTGGAGAGGGAGCCTAGCAGCTGTGCCAATGCGCCTTGGGTTCGAATCGGGGTGGCGGAGGGGGCTAGGAATTTGAGCAGGAGAGCGGGAGAATGGAGATTAAGGTGGGGAGATGGTGACTCCTTGCACATTTATGCAGGGGAGCCATCACAATACCACAAATGCCCTTGGATAAAATTGATGGCGTGGTAAACCAATTTTCGGTGCGAAGGGAAGAACATAATTTTTACGTGCGATTCGAGGCGCTGGGCGTAGTCGAAGCCCAAATCAAATTTTTGTGCATTCAAATCACCCCTTGTCTTGTGATCAGAGCCCGAATTTTGAATAGAACAGTGACCAAATTGTACATCTACAGTAAATGCCTCGTAACCTTGGTGGGTGCAACCAATGGGGCCTCCCGTCCCCACCTATCGATGGGCCAAGCGGGTGTACTTGGATAACCTTTCCTTGACAGCGATTAGTGTCCTCTTGCATGAAGATGGGCCCAACACGCCATTCACCTTCTGCAAATGACATTCTGCTTTTACTTTCTCTCTAGTTTTTTCCTCTCTTGTCTGTCACGTCCATCACCAATCGGCCTCCTCTATCCCTATCCACCCCCTTCGCCGCGCCGCCACCCAACCCAGCGCCACCGCTACCCTTCCTCTTTCCCCAGGCACAACGAAACCTGCTTCCCACCCCTAATTCAGGCTGCTCAGAGCTCCCGCGCTAGGATCTCACAGAGTTGAATTCCTCTTTCTGCGAGCAAGCCAGATTGATAGATAGAGATCGCCTTGTTGACTTTGCATGGTGAGGTCGTCTGCACTGCAGTCTCCTCTGATTCTTCATGCATGTATGGTGTTTGATGAACAACTTTGTAAATTTTTTGTCGAGTGTTGCAGATGACGTGAGTGGTTACCCAGACGAGGATGAGGATGAGGACTTGGATGAGGATGAGTCCTCTACCCAGACTCAGAATGAGCTAGCAGACGATAAATAGTCTCCAAGAAGCGAAGAAACTAGCAGCACCTTAGCGTGAAAGGAGCCACAGGAAGGTTCACCGTCTCCAAGAATCAGAGGAAGAAGCATCACCATAGCCAAGGAGTCAGCAGAGGAATACTGAGAGCCTCCTACAAGCAGAGGAGCAAGCAACCAAAGCTATGCTCACCCTGGAATTCAGGCATTCTTGTAGACAGAATCGAGTGTCTCGCAAAGAGTAGCTGCGTGAGGTGAGTGCTGGGATGGAACTCTGGGAAGAGGAGCTCACTGAGGAACAAATAGAGGACATGGCCTTGTACCAGTCCCAAAACTAGACCAATACCCTTGCACCTTCCTAGATGAAATTGGCAGCTGACGTTGCTCTGTGCCCTCATACTCATGGAGGTTTGAGTTCCAATGGTGGCAGAATTTGTGGTACCAAGAGCAAGACGATAGGCTTGAATTCTGGCAACGCTGGTGTGAGCAGTAGTAACACTAATAACTAGTATGAGGTTCAGTTCTACAACTTTCAGGATTACAGCTCAAAGAAGATACGGAGCATCAGGTTCTGTGAAATTGAGTTCTGGTTTCCATTAGTCAGAGAACTTGGCACAAAAAGTTAGTTCTAGACTATTGCTCAGGAGAGTTTCTTTAGGAGCTACCATGCTAGAGGGACTGCACTAGCAGACCAGAGGGTACTTGGGTGGGATGATCTTGAGAGAGCAGCTGGCATACCCATTCAGCCACTCTTTGAGCGTTTCCCGGGCTTTGTTCACCTTTTTAGTGAGGTTGATCGGATTGTGCCAAGGTGGGTGCGTCAGTTCTATGCAACAGTGTGGATTCATCTAGAACATAGATTCATCTATTTTATGCTGGGTAATAGGCCAAAATGAATAATTCATCACCGTCTATAAGAAATCCTCAGGGTTGCCACTTCAGACAGGAAGCTCCACCAGATAGTCTATGGAGATGCTCCTCCTCCGTGTCGTAGAAGGGCTGGAGGTACTTTTCTAACAGACGAGTAGATTCAGCTGCTCTTCAAGGAGCCCTTCGCCGATGGCTCCTTGCATACACCGAACAGACTGCGTCCAAAGGTCTATGTTCTTCACATAGCGCTGAGGAAGACAGTGCTACCTCATGGCGGCAATAGGGAGTCATTGACCAGCTTGCAGCAGTGGCTCCTACTGTCTAAGATCGAGGATTGTATAGCTAACGTTATCAGTACTCAATAGTAGCAGGTGTACCCTCACAACATTAGCTATATGCTACACAACATTTAGTGTGAAAACAAGGATGAGTACTACGAGTCACCCTGCCAGGTTGCGACCTACATGCCAGCAAGCCCGGAAGATCGTTGTCGAGAACAGCATGCCCATAGGGCCGCGCTGGAGCTGTTAGCCATAAGGGACGGAGACAGCCACAGAATGGATATTGCAGCCCTAGGGCAGGCAGAGAAGCAGTCTGGCCTTGGAGGAACCTTTTATATACCAATGGAAGATTCTTCAGACTCTGATGACCACAGCTACCATGAGCCTATGTCGGACCATGAGGCGGCTGGGTGGTCCTCTGGTGGAGTGTCCAACAAAGAGATGGACGATGACCCACCTAATACAGAGATGTTTGCGAACTAGGCACAAACTTTGGCGCCTGTTCAGCACCCGTTGGAGCTTGGACAGATACTTGCTAGGCTTGTTGTTGGCTAGGAACAAACTCACAATCATCTGGATCAAAACGACAGACAATGGCAAACAACTACGGAGAATATGGTCCTACTGAGTGAGCAGATGAAGCTTCAATCGGATAGTCTTGGTGTGTCTGTCGATGAAACCTCGTCGGCAATCTACCACGGGATACCCCAAGGTAGTAATTCGCGGTGAGGGCATCCTAAGATCTACGATTTAGATGTGAGACACGAGAAAAACAACCAAGACAACCAGGGTTTATCCATGTTCAGGCCACTCAGAAGCGTAATACCCTATGTCCTGCGTCTCTGCTGCTGTATTGATGAGTATCGGAGTACAATGAGATGGGATCAGATGAGATCAGATGTCTCCTAGGGGGGTCCTTGTCCGCCTTATGTAGCTAGGGGACAAGGTTACATATCTAGGGTTTTCCTATGGTCGGTTACATTGTGCCGCATCCTTGGAGGACACGAAGATCTAACCATCTAAGACTCCTTGCACGCCGAGCAGCCTTCAGCTCCCGTGTAGCCCACTGACCTGGATGATGATGGACTAACCTTCATCTTGTGATCTGGGCTGTCTTGCACTGAGCAGCCAAAGTCCAGCCGTGAGGGTATATGGGGTCTATACCCCCACAGCTAGTCCCCGAGCATAATGTATCTTGAGGGAGTCGCCGTCTTGACATGTACTGAGTAGTGAAGATGCAGACCACATGACGCCAAGCAGCATAGATGCAGACCACATGACGCCAAGCAGTGAACATGCAGTCCTCATATTCCTGACCAACGCTGATGCTAAGTAGGTGGTATTGTCTGGTTTCTGCCGAGCAGCTCGTAAGTCTGCTCCTGACCACATCTCTCATCAAGGAAGGTGATCTGTCAAAAGATGCATGGTATCTAAGAAAAAGGAAAATTATTTTTACGTTCTGAGACATGGGCCCACATTAACACATGACACAGAGTATCACTGGAATGCTAACATGAACCATCCGTAGAGGTAGGGTATCAAACTAGGAACAGAAGATTAGCCCAATTCACCGTGAGGTAACGTGGGCCCATGTAGTCCCTAAGCACGATAGAAAATAGTATGTGTTGTATTGAGCTTTTTAAGAAAAAAGTCGAGTAACATGCCAGCCAATCATGAGCAACGCTGAATACCCTTTTCTAGAACATGGAACAGAAAATAAGCCCAAGTCACCATGAGGTGATGTGGGCCCACGTAGTCCCCAAGCTCGATAGAAGATAGGATATGTTGTATTGAGCTTATAAGAAAAAACTCAAAAATAGCACCAATTGATCGAGGCTTAGCATCGAAGGACTAAGGGCTTGTTTGCTTGAGACCCTAGCAAAGTTGCCTGGTCCAGGCAACTAATCCAGGCCATCGATTTTGTCTGCCTGGGGCTGAGATTGCTGCCTGGCTGCAGTTGCCTGGCTCCAGCCACCATCCAAACAGGCCCTAAGTGTGTGCCAATGGAGTAGCAGTCCCCAGGTGTGCTTGGAACAGCATATGGCTCGGCTAGATAGTGAATACTAGGAACCTATGGTTCGCAAGCACTACCAAGGCAAAAACCACCCTACAGTCCCCAGGTGTGCTCGGAACAACATATGGACTCGATTGGGTCGAGGACAACGAGAACCCATGGTTCGCAAACAAATCTGGGTGGAAGACTGTCAGGCAATCCTCGAGTGTGGGAAATAAAAATATTTGACCCACAGCAGCAGTCCCCAAACTTAAGGAGAAAATCTGGGACAAATTTGAGAAAAAGAACATAATTAAAATTAAATCTTGGAGTAAATCCTGAAACTATCGGACACGTGCACAACTTCCGGATTAATTGCTCTATCAGATGCACGGGGGAAGAATAGAGTATCCCGGCCCACGCCAGCATTCAGGACCAGAGCGGCCCACAAGCCGCGTCCACACGAGTCAAGCGGGTCCAACCCTAGAAGTCAAAATGGCGTCATCCGAATAGTATAAATAGCAGGCGCCGCCGGACGGGAGACGGTTCCCGCACTCGCCATCATTTCCACCAACCCACTCACACATTTCTCGAGCGCTCCACGCCCACCATCCTTCTTGCAACCGCCGCCACCGAGCAAATCCGCCGCCGAGCAAATCCACCACCTCTGCCAGTCCTCCGTGCCAAACCCATGCACCGCTGCTTCACCATCGAGCAGATCCAGTGCATCTGCGCCGCCGCCGCGCTTCGCGCTCACCGTGCAACTCACCGTCCGTGGGGAAGATGGTGAAGAAGGGGGCGAAGAAGGTGGGGAAAACATCCAAACCCGGCGCGCTTGGGCCGCATTGGGTGCAATTGACCTCCACGTAGGAGTCACTGTAGGCACTCACCGATGAGGGACTGCTGCCACCCTTCGAGATGGGGGCGTGGCGCGAGCCGCGAGGTGAGGACGCTCCTCTCCCCTGGAAGGGGAAATAGTCGTGTTCGAGGATATGGTGACTCGTGGGTTGGGGGCTCCAGTGAACGGGTTCCTCTAGGACCTGTGCATCTACTGGATGGTGTCCATCTGCAACCTAGACCCCAACTCCATCTTGTCCAGTGCAATTTTTATCAGGTTCTGTGAGATGTTCTTAGGGATCGACCCCTATTTCAATCTGTTCTGCTACTTCTTTTTGCCAAGGAAGAAGGGGGTTGAGATTGGGGTCTCAAGTTGCTGGGGGGTGCTATGTGTGCCTCTAGGACGGCATGATGTCACATTGGCTGGGGAGCAAGCACCAGTCGGCCCCGAAGGGTTGGAACACTCTCTAGTTCTACATGAGCCAGGACATGGAGGGCCAGAGGGTGCCGTGCGACATGACATAGTGTTGGAGTTCAACCCTCGGTGGTCGGGCCCTCCGTCCCTAGATGAAATGCACCAGGTGAACGAGTAGTTGACACTGATCGATAATAAGGTTGTCAATGGAGCACTGATAGCGGGGAATTGGTTGACTCGGTGGATCCAGCTGTGCAAGGAGCGGGTGAATCGGCTGTATGACTTCGCCGGACACGAGGACCCTTCATGGGAGACCCAAGAGATTTCAGACCCTGACGCGGTGAGCTGGTAGATGTCATCCTTGTTTGAGATGTTCGACCTGACCACCAGCTACCTAGAAACATGTGTGCGGCCTTACAACCTTACTCGACCACAACCAGAGGTAATCTGACTAGTTCCAGACTTCAATTTGAAATACTATGCCATGATATGTGAATGATAATGACTCTGGTGGCTTGACTGTCAGACATTGCTTGGACAGGACCAGAAGAAGTTCTTCTCTGTAGTGCTGGTGGAGCCGTGGCCTCAGGGTGAGGCGCTGGCCAACCAACAAAGAACTGCAGAGACCCACTACCATAGACGGGCTAGAGCAGGGCAGGAGATGCTAGTTGTCTCTGACTCCAACGACGGAGAAGTCCCTGCTACCCAGGAAGACACTAGGTTGCGGGCAAATGGCCCATGTCAGCCGCGGCCAGGAAGAGGAAGCCCTCCTCTCTGCTGTCTGGGGGTAAGTTGAACCTGGACGGTGGAGCAGGAGGGAGCAAGATGAGGGGTGCCCCGTGTACCTCGGAGTCATCAGACTCTAACGACACTGTGACACTGAGGGAGTGTCAGCAGAAGCATCAGGCCTAGGCAGCTTCGATAGGGGGAACACCGAGGCCCCCTCCTACTACAACACCCAGAACATCTGCGTGGCACATGCCGCCGTCACCTCCTTCCCCTCCTCGGGAAGATACTGCATCAACCACCGACCGGAGCAAGCCAGGGGCTCAACACCACCACCACCATCACCGCCACCTGCGTCGCATAGGGAGGCCACACCTCCAGCCGGTGCTGCTGCATCGTCGGTGCCTTAGGAGAAGGGCAAAGGGCCAACTTCTGCGATGCGCCTGATCAGGACAAGAAGGACGGGCGAGGCATTGGACCGAGTCCCCGGGCATGGCAGCGGGGCGACAGGCAGGGCCCCAGGTGCTCTAGGTGGGGGAGTAGGCCGATCCTTCAAGGGAGGGTTCCAGCGGCCAGTCAAGTAAGTGTTGTCTGATCCGGGTATCTTACATCTCCTTGACCATTGTATTGCTTGTAGACATGTTTCCTTTTTTGGTATGATTTGCAACCGTACTCCTCCAACACCGACACCGACTCCGCCTCCTAGCTAGACCAACCCACAGCCGATCACCGAGTAGGCGACAACCGGCGACGCGGCGCACTCCGCCGGGCAAGGGGAGGCAACCAGCAGCACCGCAATTCCCACTCGGATAGCGACAACCCCGACCCGTCAGTCAGAGAGGTGGGTGGTCCCGTTCAGGGCTGCTGCGGGGGGCCTACCTCGCCGGCCACCAGACCAAGCAAGCCCGAGCAGGCCGGCTCCACTAGTGGAAGTGGAGGAGGTGCCAAGGGTGCCCAGGATGCCTCGCACGGACCTACCCAAATAGCGCGTCCATACGACGCGCAAGCTGGGGCAGGACAAATTTGTGTCCTATGAGGAGATCCCTGACAATGTCATCAACGTGGATATTGCAGATGTGGTGGAGGTGCTGCTGGACAGGATTAAGGTAACCCTGATCACTGATGCTTTTTTGACATACATGTCATGTTTGTTAAGGTAATCATGTTTGTGAACATGTGTCGTGCACCGCCGCTGTAGGAGACCAACGCTCAGCAGGGCAAGACCATTGACCGCTTTGCCGCTACCTAGGAGGAGTGCAAGACCCATAGGATAGACAAGGCTGAGCTAGAGGCACAGGACAAAGTCTACCAAGAGCGAGAGCTGGAGCGGGAAGAAGAGGTTGCTGCCCTGCACCAAGAGGTGGATGACCTGAAGGAGGAGAACGACGGTAAGTCCTGACTCCTGCTTGATACATGGTGTGCCTCGTTGTATACTTATGTGCAATTCTTGTAGAGTTGAGTAGCCAGAACGAGGCCATGGCTGAGGAAATTACCAGCCTTCTAGGCTAGAAGGAGGCTGCCAAGGAACAGGCAGTGGAGCATCAGAAGCAGATTGCTGAGCTCACTAGTACAGAGAACAACGTAGAGTTGGTATATGTAATCTGCTGCATACTGGATGGACTAGGATATGCTAACCACCTTGTATTTCTTTTGCAGATGTGAAGGTTCACCACATGGCCTAGTTCTAGGTGCTGGAGGAGACCATCTCCGCCCTCCAAGAGAAGATACGCACCATGCGCGAGCATATCAAGCCAGCATTGAGGGCCATCTTCCAAGGAGTGGAGCATCCTGCCGACCTTGTGGGGGAGGCAGTGGTTGTCCAAGACCAGTGCTGGAGGTTGTGGACAACACTTCAAGGGTTCATTGTAGATGCTGGATGCTACGCGGTCGCCACTGCTCTTGCCGTGGTCCGCTTCAGGTACCTGGAGGTGCAGCCCGACGAAGTGGCACAGGGGGTTGCTCTAGAGCTTGAAGAGCGTGAAGCTGAGGACCTCTGGACCACGTCTGTGTCCACTGCTGCAACCCTCATTGCTGACATGATTCTCATTGAAGATCTTGCAAGGAATGATGATGGTGATCAGTAGGCTGTAAACGTTGTGTGTAATGAAAACACTGTTTGTAAGTTGTGCTGAGCACGGGGTGCTCAAAAACTTTTTAGCCTTTTGATGCAGACAAGGTAGGCATGTTTAAGCAGGTGATAAACATCTTGCTGTTTTTACATGCTTTAATTTAGCGAAGTTAGTTTTTGAAATTATGTCGACAATTATGTTTTTCCCCCCACCCTGAAGCAAGCTAACTCTGTTGGGTAACTAGGGATGCGCTAGTGAACAGCGTAGGACCACCAGGATCACTAGGTACCTAGCACCGTTAGAGAGCGACTGGTGAAATCTCCTAGTGCCATGTAGCACGGAGCTGTAGCACATCATAAGAGTTTTCTGGATAGTGCCTTGTCAAGCCGTTCTCATTGGGCAGAAAGCAAAGTTTAATTGTGACTTATGCAGGGCGCATGTATGATAGGTATATGCACAAAAGTAAAGCTGTAATGGGAAGTGAACAAAAAAGGAAACTTTATTAGGTATCTCAATAACAAAAAACTAGGTACATATCTTATTCTATGGACAGAAGCAGATGAGGTGGTCTATGTGCTAGGAATTGGATTCCTTGACACCTTTCATCGTCTCCAACCGGTAGGATGTTGGGCATGTGACAGCCTTAATCCTAAATGGGCCTTCCCATCTAGATGACAACTTGTGCAGACCATCTTCTTTCTGGATTCGTTGTAACACCATGTCATCGACGGTGAATAGCCTTCCCTTGACATTGCGGTTGTAGTACAAGCTCACAGAAGCCAGGTACTTAGCCGTCCGAGCACAGGACTGGAGTGCCACCTCCTCTTTGGTGATGACATCTACTTCTCAGGCATCATTAGAGGCTTCTTCGTTATAGTGCTGGACACGTGGTGAGAGGTGAGCAACCTCAGCTGGTAGGACAGCTTCGGAACCAAACACCATGAAGTATGAGTAAACTCTAGTGTTGTGACTAGGCTGGGTGCGGAGTCCCCAGACCACAGCGGGCAATTATTTGAGCCACCAACCAGGTTTGAGGTCCTTGTCGTCTCGGTATACCCTTTTGTGCAAGGCATTGATGATCATACTGTTGGCTCGCTCTACCTGTCCGTTTGCTCGAGGATGAGCAATGGACACATATTTGACCTTGATGCCATTATCATCGCAAAAGTCAAAGAACTCATCATTGGTGCACTTTGATCCCAAATCAGTGATGATGGTATTAGGCATGCCGAAACGGTGGATGACATCATCAACGAACTGCACCGCTTTTTCTGAAGAGGCCTTTTGATGGATTTGTACTCAATCCACTTATCAATGAGCACAAAAACACACGTATCTCCGCCAGGAGCCTTCTTGAAGGGATCGATCATGTCAAGCCCCCAGCATGAGAACGGTCAAGCGACTGGGATGGTCTGGAGTTCATGTGCAGGGACATGAATCTGCTTGGCAAACATTTGGCAGTTTTTGCACCGCGTACGTAATCCTCTGCGTCGGAGATGGCTCTAGGCTAGTAGAACCTTGCTCAGTAGGCTTTGCTGACCAGCGTCCAGGATGCTGCATGGTTACCACAAGTGCCCGCATGAATATTCTTCAGAAGTTCCTTTCCCTCTTCTGGGGTAATGCACTTCTGGTAAATCACGGACCTTGGACCTTTACACATCAGCTCGCCATTAACCATGAGGTAGGCACGGGCTCTGCGGACAAGCTGTTGTCATTTGATTTTGTCCTCTGGAACAAGGTGGTCATTCTGGTATTTGACAAAGGGCTCTCTCCAGTCTGGCTGGGGAGGCCCTTCCAACCTGGCTGGCTCATCAATCGATGGTTGCTCACTACCTTCGTCAAATCCCTGCCGGCCAATGTGATCATCTTCTATCACTTGGTATTTGCCGCTGAGCGCTGCTATGAGCTGGTCGGTAGTGGGACTAGGCGCCGGTGCTTCATAAGCCTGATCAGGGATCGAGGGCTTAATCAAATCTTTAACGAAAATGCCAGGTGGTACCTTAGTTCATGAGGACCCGAGCTTAGATAACTCGTTGGCACCTGTGTTCTCAGAACGGGGCACATGATGAAACTCCAGTCCATAAAACTTGTTTTCAAGCTTGCCGATTTCTGCCACATAGGCATCCATCTTCTCGTTGACAACATGCCAGTCCTTGCTGACTTGCCGAATGACCAGAGCTAAATCTCCATACACCAGGAACCTTTTATTGCCAAGCTCGACTGCAATGCGGAGGCCATTGAGGGCGGCTTCATACTTGGTCACATTGTTGGACGCCTTGAAGTGGAGCGTATCTTTGGACGGAGATATGAAATAGACCCCTGCTCCGGCAATGTATCGTTGGCTGGCTGGCGTGGCTCCGGAGGAGGTCCGTTGTTGTTGGATTCATTGTCGGCGCCGCTCTCGGTAGACTGGCGGCGAGCCGGTGGAGCGGAGCTGAACCACCTGTGCTTCGGCGGCGATCAAAAAATCTCGAATTGCCTCGACCCCGGGTATGTTCGGGGGAAGCTGATCGAGCCGCTCCATAGCCACCGTGATGTTGGTTGTGGGCTTTTCCTTAACGAGTTGGTCCCCTACCATGTTGAACTAGCCGTTGAGATCGCGTTGAAGGCGGCGAGGCCGAGGACTAGTGCCGTTGTCTCCGTTGCCGCTGTTGTTGATAGCTGGTCGCTTGTTCCTCAGCGAGGCGTCGGCGCTCATGGTCGGCATTGTGAGTCTCCCTTTCCACCCTCTGCTGCTCTGTTTCATTCGGGACAGGGGGCTCGTTCTCATGAACCATGAACACCATGCCATGGAATCATGGTGGAGACATGGGGGTGTCCAGTGCAGTGTTGGACTGCGCCTGGTGAACCAGCATGGTCGGACATCTCTCCTCGATGCACTTCTGACCCTGGACCTCATGACTCTCTTCATCAGAGAGGAGGAACTAGGTGAGATCGAAGGAGACGGAGGGGGCCCTGTCAAGCCCCGAGAGCATACCAGACGAGTTGTCATCCTCGGGGATCGTACCTGACCTGGTTGGGATCTGATCTAGGGCCACCATGCCGATCCTGGGCCTTGGGTCTTCTGGGACCAGAATCAGGCTCCGATCTAAGTCCAAGAAAAGATTATCACATCGCCGGAGAACAGCCAGCAGGTTCCTCTCGTAGGACGCTGCGGCGCTGTTCAACCCGCGCTGGTTAGCATTGTTTGGGCCGGGGGCGATTGGATCTGTTGCCCTGGTGTGGTTTGCATCAGTTATGCTTGGCGCAGCTACCGCTACACGGCCCGATCTGCTGACTAGCGTGGTCTGGCCTACGCGCGTGTTGGTGCACGTTAATAAACTCGTCGAGCCTGACCGGAGGCGGAGCACACATGGCGACCAAATTTGGATCTAGTCCACGTTGGTGTTGAGCCTGATTGCACACACAATGCTGCTGATGGTGCCCCTAGTTGGGCATCACTCATTGCTGATGCCGTCCCACAACCATAGGGTGCCCGCCCTGACATGGAGCCGGGGGTCCACCCCTACGATTCGCAGGTGGTGCTCAAGCCGGAGCTAGGTTCGCACTTGGACGGTGTGACCCGCCAGCTTGGCCCGGGCGCCCTTGTCGGTGTTGAGTGTTGCCATCCTGACGGGCAGGCGGCTGCTGACGATCCACGGGCAGATTCAGATCTGCACGATGTGGTTGCTGGTTAGGCCCGCCTTGATGACGAGCGGGAGGATGTGCCGGAGCTATGGGCAGATTTGGATCTGTGCAGCCTGGCTGGTCGGGGCGGTTCGTGTGCCCACGCCAACGTGGATGAATGGGGGTGATGTCCAGGTACTGCTCATGGAGCTGCGCGGGGGTAGACTCCACGTACTCCAGGAGCTTGGCCAGACCTTCCCCATGCCGATCTATCGGATCGATCAAATTGAATTTGTCGATGTGCCTCCTCTGGTAGCGAGAAAACTCTCATGGAAGTGAAAACCCTGGGGGCGGCCCTGAGATCTGAATTGTCGATGGAGTGGTGGGTGCGGTCGGTGCTGGGGCCGATGAAAGTGCAGCAGAGCCGGGACCGACTGTGCTGGTCCTGTGAATGCGAGTGACGTCGCCACGCTGGTGGTCCAGGTGAAGGAGACGATGGTAAGGGAGACGCCTGTTTCAAAGTCCATGGAAGCTGGGAACGAAACCATCTGGATCGCCTGTTGATCAGATCACGCACCCCCTACCTAGCACGCCACTGTCGATGAAACCTCATCGGCAGTCTACCACGGGATACCCCAAGGTAGTAATTCACGGTGAGGGCGCGCTAAGATCTATGACCTAGATGTGAGACATGAGACAAACAACCAAGACAACCAGGGTTTATCTAGGTTTAGACCACTCAGAAGCGTAATACCCTACGTCCTGTGTCTCTACTACTATATTGATAAGTACCAGAGTACAATGAGATGGGATCAGATGAGATCAGATGTCTCCTAGGGGGGTCCTTGTCCGTGTTATATAGCCAGGTGATAAGGTTACATATCTAGGGTTTTCCTATGGTCGGTTACATTGTGTCGCATCCTTGGATGACACAAAGATCTAACCAACTAAGACTCCTTGCACGCCAAGCAACCTTCAGCTCCCGTGTAGCCCACCGACCTGGGCGGTAGCGGACCACGGGCTCCGTCTTGTTGTCAGGCCTACCGATCAGGATGATGATGGACGAGCCTTCATCTTGTGATCTAGGCCATCTTGCACCAAGTAGCCCAAAGTCTAGCCGTGAGGGTATATGGGGTCTATACCCCCACAGTGCCCATGAAGAAAATAGACGGAAGGTTCAGTTGATAAGGTAAAAACTCAACGAAACTAACAAAGCAGTTGAAATGATGTACAGTGTGTTCACCGATTACTTTAGTCAAATAAGCAGTGCCACAGGGGTTAAGCTCGCTATGTCTGAGCCACTGGAATTGCTAGGTGGTAGTCAGATCAGGCCCATTGCTGGTTATCTGACTAGTCCTGATAATATAATAGTCTACACAGAGTCACCCAGAGTAGTGCTTCAAAAGTAGAGTTCAGATTCAGGTCCTGATCAGGCAGTTGATCCACCTTTAGCCCCTCAGAGAGAGGTGCAGCCGCCACTGAGACACATACAGACCTCTCAGGGCTTCTCTGCCGCTAGAGATCAGTGGGACTACTAATGCTTGTATCAGTACAATTGAACCTAGTCAGAGTTCACCTACAGATAATGGGGCGCTTGATTGTAATACAATAGTCCACAAAGGGTCACCCCCTGTGACGCCACATAAGCAGAGTTCAGTTGTAGGTCCAGATGAGGTAGCTGATCGACCTTCTTCACCCAGATAGCTGGAGGAGCTGATATTACTATGTACGACATCACGGGGGCACATACATAGGATTCTAGGGCTTCTCTAGCGACAACATTTGCGGAGGCCGAGGATACTAATGCTGGTCTTGATAGTCTTTTTGATAAAATTGCCCCCGTCTCTGATGCAACTACTTTAGTTCAGTAGACCGGCAAGTCCACCATTCATCCAGGTGACCATGTCACTGAGCATGATGAGAAGATAGCCAGTTCGGATAAAGTTTTAGTACATACTGCATCTGACTGTGAGATCAGCGAGGAAGACGACGTGTACAATGAGCATTTTAGGGCTATTTCCTCGTCATCAGCACATCCTTCGGAGTGATGCAATAGAAGGTCGGTGAACAGAGGGCTTGAAGTCTGGATTTAAAACTATTCTTGTTCATTCATGTTGTAGTAATTGAAGTTTTGAGTACCGAACAATTGTGTGATGAACATTTGTGTCACGATTCATGTAATAAGTAGTACTTGCTTACTCAATAATTTGTGATGAATATTTTTGTTACGGTTCATGTAATAAGTAGTACATCCTTTACACAAAGCTGTGTGTTGACTATTTTTTTATGATTTGTGTAATAAGTATTACATGTTCAATGCTTGGTATCACTATATATGTTGACACTATAAACTAACCTCACATCCTTTTGCAATACGAGCCACATCTAGTCTGACTACCTCATTCCTGCTCGAACATTTCCTCTACAGTGTCAAACAACCCTATTGCATGATGAGGAGTCAACCTGGGCATGAAACTTTTGTCCGTAGTATTATAATTATAGAGCAGTGGACCTTCCGTGCACCATCAAATCTTGCTTGTGAATTCACAAAAGAGTTAAAGGCATTGTTTGAGGCATTACAATAGAAGAGCGTCAGACCTTCTGGTGAGTATTATGAAAAGAGTAATGGACACTTTGCCATCAATTAACATTTACAATGCCTGCAATAGGTGAAAGCACTCATAGAAGTAATGACCTGAATTACTAGGTTAAATAAGGCCACTGATCAGTTGAACGCCCTTGCCGATTACAATACTATTGTCGATGCCAAGTTGATTCCACGTTAGGAGTCATGTGCACTCCACGTTAGCTGCATCCTGTGCAAAATCACGCAATATAAATTGATTTACAGAAGCAGGAGCAAATCCATTCAATCTGATCCTCGGCTACTGCGAAGGTGCGATTGAGTGGATTGGACCGCACTGTAGCCTTGGCTTATAGAAGGTCCGACCATTCAAAAAATTTACTTACCAGACCATACGTTTGTCCGTGTACAACTTGCTTCACACCCATTGTTTCCCTCCCCCCATTTGTATTGCGCAAAAGCCATCACCTCTATTTCTCAAAAAAAGCTATCGCCTCTCCTGGTCTCTCAAAGTGTTAAGCTATGTTAACATATGTAGTTAGTATTAGCACATGCTGCCTGGTTCCATTGTTGGATGATGTGCTAGCTAGTTTCTAGCCTTTGTCGGTTGGTTTTTACTGCAAGTTTCTTTGTGGTTCTATTTCTGATATGTAACATGATTTAATTCATAAAGTAACTCATCCAATTTAAGTCTCACGTAGATCTAATGCCTAACGTAGGAGCCATATGCTATTTAAATATACTACTTGCGAAGGAAAGTCTGAGAATTGTAAATATGATCGACCCAGACATATCAGGTTAAACACATCCTACATAGCTTTGAAGTTCAATCCAAAAAGCAAACAAATAGGAATAACAACACAAAATCAAGGGATAACTAATTCCAATATTTGATTCCAATTTCCAATGGGAACAATTTAATTTCATGCCTAAGCCAACAATTCTCGCTGCAATAAATAGCTCTGCCTTCCCATTCGTCTACTCGACCGCAGTCGCCGGTTGCCCATGGAAGATGACCACAAACCTGTCCCGGCAATGACAACGACAACTTGGTGACCCATGACCTTGTTTGGAGGAGCACTACGGCGATCGCCCTGTGGCATAGCACACACCAGTCATTGCGTAGTCACGTACTTGTCGGTCTGCCACCACCCGCCGTTGCCGCCAGTGATTCTTCCTCGCCCTCGACGCGCCTTATGTACCACCTCGCAGTGGCGTCGTCATGACCACCACCATTGTGCCTACAGAGCAATAGGGCAGCCACATAGGCTGATACATTGTGCCCGTTATCAGTGGCGTGGATGAGATCATCGAGGCATGGCCGGGGGCTGTGGTTTGCCACAAAGTGATTTGTATCCCGGTGAGAAAGCAAGCCTCCAGGTTGCCGAGTGCCTTCAAGCTAGCAAAGAGGGCATAGTAGTTGATGCTATCCTTCCATGACCTGATCCTGCGTCTGACTCAATCCAGTGACACATACAGACCGACATCATGGTCGCCGCAGATGCGGCGCATGTATGAGCAGGTCACCCGTAGGCTGCGAAGGTCATCCATGGGCCGCTCCGAGGTCGCAGCGAGGTGCCTGGTGATCACAATGAGTAGCTCATCTGGGAGAGCCGTCAGTGACGTGTGGTGCCACCTTCTTGCTATGATTGCCGGCGTCATTGTCGTGCTTTGCAGAGGGCTATTGAGCGGAGAGGTGATTTGATGCTGATTTAGCAGGAGGCGGGGGAGGAGGCCGAGGGGTTTGTGGGTGGGGCTACAGTAGGAGTTCTTGAAATACCCTGTGTGACTAGCGTGGGGACACGCAACGACAAGACAGTTCAAATTACCGGCGGGGAATGGGGCGGACGAGTCGGCTCTCAGTTACCGGGAAATGAGGGGTTTTCTTTTATTTTTGAAATTAAATGTGATTTTTTTCATTCACTTTCTGATCTGCACCATTTCCTCAGTTCACTTTAGTGTGCACATAAGAAAGTCCGATGCCGAGCTAGTTGAATTCAGAGAATGTCCGACGCCCTGCCTGATGGACTAAGGAGATTGTCCGGCTGCACCAGTTCAGTAGGGCAGAGAGGTTTGCTTGTTTATTTGATCGAGCCAGACATAGCCCATGTCATATAGGGAATTCACTTTAGTGGACTGCACATGGTAGGCGGGCCACGACTCCATAGGAAAGTCCAACACCTTGCTGGTTGAACTCATAAGAACGTCCGACGCCCTGCCTGATGGACTAATGAGATCGTCCGACCGCACCAGTTTGGTGGGACGGAGAGGTTTGCTTGTTTCCACTCAGCTAGGTTCACCTTGTAGATTTTGTTCGTCCCTATTCTTACTCACTCTTTTCACATGACCTTGTTGTCGGTCGGATGACGCAGAGAATTATTATCAAGACATGTTAACATGTCTAGTTAGGATTAGTATGATGCCTAATGTTATTGTTGCATGACTTGCTTTGTGTAGTGGGATACCGATGCTCACTACTACAATGAAGTCATGTTAATCATCTGTAGTTGGAACTAGTATGTCTTGGTAGTAGTTGGATCACATCGAGTACTAGTTGCCTTGCCTTGTAGTGATTAACATGACTGGTGCATTGTAGTGATCGCCTTGTTCGCCTGATGAAAGCCAATCCGCTAAAACCTGGGCCCTTGTAGTTCTCTTAGAGTATGTTACATTTGTACATATTACCACTAATCTCGCATATGTCAAACCAAGTTTGTTGACAAAGAAACATGTAGCTATCTTGTAGTTGTCAAAATTTAGTGCATATGAATGAAAGTCCGACGACCGCACAAAGGATCTTGTCGGACACTGTTCGGAGACACAACAGCTCCTTGGTGTAGTTGATCTGTTTTTGCAGGGGCGGTTCGAAACGCCATTCATGACTCCTGCTTCTCTGGCGGAACACACCTTCTCCTAGAAATAATAGTGTGACTTCCATTGGAATACCCATGACTGGGCATGGGGACCCGCAATGACAAGATGGTCTAGATTACTGCCGGGCACTACCGAATGAGAAGGCTCAGGGCCTGTTTGGAATGGAGGAAAGAAAACACAGGAATGGGAAAAAATAGAGGAATAGGAAACAAATGAAGATGCAAAATAGAAGATTGCAAAACACAAGAATTTTGTCGGAGTAGGTGTTTGGAATGTAGGAATATAACTTGTACAAGAATTTAGAGTTAGTTGTAAACTCAATGGTTTTAACTAATAAAGTTAATGGTAAACAATTTGCCTTTTTACTAAGCCGGTGCATATACAGTATATATCAAATAAAGCATTGAAGAGGGCCCCACAACTAGCATCTCTGTCCGTTGTCCTTCACTCAATTGCTACTGCTCTCTCTTTTTCTCTTCCTCTCTGACTTAGCAGCAATATCATGAGCTTAGGGACAAACCGAAGACTGGGTCGACGCAGATGAAAGCCAATCTCCTAAAACCCGGGCCATGTTCATCAAACTGCAAATTCAACACCGGGTAGACTTTAAATCGTCCTCTACCACAAGTTGCCCCAGCTCTAAACCAGTTCCAATCATAGCTACAAACTAAGCCACTCGACCCATAGAGTTGCTATCGCCATGAGCTCCGCCTGAAATCATGAAGCCTAGTTTTCCACTCTCACACAGTGCTCTAGTCGACAAGGAAGTGGATCAATCCCATAATCAGCAAGGCACCATCTGGTGGGAGCGGTGGTGAACCAGTTTTCTCTATGACCCTGCAATGCGAGGTCAGCAGGACCTTCAAACTCAGAGGTCTACGTCGGCTGGTGCAGGTCAGTTATGAGTATGCAGGAGGTGACGCCAATAGGACCTTCACCACGAATCAAGCCATGGACATCCCCAGTGACAAGGAAGGTGTTCATGCTGTCCTTCGCCACTTGATGAGGACAGTCACGCCCCTACAGCTGCTCAGACTCACCAAATCCCAGTGGGAGGACATCCTACCCAAGTCTCTAGTTTGTCTACTTGCGGCCACAGTGCGCCAGGCCTGGCGCAATGGCTGCATCTCCCACAAAACGATTGGGCTTGTGGTTGAACAACAAATCAAGTTTAGCGTGTCAGTTGCACTCCTGGTGGTCTGCCCAGAGGCAGCGCCAGTGGGGTGTAAGGTATGCAACATCTGTTTGTGTCGTAAAAGTTCTATTGGGGTGCCCTGCTGCAAAGGCGCATTCCACTGGGAGTGCATCACTAAGTGGTTCGACCAGGAGTCCACATGTCCGATATGCCGAACAAATTTGTCTAGGTATCTCCACCCAGTAGTGCAGAGCTACCTCAAACTCTTCACTGATTAGGAAAATGATGGCTCCACCTCGGTCATCAGAGGACGAGGAGGGTGCGGCAATGACGACTATGGGGGTTGTTGGGGCGAGGCGGCGATTAGTATGAGCAGCAGGATGGCTAATGATCTATAGTTAGAACTCATATGTCTTGGTTGTATTTGGGTAAATTTTGAGCTGGGGTTGGGCACTACTCTCCTCACAGTTATTATGGTAGATGAAGGCGTGGTTATGTAAGTCTGAACTAGTGTCGTTGCTGATCTCAAGATAACTATGAATTATCGTTGGCTGCTGTCATGTTATCTTTGTATCTAGTAGCATTACTATACTATTTTTTATGCATGTAATGCACACATTTGTGCACACATTTTGGTTCTTAGTGTATCATTTACCATCATTTCGCTGCACATGAGATAGTCCAAACTTGAAAATTTAGATTGGGTTGGACACTAGTCCCTCTTGGCAACCACACAGTGTTTCTATGAGAGGAGCACGCGTGCCATAGGTGTTAAAATTGCTTTAGTGGGCTGCACATAATGAATGTAACTGGTTCACCCTTCACGCAGAGTAGCAAATAAAGGGTGCCCCAGAAAATTAACCACTTCGACTGGTGAATTCACAAAAGAGTAATAATCATTGTCCGGCGTGTCCTAATAATAGAGCATTAGACCTTCTTGTATAATAGAACGTCTGACGCCCTGCCTGATGGACTAATGAGATTGTCTGGCCGCACAGTTCAGTAGGGCGGAGAGGTTTGCTTGTTTCAACCCAGCTAGGTTAACCTTGCAGATTTTGTTCATCCCTATTTTTACTCTTTTCGCATGAATTTGCTGTCTGTGGGTTGACACAGCGATTATCAGGCGGGCACTACCAGATGAGAAGAAACAGTGACCCAGAAATGCGTAGTTTCATTTTGTTTTTGAAACGAAATACGGAGGTTTATGGTTCTCTTTCCGATCTGCACCTTGTACAACGCTGGGCACTAATGGGCAGTTGTTGGCTGTTCAATTATTTTTCTGCCATTGTGGACTGCAAAGCGGGCGCCTACGACAGGCTTCATCACTTCGCGAGGCAGCGATGCTTGACTGGTGCCTCTTGCGGGATACTTGCTGCATGCACGAAAATTTATGAAAATTTGCCTACATGCAACACAACGGCCACAAATAAGCGCCATTAACTATTTTTAGCGTTGTGGATTATGATCATAGAGGGACGCTTGCTTACATAATTTTTTTCTTATTCCATCTAATAAATGCCTCCCTACACTGTACATGGCCTTAGTGGACATGTAAGAATGTTCGACGCCATGCTGGATGAACTGAAGAGATCGTCCGACGTCGAGTGGTAGACAAGCTGAAAACTAACGAGGGTTAGATGAAAGCCACGAGAAGCTCCTCGTCAATAGCCATGAACCACAATTTCCATTTTATAAATATGAATGGTTCCTTCTAGAGAATAAGCACGAACCACCATCTCCATTTTATAAATACAAACGATTCCTTCTAGAGAATAACCCTCTATTCTAAAGGCAATACGATTGTATCGGCTGTTTACTCCAATTATAGTTGGTAATCATGCTTTTAATCCTTGATCATGGGGCTTGCGCCCCGAGGCAGAATTGCATATCTTATACTTGATGAATCAACTAAACGAAACCGGCTCATTTGTTTAATCCCATTTAGCCGATTCGTTCTCATCAGGATAGCGTAACTCTTTCAACAAAATAGTTAGACGGTGGGCAATGACGGTGGCTTAGTCTCGCAATGTGCTTTCAAAGAAAACAATGGCTAGCGAGACTTTTGTCGCTCAAAACTCTCCTCATTGATATAAATCTGGGAAGTGATGCGATGTTCTACATAAAACATGGCTGTTCACTTATCTCCTCATTGATTTAAGCTGGGAACCACCGCATTGCCTCCTAATGACGCGGTGCGATGGTTTCGATGGCCTCGTGCTATGTAATATGTGCGATCTATTGATAGGCTCATACAAACTTAACTAGAAGCGTCGATTGCGACCGGGCAGACCGATGGTCGGATGGAAATGATGGGTAGTGTATTGCAATGAGAACTGTAGGCTTAGCGTTAAATTGAATTTTTGCAATTAGAAATTGTAATTAGACGCTGACTAGGAGGTCCGGCGCTCTTTTCTGAAAGCGTACGCCAGGAGGTCTAGACAAGGGGTAATGCTACGGTACACAAATTACCTACTATATAGAAGGTAATTAGTTCAAAACAATCCGAGCCATTGATTTATTAAATTTTATGAATTAATTAAATAAACAAATACCAAATGAAAATGAAGACAAATCTGAGAACTCTAAATGGTCTGATCTTGAAAAGTCATAAATACCAAGTTTGTTGAGCTCTTCAAGATCTACATTTGTTGTTTTGGTCAACCATTCATTTGACAAAGTTTGAACCACTCAAATTACCTATATAACATTTGTAGATCATTATGAGATCAACAATCTTGGTTTTCTAAAGTTTTTCATCTGAAATGAAAAACTAAAATGAAAAGTTTTGTTAGGAACATCACTGCCGGTTGGTAAGCGCCGGCCGCGATAGCCTCGCTGCTTTGGCTCCCGGGCCGGCGTGGGATACTGATGAGGCCATGGGGAAGCGGCGGTTGCATTGATTCCCTCGGGCGGCTACTGAGGAGGAGGCCGCCGTTTTGCGTGAGGTGCTGTAGGCTGAGCACACGGCCCGCGTAGCTACCGAGGCGGAGGAGGCGGCTGTTCACAGCTAGCTCATGGTGGCGGGCGCCGTTAGGAGGCGGCGAACACAATGTGGTGGAGCACGGCATCAAATTCACCTACTGTAGGCATTGTAAATGTTATTCAATGGCACACTTCTATTATTCTTTACATAATGCATACAAGAAGGTTCAGCAGTGTTTTGTTGTAACGCACCAAACAGTGTCGATTACTCTTTTGTGAAGTCACCAAAATGTATGCACATATGCCGGGTGGAGATACCTAGACAAATTTCTTCGGCACAGCGAACATATGGGTTTCCCGGTCAAACCACTGCACTGGGTGATGCCCTCCCACTGGCTTACCATGAAATTAAATTTTTCCAATTAGAAATTGTAATAAGACATTGGCTAGGAGGTCCGGCGCTCTTTTCTGAATACATACGCTAGGAGGTCTGGAGCTTTATTATTGTGACGCGACGGACATGAGTAATGCTATGGTACACAAATTATCTACTAGAAGGTAGTTACAAACAATCTGAGCCATTGATTTATTTAGTTTGATAAATTACCAAATGGAGATGAAGACAAATCTAAGAAAATACCATAAACAATGGGAAGGAGACCATTGCGACCATGATTTGACATAGGAGCAAATCATAGTGAAGGCCTTTCCTTTTTTCGATTATGTGTGTTTTTTCCACCTTATTGATGGAATATAAAGCACCCAATCTTGAAAACGAGCACCTCATAAAATTGAAGAGCACCCAATCGAGTATGGATCCCATGAACAGAAGAGAACTAGATGATTGCAGATCTTCTATTAACACAAGATCTACAAGAAGATATGCAATCATCTAGGTCAAGCTCCTGTTCCCCGGCAGAACCTCGCAATGGATGGAGGGAGAATGGATGGAGGGAGAAGGAGCACATTGCGTGGCTCTACTTTTGCAGAGTCGGCATCGCTCTGTTTTTGCAGAGGGTGCGAGCACCATTGATGCCTTCTCTGGGAAATATGGTTGTGGCTCCCGAGGTATCACGACGGCACTCGAGCGACGCGACGGTTGGGGAAAAAATACTAGTACATCGGCTTGGTGTATTTTGGAAGCCAACCAAGCAGGCCGATAAAGCCTGCTCTCGTTCCCATTGTTGCACTCCACCTTGCATTGAGCTCAAGCCCTTTTGCCTCACCACACTCCCATTTTTTCACTCCTTGCATTGCACGGAAGGCCTCTCGCCTCTCAAAGTCCCCGCCTCCTTCTCGCAGTCGGTTGCCATGAAAGCCACCCCTGGGTTGAGGTACAGGTCCTCCTCAAATAAGGGCGTGCTGCCCTGGTCCCCGCTTCCTCCACTACACTGGCGCAACCCCACACGTCCGAGATGGGGCTGCTAGCGCAGGTTGGCTCGCTGTCGGTGCCGGCAGCGCAGGTGTCCGGTCACAAGACGTCGGATTTAGCATCGCGCCCATGATTACCGCCAATTAGGGTGCTGTTGATGATGGCATGGGCAACACCGGCATGTGTGTTGCCCATGTCACCATCGGCCCCGGCCCCCCTCGCCGTCTCCGAATCCGCTGGCCATCGCTGGATCCGCTCCCGGTGGAAGGGGGTCTCCTGGACCGTCTCGGCCCAGCTCGTCGTTCGCTGAACCAAAGGCTAGGTCTGAGAGTGACAATGACAGTTATCTGTATTTCAAAGAGACGGGCTCGGAAGATGATCGCCTCCATGGGTACGTGACTCCTATGCCCAAGGGCCAGTACCTATTTATGTGCCGTACCCGATGGGCGGCCTGGTGTGCCCCGTCTGCCCCAACCGTAGGCCCCGTCGTTGGAACCAGAGCATGGCCAAGCAGCATTCTTGGATATGGCCGCCAAATGGAAGTGCGATGGCTCATACACCGTCAACAAGAACGTTGAACGTCATCGCTTCCTTGCGATGAACGAGGGCTGGATGTCACACTCGGTTGGCTATGGCACAGAGGTGGATTTTGTGTGTTGCAGGCTTTAGATTTTGTGCCTGCGTAGTTGTTTCATGACTTGCTCAGAGCCGTGGGATGACACTGCTCATTGGTAGTATCAATTCATGTTAACATAACAACTAGTGTGCTGCTATTCGCATGACTTGCATTGATCTCAGTGGGAAGGCGCTGCTCGCTACTAATATGAAGTCATGTTACCTAATGATCTGTAGTTAAGAACTAGTAAGTCTAGGTAGTTGTTGGATGGTTTCGAGCAGTGGGATGGCACTGCTCTCCTTACATCTTACTATGGTAGACGAATGTGTGGTTATGTAAGTCTGATCTAGTGTCACTACTGAACTCCAGATATATATGAAATGTGATTTGCTGTAATGTTATCTTTATGTCTAGTAGCACTGCTCTCCTTCTTTTACCAATGTATTTGAAAGTCATGCATTGTGCGCATTTGTGTAGACTTTTTGTTTCACAACGTAACGTGTACGTTGATGCAAATGTGAAGGTCCGACTCTTATCACTTTGATCGAGCTAGACAGGCCTTAACTAGCCAATTGTCCTTGTTAAGGCCGAAGTCATGCTCCCCATTCCTCTTCACTTGATCCTTTCTTCCCTTCATTATCGCATGCACAAGAGATAGTCCGAGCATTGCAATTCTGACCTGGCCGCCCACATACCATGTAGTGCGCACATTTCTGCAAACATTACGAGCATGACAATTATGACAACATTGGACAAATATACCTCTTGACAACCACGCATGGTTTCTTGGAGAGGTGCAAGCAGGGTGATGAAGCGATGAGCAATGCGCCGATAACGTGTTTCGAATCGAATTGTGAGAACAATGCAAGAATGTAAAGTCATCGAGGTGAATAGTGTTGAACTAGAGTGAATAGTGTTAAACCACTTTTTTCATTAATCCTTTTTCATGTACATACACAATGATAAATCTATGTCATGGAGGTTATGTAAGTCATAAAACCAGCCATAAGATGAAATTAATCCCTATTCAAATAGAGGTTGCAAGAAAAAATACAAAAGGATGAGATTAGTACGTCTTTGTAGCACCGACGTCTAACACTTGTACCCAGGGATGAAGCCACGTTGGCTCTCTGTGGAGGATGTTCAGCAGCCGGACTTTCTTACTGCACAATAGCATTTCACCAACAACTGCTACTCGACTCTGCTTTAGGATGCGGCTAAACTATATCAAATCCTTCACGCTTTATCCTATGAGATCAAATCGACAGCGGTTAGACCTTCTTGTGTTCACAGTACAACTCAACAGCTACATCTCACATAGTTAGATTTCCCTTGATGCACATGGGATGCTCCAACTCTTGTATCTTTGATTGGGCCGGACACAACCCATGTCATACAGAGAATTCGCTTCAGTGGACTGCACATGGTAGGTGGGACATGGCTGATACCTTGCAGGTTGAACTCATGAGAACGTCCGACGTCCTGCCTGATGGACTAATGAGATCATCCGACTGCACTAGTTTGGTGGGGCGAAGAGGTTTGCTTGTTTCAACCTAGCTAGGTTAACCTTACAAATTTTGTTCATCCCTATTTTTACTCTTTTTGCATGAATTTGTTATCTATGGGATGACACAGTGAACTAACATCAAGACATGTTAACATGTGTAGTTAGGATTAGTTTGATGCCTAATGTTATTGTTGCATGACTTGCTTTGAGTAGTGAGATACCGATGCTCACTACTACAATGAAGTCATGTTAATCATCTGCAGTTACTTGCTTTTTAGTTGGGGTGTTTTTTTGGAAACTTTTTTGTTCTTGATATGGCTCAAAACTTCATTTTTGAGTATCATTAGATTGGTGTACTCTTATCTATAATAAGGAACAACCATATGCATTGATCAATGCAGAAGCTGGGATATTAATATATTTCCCTTTCTAAAAAAATCATCTGCAGTTCGAACTAGTATGTCTTGGTAGTAGTTGGATCACATTGATTACTAGTAGCCTTACCTTGTAATGATTAATATGACTGGTGCACTGTACTGATCGCCTTGTTCGCCTGAACTTTATGAGCCTGACTTATAAGCACTGTTCAATGTTCTTCTCTTGGAACAACATTAACCTGCTTATTAGCCACAGAAGCATCATTTTTTGTGTATTTTTAAGACAAGGCTCGTTGGTATCACGTTACATTTGTATGTATTACCACTGATCTTGCATTTGGCAAACCATATTGGTTGACAAAGAAATATGTAACTATTTTTTAGTCATCAAAATTTAGTGCATACGAATGAAAGTCCAACGGCTTCACAAAAGATCTCGTCAGACACTGTTCCAAGACATGACAGCTCCTTGGCATAGACGTGCTCTGTTTTTGCCTTATCAACTATGGAGGATGTTGTCAAGCACGTTCAACCAGATGCAGTTGAACATGGTACATACAAAACCACATAATAAAAAGTAACAGAAAGCATGTGAATGATACACGAATGAGATGAAAATCTACTCTCTAAGTATTGAGTTCAACTTTTTCCTGCTCGTCGTGCAAGAAAGCTATTGACGTAGTGCTATCGGAGTAGGCGATTGACACAGTGCTCTCTGTTTGCCAGTAGATTGATTGGTACGACAATCCTTCATGCTTCATTCTACGAGATCAAATCAGCAGCGGTCGGACTTTCTTGCATTCGTAGTAAAACTCAACAGCTACGTCTTGTAGAGTAAGATTTCCCTTGATGCACATGGGATGGTCCGACTCTTGTATCTTTGACCGGGCTGGACACAGCCCATGTCATACAGGGAATTCGCTTCAGTGGACTGCACATGGTAGGCGGGCCACGGCTCCATAGGAAAGTCCGACATCTTGCTGGTTGAACTCACGAGAACGTCCGACGCCCTGCCTGATAGACTAATGAGATCGTCCGGCCACACCAGTTTGGTGGGGCAGAGAGGTTTGGTTGTTTCAACCCAGCGCATGTGATAGTCTAACCATTGTAATTATGATCAGGCCAGACACATCCCATGTTGTGGATGGAGCTTGCTTTAGTGGACAGTTTAATCTATAGGAGATGGGTGACTGTTGTCAGTAATTAATGTAAGTGAAAGTTATTAATGCATTGCTTTATGTTGAAATATGCTGTATGTAGGAAATGATTATGTCTATGGTCCATGCAGTGTACGAACCTATAATAACAAATTGTTACAGTTGAACCGAATAGTCGTGTACACACCAGATAGTCCACAGATTGCATTACTGATCTTCTAAGTTGGCTACAATTTAAGTGATTTTTGCATCATGCCTAGGACTATGTATATCTCCATCACCCTCACATTCACCCTCGAGCACTTGAAGTACCTTGTTAAAACAATGATCATCTTGGAGAACCTGAGACTCTATTTCATTCACATCATAAGAACCCCTTTGTTGGAATTCTGCACTACCCGCCAATTTTCGCCCAACCTAGTGTCCTCCAAATAAAAAATCTTGTTTGCCTGTGTTAGCAGAATCAAAGGGTCATCCTGGTACCAGAGTGATGAAATGTTGATGACTTTCCAATATCCATCATCATTAATGCCACTAAGCTTGTGCTTTGACTTGCCACATAGATTGTACCAGTCACAGCGTAGAAGAATGACTGTTCTTTCTTTACCTAGGTACACCAAATTAATAACATATCTAACAACACCATAAAATTCCAATTCCCTGCCATCATGAGTGGAGTGGCTCATGACACCACTGTTCTGTGTCTGCAAGTGTTTCTCATAGTCAACAGTGCAATACTTGACGCCATTGATACTGCAAGCTTGATATGTCTCGACTTGGGAAGCAAGGCCACAAGACAGTGAGAACAAACCTTCATTGACCTTTGTGGGTTTATCGATACGCAACTGCATGATCTGCATAAAAACATGAAACCACCATCACCAATAAGTTGTGATATAATTCTTTGAATGGTGGGCCTAAAAGGAGTAAAATAAGCCAATCACGTACACGAGACTTGAACCATTGGGGAAACCATTTTTGTAGCATCATTTCAGCATTACACGCCCCTTCGTCATGTAACTTTTGTCAATACTCTCTATAAAACATATTCGCATTGCTATGGGGAACATTTCGTACATAATATACGAATCAACAGATGAGCATATGAAAAACCATACTTACTCCACAAAGTCTCGAGCCTCTTCGCAGTTATTGAGCACATACCAAGCTAGCTTGTTCCACTCTGTGCCTGAGATTTCTCTTCTCGCACACTGGCCAAAGAACTTGACACCATGACTAAAAATACTAAGGTTACCATCTAATGGCCCATCATGTGACATAATGTCATTGTCATCCTGGTCATATCTTGTTTCCATATCGTTGATGAACCTATCCTAAACTGCCAAGGTCTCATTTTCTAAGTAAGCCTCCACATTTGACCCTTCAGGCTTCCTTCTATTCCTACAGAAATACTTCAATGTGCCCAGTTGCCATTTTATTTGGTACATCCATCCATACTATACGAGGCCTCTAAGAAGTGCCTCTTGAGGTAGATGAATAGCCAAGTGCACCATTACATCAAAAAAGGCCGATGGATAAATCTCCTCAAGCTTGCATAAGTTGAGAATGATATCAGATTTCAGTTTTTCCATGACTTATTTCTTCAAAGTTCTGCTGCACAATTGCCTAAAGAAGTTACCAAGTTCTGAAACAGCTTGGTACAAATCCTTTTTAACAAGGCCTCGTAAGCCTATAGGTATGAGCCTCTACTGGCACGTATGTGTTTTTAGCTTGCCTACTACCTTGGTCCCATCTGCACTTATGGATGATGCTAGGTTGGTTGTAAAACCATCTGGAAACTTGACACCTTGAAGGAATTTGGTAAATGTTGTTCTATGTTCAGGCAACAAGACGTAAGGGGCATCCGTAACACCAAGCTTTTTTCCCTTCTGCACATAGTGATATTTAGGTCTTATCTTCATATCATGCAAATCTAGCCTAGTGTTGGTTGTGTCCTTTGTCCTGTCAGTTTTCAGCAATGTCCAAAGAATGTTGTCACATATGTTCTTCTCAATGTGCATGACATCAAGATTGTGCAGCAACAACAGGTCCATCTAGTACGGCAGCTCAAGCAGCCACTTGATTATAAATTATTGGTGGCTCTCCACGCTTACGTTTCTTTGTCCCACCGTTGATACCTGGCCTAACATCTTCCAACCTCTTGTGCTCTGCCATGATCTTCTTGTAGGTGAACCTTTCTGGCGCGCCTCTCTTCTCAATTGTTCCATCAAATAGCGACTTGTGTTCCCTCCATTCGTGTTCTTCTGGAAGGTATTATCGGTGTCTGAAGTAGGCTAACTTGGATCTTAGTGATCTTGACAAAGGATTTTTGTTGCAATAAATACAAGCAAAATAACCTTTTGTAGTTCGGCCTGACATGGTACTCAATGCTGGAAAGTCGTGTACACACCAAAGCATGGCAATGCGCAGATTAAAAGTTTCTTTTGCAGGAAGGAGTACATGACGAGTTTTGACACCCTTCCATAGTTCCAACAGCTCATCTATAAGAGGCTCCAAGAATAAATCAAAATCCTTTCCTGGAGATCTTGGGCCCGGGATCAGGATAGACATAAAGCAATTGGATAGGTTCACACACTCCCATGGTGGCAGGTTGGGAGGTGTTAAAAGAATAGGCCACATACTATATGATGAGCTAAAGTTGCCAAACGGATTGAAACCATTTGTGGTGATGGATAGCCTTGAGTTCCTTGCATCATTTTTGAAATATGGATGTTTGATATCAAAGTGCTTCCATGTCTCCCCGTTTGCTGGATGGCTCAATATACCATCAACCTCCTCTCGCCTAGTCTTGTGCCATTCGGTGTCCTTTGCTATTTTTGTTATAGCAAAGATCCTCTGCAACCTCTTTGTTAGAGAATAATGCCTCAAAATATTACGAGGAGTCCGCTTGCTACCATCCTACCATCTAGACGTGTTGCATTCGGGGCACACATCGGCCTTTTCAAGAACTTCACCCCGAAACAACACACAGTTGTTTGTGCACACATCGATCTTATCATAACCAAGCCCCAGATGTCAAATATATTTGTGTGCTTTGTTATATGAGTCTGGAAGGTTGCTCTTAGGGAATGCTTTCAAAAGTAACCATAAAAGTGTATTGAAACATTTGTTGCTGACTCAATTGCAAGACTTCATGTACAACAACTGACAAGGAGGGAGAATCTTGTGTAGGCAGATCAAGGTGAGGATGCTTGCTTCAAATCATTTATCACTCTTTCAATCACAGAAGAATTTTTCTCCTCGAGCTCTTCACTTGTTAACTTGTTTGTAATCAAATCCCAATCTTCCAGGAATATGCTAATGTCTTTGTCCTACTCCTCTGGCTCTAAAATCCTATCCTCATGATGAGATCCATGCATATCTGATGACTCTAGATATCTCCACCTGAAGATTTCGCTTCTTCCCTATGAAGAACCCATCTGGTGTATGTGATCGACATTTTGTTCCGAGTAATGTGTTTCCACAAGTCTCTCTATGGTACAATTTTAGTGTTAAGGCATACTCGACATAGGCAACAGACATCTTCACCCCCCGGGTACTTTTCCTTCACCCAGTCCATGAACTAAGTGGCTCCAATATAGTACTCATCCTTCACCCAGTCCACGAACTGAGTGGCTCCAATATAGTACTCATCTATGCCTTTCTTTCCTGTAGTAATCCAGGATCAGTCCGTCTTCCTGCTGTAGCAAAAGTATGCAAAATTAGTGAGAGTTTCAACCACGGGGTGGACAGTTGCAAAAGTAGCATTAACAACAAAGGAAATACAGGGTTAGAGAGCACTAATGTGTGCATTTGTTCATATCATTCTACGGGACAAGCTGACAAAATCTCATCAAAATTTAGAGCAGCAGCACATAGATATGTATAACTCAAACTAGAATAGCAGTTAATGTAGCTGTAACCATTATAGATTTGACTAAATCAAGTCTAACCATCATAGTTACAGTACCCTAAACCACAAATCCCGTAGGCATTCCCCAGATGAAGAAACAGATAGTAAAAGGGGAGATAGGACACCTGCGGGTCGGATCTGACGCCTCTACCTCGGCACACAACCACCGGCACGGACGCTAGTGCCACCACGCTCCACCGGGAGAGACCCGCCGCCTGCCTCCCAATGGACGCTGGAGCCACTCGAGCACATGGGGGATCCTCTGCTGCAACCTCCAACTCGGCCACAAGTCCAACGAGCAGATATTTTTCCACTTTGAGGGGACAAATCCCTATAAGTTAATCTGTTTGGCAATGCCCACACATATAGTTATATGAAGGATCTCAAAGAGATGAGAACACATACAGGCACCTAGTGCAATGGCAATGGCTTTCAGTTCTTCGCGCCTATGTTCCGGGTTCGAATCCTGGGAAACCTTGTCTTTTTTGGGAAATTCCCCTTCGCCAGCACAGCGAAGGGTCCCACGTTGCGGGCAGGTCCCACAAGTCAGTCAGAGAAGGGTTCCCCTAGTGGCGGGTCCCGATTAACTGACACGTGGTCCCGGACGTTGGAACGATAAGGATTACAAGCGGGTCCCACATGTCGGTCAGAGAATGGTGTCCTATGTGAACAGAGAGGGTCCCACGTCACGGGCAGGTCCCACAGGTCCTTCGGAGAAGGGTTCCCCTAGTTGCGGGTCCCATCTGACTGACGCCCTGGTCCCACGCGGTGAGTGGAGAAGGGTGCTAGACGGGTCCCATAGGTCGGTCGACGAATGGTGGCCCCACATGAACGCAAATGGGTCCCTAGTTGTGGGTCCCCCCTAACTGACGCTTTAATCCCACTCGTTAGGTTGAGAAAGGTACCAGACGCGGTCCCACATGTTGGTCTAGGAAGTATGGCCCCACATGAACAGAGATGGGTCCCCTGTGGCGGGTCCTATCAAACTGACACGCGGATCCCACCCGTCTGATGAGAACGTTGCTGATCCCACCCGTCTGATGGAGAACGGTGCTAGACGGGTCCCACAGGTCAGTCGGCGAAGGAAGGTGGCCTCAAGGTTACCCTGGCAAGCAGGTCCCACAGGTCGGTCGGTGAAGTGTGGTCTAACTGACACGCTGGTCCCGCACGCCGGATGGAGAACAACACCCATTCAGAACGGATGAGTAACGGCGGGTCCCATAACGTCGGACAGAGAAGTGTCCGGCTGAGTGATGGATGGGTCCCACGACTAACGGCGGATTGGGGTACTAGTGATGCGTGCTAACGGCGGATGGAAGTATGAGTGAAGGCGGCTCTCCCGCAGGCAAACGGCGCTAGCTCCCTTAGCCAAATGGAGCGGTGCCGGTCTCAGTGACGAAGTATGTTGGCCACAACCCGAGGATATCCGTGAAAAACGTCAAAATCTGGCGGTGAACAGTGCCGCGAAAACCTCTGTGACGATTCCGTCAGGTTTTCCGTGACGTATCCCGTGACCTTTCTAAAACGCGTCACGGAAATGTACTATTCCGGAAATCGTCATGTAGATCGATGACCAAAACGACCAAAATGTCATAGAAACCACTCTTCGATGACCATAACAGAATCATCATAAGAATTTTCATCATGGTAGATAATATCTCTACTAGTGTAGGTAAAAAATAACTAATTGCACAGTTGAGTTGTAGATCCCGAGACAAATCTTTTAAAACTAGTTAGTTTATGATTAGACAATAATTATCAAATACAAACGAAAATGCTACGATAGCAAATTTGAAACAATTTCAGCAAGCCTAAGCCACGAGTCGGTTGTGCTTCTGCATCTAGGTGCTCCTGGCCTCTCTGCAGCGCAGCTCTAAATTCTCTCAATCGACCAATCTAGCCGAGTGAATTTAAACTCTCGCAAGACAAGTGACATTTGTCAGACTGTTTTTCCGATCCTATAACAGCCAAATTTAGGTACTAATAATAACACTACTTACCAAGTTTATGTCGGCCGGCATGACGAGCAGACCGACACATCATACTTGCAGCATTCCTCATCGGTCTCGATCGATCGCAATGAGTGAGCAACAACACACGATCTCGTCTCGTTCTCGCCCGCCGTCGAAGGCCAGACCACTCTATAGCTAAGTAGGTAGCCTAATTAGCCGGCTCATTGCTGGTGCAGCATCATCAAGATTCACTCGCGCGGATGCTAGCTACGTATCACAGAGACCTTGACGCTAGCTAGCAAACTGCGTGAACCTTGATGCTGCTGCACCTGCACAAGTCCGGCTACGGCGCGACGGCCCCGGCCCCCACGGGATTGGAGTCACCTAGGGATCCAAGATCCGCGCGGGCTGCAGCCGCATATATACAGGCGGGTTGGCGGTGCCGGTGTGTAGTCGGTTCGTGTCGTCGCGTGTGTACACTCCTGTGTGTAGGGCGCGCGCAGGCGCAGCACTGTAGCGCGATGCATCGTATCGAGACGGTCAAAGACAGGCCGTCCCGTGCGTGCCATGCCGCAGCCGACCGGCCGGGGGCGTGGCCACGGCGGCCCACGCGGGGCCGGCCCCGCCTACTTGCGGCCGTGCTTTGGCGGGAATTATATTGCCACAGTGGCAGCAGCTGCCACCGCTGATTTATGTATGCTGTTTGTGAAACTCTGCTGCACGAATGAGCCGTTTTTATTTCTTTCCATCCTCAAAATATATAAATTAATTAAGGGTTCATAAAACTATATATGTTTCTCTTCACTGACTGACGATGTTGAGATGTTGACACCTCATACCTTCTGTTCCTATAATGCTAATTCCATATTATGAGACAATTTTGTTTTTTAGATTCATAGCTTTTGCTATGCAATACACTGCACCTAGATGCATAGAAAAAATAATCTTTCTATAATAATTAAAATATCTTATCTATCTATTCTATATAAAGGAACAGCTCTGTTCAAACTTGCTAAGACCAAAAAACGAGTTGGAGCAACAAGAGTACTATGATCCAAAATTAGCAGACGAGGAGAGAGAAAAAGGTAATGCATAATACATTGCTAAAGTCATTTTATGATTAATATTGTTATTTTTCTAATTGATTTGTCCTTTGAATTGATAGGTTTTAGATTATAATTCTTAATTGAAACATGTATTATTGAGGATTTTTCTCTCTTTATCAAAGGTACCATCTTTGTTTGTTTTTATTGTTACATGTAGCTTTTTTATCATTTTAGGACTCATAATGTAATAGGTACCAATAATGTGATAGGACTCATTTTATGAACGTACACTATGTTTATACAATTGTTTGCCATAATAAATCTGTTTATGCCATAGGAATTGACCTCAAAATATATTATTGTTATTTTGCTTTTATCAGACATATACATGTGTATATATACTGCTTGATATCGGCAAGAAAGCTAGAAAATAACAAATAAAACCAATATATATTCGAAGTACGTGCGCGTCGCAGGTGCATGTTAGCTAGTATTATAAAAGAGCGAAGAAATTAAAAAATAGCTCTCATCTAAAGTTTTATACCCACCCTATATCTTAACTCTCATATTGCTAATGGTGTACCTTAATTGAGTTATGGGTCATCTACCGTTCGTAAGAAATCTTACGCGTTCCTGCGGTATTGAGCCTCTTCGCGGCGCTACTTTTTTCACCCGAGAATTACATACCCGCCGGCAATACCCACATACCCACGGTGTATATGGATCCCTGGCCAACGCTCGTACCCATTGCCGTACTCGGAGCCGTGAAACACCATCTAAAAATCTTCATCGATCCTTGTCGCCGCCTCCGCCACACCCCTAATTAATCTCGTGGATGCTTGACGCTCATCGCCGTGTACGCGCACTGGCCGTTCGCCAAGATCAAGGGCATCGGCTGGGACTGCCGCGCCGTCATCTGGCTCTTCACCATCGTCACCTTCTTCACGCTGGACGCGTGTTTAAATTCGCCATCCGCTACTTCCTCAGCGCCATGCAGTGGAACTACGTGTTCGACAACAAGACAGGTCTTCGCCAACGAGCTGGACCGGCAAGAGCAAGCGCGAGGCGCAGTGGGTGATCGCGCAGCGGTCCCTGCACGGGCTGCAGCAGCCCGAGGCGTCGGGCCTCTTCAACAACAACTTCATTGAGCTCTCTGAGATTGCCGAGCAGACCAAGCGCCGAGCAGAGATCGCCAGGCTAAGGGAGCTGCACACGCTGAAAGGGCACGTGGAGTCGGGGTGAAGCTCAAGGGGCTGGACATCGACAGCATCCAACATAACTACACCGTGTGATCGATCAGCGTAGCTACACGTTACATGAATGGAGTGATCAGACATCGATGCAGGGCTATATTCAATTGTTCATGCCATCGATCGATTTGGAGGAGGAACTTTTTTTGTTTTTGTTTCGAAAGGGGAGAAGAAACAGTAGGATTCAGTTTCACTCGACTTCTTTTAAGCCCAATGGAGTCAAGGAGATATCTAGGGTGAGATAAATAACTTGAAACTATAGAATTTGATCGAGGGATATGTTTGTTTGTTGCAGAGATTAATAATTCCAAGGTTAGCTAAAAAAATCTTGCCGCCACCATTCACGATTCTTCGTTGCTGCCGAAAGCACCAGGTTGAGCAATGGTGGAGGACGAACCAGATGGATGCATGGAAGCAAGCGAGCATACCAGTGCCGACCAGGTTTCACCCATAATGGCCTTCCGTACAGGTAAATCAACTAGCTTTGGACGTTGCTCTTGGATTTGTGAAAACCATCTAATTCAGTAAGATCAGACTTGCTTACTATTTAAGTTTATAATATGTATTTTCATATTAGATAGATTATGCTTTCTAATTGGCTGCTTACTTTAGTCCTCCTCATATTAGAGCTTTATTAGAGCTCAAAAGTGAGCTAAAATGTTTAAAAGCTTTTAGTGCTCTGAAGTTCAGAGGAGATCGTAGACCATGATTTGGTTAAATAAAAATTTACAATTACAATTTACAAAAAAAAACATACATTGTCTTGTTAAGAAAAAGATAAGACATAACTTACTTTTTAAAATATAATATCATCTCGCCACAATCATAGATGCGTGTGTCACAACGGCACGTGGTGTTGGTGTCTTGACCGTGCAACATGGTCTTCTGATGTACGTTTGAATCTATTAGAATCCTATTAGACGCTTCAATTCTAGCTTTCAGATCTTCAATTTTATTTTACATGCTCCACTGCAATATTAGATGGCATGCAAAGCACTCTCAACGCTCATATTAGATGGCATGCAAAGCCTAGCATTAGAGCTCTAGAGCTCAAAAGTGAGCTAAAGTGTTTAAAAGCTTTTAGAGTTCTAAAGTTTAGAGGAGATCATATACCTTAATTTGGTCTGCTCTTGAAGAACAAGAATTGTGGTATATGCTTTTTGTTAAATATTATGACTTAATATCAATTAAGTTTTTAGATTCTTGGCTTTCCTGGCTAAAGTTATTTGTCTTTGGTTGTGTTTTGGATGTTTTTAGATAAATTTATTTTATCATGAAAAAATAACAAATGTATGTATATAACCCTTCTATTGTAAATAAAGTTTTATGATACACAAGAAAGCTTGAAAACAAATATATAAAAAATAAAAAACAATTATCAAAAAATATTGGATTAAAAAAGGTTGGAATTATAGGAGATAAGAAGGTAACGACAATCAAGCTAGAAAATAAAAATAATATATATTTTATACGCACATGCGAGCCGCACGTGTATATTAACTAGTAGTTTAAAATGAAGGAGTAATAATTAATCTAAAATATAAACACTCTTCCGAGTCGAAATCCGGGTTACAATGCTCAAAAAAAATCCGGGTTACACAACAATAAACCTCAACCTGTCTTATTCGTGGCAGCAGCACACGGTACCGCCATCACAAGGTGCCACAATTTGGTGGCGCAAGTGGTGCTTAGCCATTCAAAGTTTCGAAGATGCTGCGGCCTGTGGACAAGGATGGGAAAAAACAGACGACCTTCAATAATCCTATATATTTGCCTGAATTTATCTTCAACTAATGGTCCCCGTACGTACAACGAATGCGGCAGTGGTAAACGTCATGAGCTTGGATCAACGTCGTCCGTGTCTAGATTCTACTGTTCTAGGAGGCGCAGGGGACTGTTTTTTTTTAATATATATCTGGTTAATAGTTTCTAGCCTCTCGTGGATTCCCAGATGATCGATCCCATTCATCTTCCAAGCAAACTTTCGGCTGAAAAAACCAAAGAAAAGCAGAAACGTTCCACTAGCAGTCAATCAAGGAACAATAAACACTAGTACAGTGCCTATGCTAACGCTACGGTTTGTCTCAAGGATGCACATGAAAACAGCTCAACGATGACTTTTTCCAAAATTTAAGTTTCACTGGTTATAATCTGGAAAACAATCATACATAACAAGATATAATAAGTCATGCCTCGCATACTACGGATAATAGTATATTGCTCATTCTAACGCTACGGCGACCTTCGGTAATACAATTGAAACACAAGAAAATATATGCATTGGACCCATCATCATGCTACCATCTGCACTAACCCAAGCAAAACAGAGGTGAACCACTCTTGCACAATCATTAGGTGTCACAAGAACCAAGAGCAACAAAAGCATGTTGGTGAGGAAGAAAATATTTTACAACGGAGATGCAAAACAGTGACCAGCTGCAAAATGGAGCTGCAACAAAAGAATATTTTGCTTGTGACCAGCATTTGTACTGAGAACAATACTCTTTTTAATATCTTGTAAATGTAGAGATGAATACAGGAACTTCAGGGATCAGTAATCACCCAGACTCATATAGTAAAATTATAATAATGTGCTATTTAGACAAATACAATGGATACCTGTTCTTCTATTTGTTTTGGCCCTGACAGATGGATACTTGGTTGCGAGGAAATGCCAATCATTTCCTTCCTAATGATCTCGTGTGCGCTCCATTCACCATGTTATTTCCCAAAAAGGTCACAGACAAACCAAGCACGTCCCTAAGTTTGACCAACCAGGATGCAAACAAATGAATCAATGTAGTCCGTAGGAAACTGAATATAGAGTAGGAACTGTAAAAACTTCAGACATAAACGAATCAAGAAGCGCATTACCCTGCTCTGGGATCTCTAACAAATATTCTTTGCAGACTCCTCATATTTCAATATTGTGAACATATACATATAGACCAGAGTCTGCTAAAGATGAAACTGCATCCATGTCACCTCGAAAATATGAAGTCAAGGCATTCTTACCAATATCCAAGGGTTCAGCTCCTGAAAAAAAAAATATCCAGCATGGTAGATGTACAGAGTTACCAGTTCATCGCTTGTCAACAATGGATAAACCTTGAGAGCTCAGACTGTTTGAGCAGAATGGCAACTTCCACCATTAGGAAGGTCATCCCGATCAACACTTGTCAGCATGATGCAGTCTACTCCATTCCAACACTGCACACCATCGCCGAGTTCTTCTCTGTCTGAACTCTGATAGAACACCAACCTCAGATAATGACCTACTCCAAATTGGAAACTTATCATTTTCAATCCTTGCTTTCTAAAGCAACTGCACAAATGCAATCTATTCAGGACAGACTAAATATCAGACAAGCAATGCAAATGAGCCGAATGGATACCTGATTCACAAGATATGAACAAATTAGAGTCCTTGCCAAATCATAATCCGAAAATAAGAGTTTTTTCACTATCTGCAAGCTGAATTGTGGCAAGAAATTTTACATGTACAAAAATATTAGTATGCATATAAATCCTGTGTTAGTGCTCATTTGGATCTTCAATCCACCGTGGTATGGCCATTTAGAATTCAGCAATATCAGCCACTCTTAAAAGAATCCATAAATTCAAACTAAAGTTCTCTACTGCAACTAAAAAAATCAACCTGAAGAAGACTGTAGTTAGGTTTACAGTTTGAGAGTCATCGGCAACTCTAGGGAAAATCAATCTGAAGAAGACCGTAGTTAGGTCCTTTTATAGATATCTGTAGTTAGGTCCTTGTATAGATATGGATGTTAGGTCTCAGTTCCATCAATCCGGCTTCATATCTTCATATAAAAGCATGGATGTAAGCACAGTACGTGGAGCAAATGGTAGCAAAAATCATAGTAAACCATTAGAATTTGGTTCAGTCAAGCCCTTTATTAGTACAGTTTCTAGCTGACAGCTAGGATCGACATCAATGCATTCACATCAAACTGCATATACACTCACATCCGTATTTGCATTTGACAAAATAAAATAGAAAAAGGCAGAGCATACCTGAGTTCAAAATAGTGTATTCACATAGATCAAATCGTTTCCCACAAATCAACCAGCAACTGAACATAGGATTCAATAGACCGGTGGCTATGGGAATTTACCTCGATTTCCTTTGTAGTCGCAGCAGTAAATTGATGGATCGGAGAGGCGCAATGGAGAAATCAACGAACTCCAACGATCCGAGCAGACAACTTTCGGAGCTCATTCGGTGGTGGAGGAGCACTTGCAGGAAGAGCGAACCCGACGAACTCCGACGATCTCCCTGCACCGGAAGCGCCGCCGCACAGCCTCCTCGCGCAACCGCACCGCCACACAGCCTGCCCATAGCCGCGCCGCCTCCCCGCAGCCGCGCCTCCATCACCGAAGCCTAAGACGCCGTGCACCAGCATGATGAGCAGCACGGCCGCGTCGAGCACCACTGCGGACTCATCCTCGCCATCGACGGTGACGGCGGCGCATCCGGTCGCGTGCAGCGCCGCTGCGCGTCCAGCGGCAGCTTCCACCTCCGGTCCTCCCCTCGCCCAGCCGCGGCCGCCATTGCCCGGTGGCGATCCCACGCGGCCTTGCCAGGTAGCTGAGACGGTCCGCGCGTCCCTAGGGTCCGCTGCGCCGCCGACGGTCGGATCAGGTGTGGCGGCGCCCGGGAAACCCTAGCCTCATCGGAGCCAAGAGCTGGTGGCGGGCGGTGCATGTGAAGCCTGGAGCCCGCGGCAGCCGCTGTGGAGGAGAGGCTGGAGGACGGCGGGATGATGGGCGAGGCGCCCAGGCTCGACTGGCGGTGGCGGCGGCAGGGGATGTGGCCTCGTGGATAGCTGCCTGTCGCGGCCGGCGGGGTGGGGGCTGCCGACGGTGTTTCTCGTGATTTTTTTCCTCTCAAAATCAAAACAATAGTAGGAGAATAGGAGGGGAGGGGAATCGAACCGCGTCTGGGTGGAGCAGTAGTTCGCGTGCGAGCGAGGGGTGCAAGGTCCTCAATCATACTTTTAATCCGGGCTATGGTATCCGTACAACATGTGACGTGAGTCGTTGATTTTAGGGGTAAGATTTATCTGGAGAAATTTTCATCTATAGTAGAGATGTATGCACACAGCCTCTCGCTGGCTTGTTGCCTTGCTATAAGATATATTAAACGTGTGTTATAAGCTGATGTGACATAGTATTGATGAAGTATGATAAAAGTTTCCTATGACAGAGTTTGATGAAACATGTCTACCTATGACTTGTGTACACACTGTTTCTGACACGGCGAAACGTACAATGCATCCTGTGAACTGGCACTTGCTTATAACATAGAGCCTTTTACTCTGGTGCCATTAAAAAAATTCGCAATCTCGTCAGAGTCCTTGAAAAGTTCAGTCTATTACCTATGTCCATGTCCAAACTTTTTCTTTCTTCTATGCCATTCTGTCCGTGCTCCGCTTGATTTCAGCCGTTTGGGACCCCTGACATGTGGGTCCGGGCAGTGAAAATGTCCTAAATACCCTCCTTCATCCTTTGCTCTAATTCCTTTGTCTCTCTGCGCAGTGGGGCCATGAAGTCAGGTCCATCTTCCACCTTCAACCAGCTGCTCCCCTATCTCTCTTCCTTGCCGCGCGTGCGGACTCGATGGCGCCGCGGGACACGGGGCTCCCGACGCCAGGCCATAGCACAGGGTTGGCGCGCGGCCTAGGCGTGCCCACGACACGCCTGCCCGCCACCACTCGGTCACGCGCGAGCAGTCGCGCGGGTGCCTCCGGCCCTGCCGCCGGCTAGTGCGCGGACGTGGGCATAGGGGCCTCCCGCGCCTACTGCGCCACCAGACACCTCGACCTCGGCGACGGTGGTGGACCGATGGGCGCGGGGAGCAGAGGGAGTCTGGCCGCGGCGCACGTGAAGATGAGGCCCACCACGATCTGCTCCTCGTGGGGACAGGAGCCACGATGCCCGTCCGCTCTGCCTCATCTAGGGCGCGACGCGTGGTCCGCCGCGCCGCCACCACCTCGCCGCGGCCGCCGGCGCCCAGCACGAGCCCACGCGGGATCGGGTGAGCCCCGCCCGGCGGTCGTGGCGCGGGCGCGGGAGCCAGCGAGCCCCGCCCGGCGGTCGTGGGGCGGGCGCGGGGGCAGGAACCGTCGAGCCCCGTCCGGCGGCTGCGGGCGCGGGAGCCGTCGAGCCCCGTCCGGCGGCTGCGGGCGCAGGAGCCAGCGAGCTCCACCCGGTCGTCGGGGGCGGGGGCGGGCGCTGCCTTGTTCGTGTGACTGGATAGGGAAGAGAAGGGAAAGAGAAGAAGAGAAAGAGAAGGGAAGGAGAGAGAAAATTTAGGTGGTTGATAAATGGACCCCACTGTGGGGGTAACATGGTCTTTTGATCTGTTGGTTTGACACCATTAAGCAGTGAAATCGACGGAATGGCGTGGAAGAAAGAAAAAGTTTGGACATGGACACTGACGATAGATTAAACTTTGCAGGGGCATGAGCAAGATTATGAACTTTTTAATGGCACCGGAACAAAAGGCTCTATAAAATACTAATAATAGGCTCTATAAAATACTAATAATACGCACGCCTTTTTATATATATATATAAAATAGAGTCAATAATCCTTCGCAGATTTGTTATTTACGATGGAACCCAATTTTTACCAAACCGTAGTCACAAGGTTGCTTACGTCATCCACCAATAATGGAGGATCCCATGACCCAAGCCATGACAAAGACAAAACCAGGGCCATTGGCCGGGGCCGGGCGTCTTGTCGATTGTTATCATCCCTATCCAAGAACAACAATTTCACCCGGTACCAAGTCAGGAAACGTGCTACGCCGGCGCACAGAAGCATCGATCACCATGGCACCACCACCGTTCCAGCTTGTTCCTTCTTCCACCACGCTGTGGCTCCTCCACCTCCTGCTCCTAGCTTCCTCGCACAGGCGCGGCGGCGCCGAGGCCGCGGCGCCCAACACGGAGGTGCTGTCGGTGCTGTGCAACGGCGCGATCTACGGTGCCGGGACCCCTTCGCGACGAGCCTGGCGTACGTGCCGTCGGAGCTGGTGTCCGCCACGCCGGCGCGGGCCGGCCACGACTTCTACGATGAAACATCCTCGATTTTCCACGAAGAGAAAATCCACAGAATTACAATAATGTGATAGTTCCAAAAGATCACTCCATCACAATATCATATATCACCTGATATCATAGTCATACATCGTAAGATTACAAGTTTACAAGGTAATACAACTCATGATATCATACCTATTACATGGTTAATCTAGCGGAATCGTATCTAAGAGAATATCAGAGGCGAGTTAGTGAAGACTTCTTCTTTACGGCATCCATCAGAGTAGGCTATGCGCGGTGTAGACTTCTTCTTCTGAACCCAACTTGAGCGTAGGCACGAGACCTCCTAATCCTTCTAATCTTGACTTCTCCGTAAGTTAGGTAAGTTTGCATACCGCCAGATATGTACAGGTCATGGTCAGCACCGATGAGCTTTAGTGGAAAGAGAAAATAAGAGGATCTGGCGATCCTATTATTTGGCTGTGATTTGTATCCTAGAGCATGCGAAGCAGCAAGTAGTAATAATATTAATAGTTCATCAAGTTTTAATCATTCCCATCCCACACCTATACCACCAACCAACAACCTCTCATCTCACTCAACAAACCACGTTCACACGTGGGGCGACAAAGGACAACTCCCTCTCATCCTTGCCTAAACGGCCAGCATGCCGTAGGGTAACAACAACATCACTCAGGGGGAGGTAGAAGGGACTCATCTCACTACTCAAGAGAAGCGTAGGTCACAGGATAGCCATACCGAGGCTGCGGACTATATATAAATTCGAATCAACTCTACAGAGTGTGTACACCTGTAACCGGCTAATGCCGACCATCCACAAGATAACCATCATTAGCGCTCTAGAACGCCTAGGCTGATAGCAAAATGACCATCTAACTATGGCGGTTCCACCCTACCTCTCAACCCTGGGACACCCCAAGTCCTGCCTGGAGTGGCTGAGAATGTGAAGTCATGTTCCTGCTCTTGGAGGGGCCGATGCTCGGAAGAGGACACATCAACGTCTCGGAAGGGTGTGGGGTTCCACCCGTACCTTTCTACACTACTTACGTCAAGTAGTAGTGGCACCGCCCTAGGTAGCTAAAATCATCCGTCCCCGGTTCATCTGGGGCGAGTGGTGTATACGAAGGGGTCCGTGGTTCCGGTCCTCAAGAGACAACAGGTCCTAGGGGGGACCAGACAGGATATCTCCTCAAATAGGGCCATCAGTGCCCTCTGCCTCAATGGCATCTCGCTCCGAGGGCCTCGTTCCACGAAGGCTCTCGACCCTAGGATCTCCTCAAGTCACATGTACCCGCCACAAGTACTCAGGTCACAGGGGTGCCCAGGTTGCACCCCATCAGCAAGACTCGCTCCAAAAGCTCGTCGTAGATCCAGTCCAGTCGACTCAACCCTCACCAAACAACCCTCCCATGTTATATTTCCCAGAGACACCCATACGATCACCAAGTCTGGCATCCCGAGCCGAACCTACCCAGGGTTCTCCACCCGCATCACATCCCAAACATAATGCAAAGCGGAGTAAATATAGTGAAGTAATATGCAAGCAAGCAGGTAGGCATAAATATAGTGCGAGCGAGAGGCAGGGTAATCGGGGTAAAGTAGTTCCAAGCAAGGTAGATATGGCTCAGACAAAAGCATGCACCAGTATACTAGCAAAGGAATAAACATAAAGTGCTAAGCCATTCTACTCATTTGCAATGTCTAATAGGATTTCCTAAGTAAAGGGTGCTGCCATGACACCTGCGCTGTTGAGATAGTAGTAGTACAGGTTGATGTAGTCGATCAGCGGGTCGTCTCCAACAGTTCTTGTCGATCACGTTCCCCTCCAACAACGGGTCTCGATCCGATCATCGTCCTCCTCATAGCAGGTAACTCGTGAAGCGACACACATAGCAAGAGAACAATCAAAGCATGACTTAGCCCTCTCGGCGGATGTCCGATCCTCAGGCCAAAGAACAAGAGTGGCTATTCACTAAGTATAAGCTTAAGTCATAGCCTAGCTCATACTTCCTGAGTCGACCATGTCGACATATGTATGGCTGCGAGATAAATGGCATAGACCTAAACTCATCCTTGGCAAACACCACGGCTCGCGTCCTCCTAATCTGAGTGTCATGATGATGACGAGAACAAGAAGGACGAGCTAAGCGGAAAGGAAAACAACAAGCGATCGACTTCTCCATGGAGAAGATGAGGCATTGACAAGAAGCATCGCACGAAAGAACCAAAAGAGAAGAACGAGACCCGCACTCTTTCGACCAACTCGTCATGGAACGGACGAAGGTTGAGAGAAAGAGATATGTTCTCAAGATCCAAACTCACTCGTAGGGCGCCATGACCGTGTAACGTAACAGCACAAGGCTATTCCTAAAGTTCATAGCGGTGTGGTTGTCACCCTAGATCCAAAGGAACGCTATAGTCAAGTGGTACAAACATACGAGTAGGCTAGGATAAACATGAGAGCGAAAAGAAGGTAGAACTCAATGGTCATGGCGAGGCGACTCGTGACCATAAGCTTAACCTAAGCGAGTTTGCATTCGTTGATCTACGAGAGTTATCCCCTAATCGTATCCCACTAGATTAGGTCCCGTCGGCTTGAAGCATGCAGTTAGGATCCGCATTGATATTGACATCGGCCTCAAGTCTGTAGTGACCACGTCCTAGGGATGGGGATAGGGGGTAACAATCGTAGCACATCGGTGACAACTACCGAAGAATCAAACAACTCCAACAAAAAGAATCGATAAAACGACCACGAGGCTAAACTAACACGATAACGACTAAAGGAGTAGCACATTTTCATAGCGAAAAAGAGAGGCAAAAGGTTCCTGCAAGACAAGAAGAGAGGCAGATATATGAGGGCACAAATGAAAAGGGTAAAATGAAAGTGGTCTAATGCACTTGCGCATTAGCCTATGATGTAGAGATTGATTTTAGAAAAATTATGAAATTGGTTTCACAATTTTTGGAGCAAGAACGAATTTATGTTGGATTTTAGAAGGCGGATAAGTATTTCTGGAAACAATAAAATGGCAAGGCCAAGAATGATCGTGGGTTGCTGGTTCTGGGCATGAGTGAGCTGATGGGCTCTAGGTAGCCGGCGGTTTGCTCTATCTTCCTGTTTCCAAGAACCACATCGGCCAGGTGCTCGGCGAAAGGTTGGAAGGGCTTGCCTGCGGGCAGGGTGTCATGCTCTAGAAGTGAACGTGTCCAGTGCCGAACGGCAATGGCTGCAAGGCACCGGTGGTGTCAAAAGAGAGCAAGGGTGTGATTGCGATGACCGGTGGCGACGTGCCGAAGATGCCGGGCAGCGCCGGGTGCAAGTGTGGGCGTGAGCTCGTCAGAACGCGGCCATGCTCCGACGACATCCGGCGATGGCGTCACATCTCCGGAAGGACCATGGGTGTGTGCAAGGCAAGGATGCGGTCGTGGCTGTGGCGACGTGCTTGTGCAACGTGGGTGTTCAGGTGATGGCTTGCCATGACTTGGTCATGGCCAAGGTGGTTGCACGTGCACGTATCGAGTCGGTGGCTTCCGTTCGTGGCATGCTGTAGCCGTGATGTGTGCCCGTGCTTCAACATGTTGAGGCACTGCGTGTGCGTGCGTTCCAGCGTGGGGCTTGGCACGAGTGACATGGGCGGCTATGGCAGCAAGGCATGGACCGTGCGTGTGCGTGTATATATGCAGCGAGGTCTTAGTGGTGGCGAGGCAGGGAGGCCATGCCGCATCGGCTCCACTGAGCAGGGGCACGGTGGCGGGACGAGCTGGCGATGGCGGCCACAGCACCAAGCGGCGGAAATCGTCGGCGGCGGCAAAACTCCGGTGAAGCTTTAAATTAGGCGTCATCTTCTTCCTCCTCTTCTCGATTGGAGCAGCTAGGAGCTCCAAATCCTAGCTACTGTGGCTAAACGGGCACGGCGTGGCACGCGCGACCGTGGAGGTCACAGCGGCTCACCGACGGCCGGAGTCCGGGTGAACCGGGGCTTGCAAAGGTGCTAAGCCCCAATGTAGTTCATGTCGGCTCCCAAAATCTTGCCATCCAGGCGTTCTACGCTATGCATGGTGGAGACGGTGGGGGAGTTAAAGAAGTAAACGAGGTAGCGGACGTCGGGAACGTGAGAGCTGAGCTGGCCGGCGCGTGCAGCGGTGACGGCATTCCCGTGCGCAAACCGGAGGGAGGTGCAGCACGAAGGCCGAACAGGCAGACAACAAGACTCGATGCAAGGCAGGGGGCATGGGCGTGCTCACCAGAGGCTCGATGACGGTAGAACGCCTGGTGCAGGTCGGGCTCGACGCGGGCTGAACGGGCGCCGTCGGCGTGGTGTGCAGCCGAGGCCGCGTCCCGCAAGGTGGTGGCCGGGCTTGATGTGAAGGTGTTCCAGGGGCTCGAGGACGCGACAGCCGCGGCTCTGTGGCAAGGCCGACGATCCCCGGCGTGGCATCGAGGCAAGGTCACGGCCTGTGAGTTCCGAGCGACGTCAGGGTCGCGGCGATGTTGGCGGAGTGCAGGCCGCCACGGCACATCACGGTGGCGAGGTGGGTGCCCAAGACCCATGGCGAGGAGGTGGTGACGCTGCTGTCCTCCAGCTGCAGCGGTGAATGACCACGGTACAAGGCTGGTCTCAGGCAAGGATGACGAGTTGACGACGAGGAGGAAAAGGGACAGGCTTGGTGCTAGTTGCTCACTGGTGGTAGTGACGGACGTGCCATGGTCTGCAGCTCCGTTTCGTCCCTATGGCCGAGCAGCGAGTTGTGGCCGGGCTCGCATTCCAGGTGAAGGCGTTCGGTGCAGAGGAAGGCGGCGAGGACGAGCAGCTCAGCGTCGCAGTGCAGATGGTGGCTGTTGGAGCAGCCACGGACGCAACCTGGGCCTGCTCGCTGCCGGCCGGCGTGGACGCGACGAGGCTGCGGTCGGCAGGAGGCGGTGCACGGTCACCCGGAGCAGGTCGTGGAAAAGGCGGGGCGTCACGGGCAGCTTCGGCCATCATGGCCGCTACGGTCTTGGAGGACTAGCTCGCAGTGGTGATGCAGCTTGGCTCAGTGGCTAGGAGAGGACGGCGCCGTCATCTTGGCTAACGCTGGTCACCGCGGCGGGTACTCCGCGGCACTGGCGGCGACCGCGACTCGGGGCAAGGCCGTGGGGGCTGGAGGAGCAGCTGGGCCTTCAAGCAACGTGGCTATGGCCAGCTTGCGAGCTGCTGCTTGGCACTGGGAACACGAGGTGGAAGGGCAGGTGGAGTGGCGGCGGGGTTAGGGAGTTGAGAAGGAGCAATGGCGGCTGCTCCTTAAATAGCGGCGCGGCTAGGTCTCCGTGGCGGACGCAACTATTTCTGGGCGTCCGTTCCCGTCATGGGACGCGTGGCGACGGATGCCGCGCAGCGTACGGACGCCGAGGCAAGCTGGCGGCGGCGGCGGCGGCTTGAGGAGCGGACGCTCCTGCATTCTAGGGTTCCAGGGACTGGGCGCGACCGTGGCTTGGGCTGGGCCGCGAAGCAGGCCAGGCAGGAGCTGTGAGCGGGCTAGCGGACTGTAAGCAGAGAAGCGGCTCGTACGGAGAAGACGCTCGCGTTTACTGCCAAGCGACGGGATGCAAACCGCGTGGACGAGTCTTTGGATTCTCTTCGTGCCTACAGCTGACGTGTGGGGCCATGTGGGGACGGGAGCCCGTACAGGAGCATGCACGGGTGCGTGACTCCTACGCGAAGTGGCGCGGTGGCGGCGGCCGTGTGCTGCGCACGTGAGGCTGAGACGGGTTCAGCTGCTGCTGGGCGAGCGTCCTCGACCGGGCTTATTAATAAACGTATTTTTAAAAAATATTATAAAATTAGTTTTCGTTTTTAAAAATTTGCAGGAATAGGCCACCAGTCGCCCGTTGGAAGGACGAAGATGGGCCTTGTCGCCCGACTGACGGGCTACCTGGGCCATGTTGCCCGACTAACAGGCGACGTGGAGCTTGTCGTCCGGCCGATGGGCGACGTGCCCCCATGTCGCCCGACCAGAGGGCGACTTGGCCATGCTCGCCCGCTAAATGGGCGATGTGGCGTGGCGGGCCCACGTCGTCCGACCAGGGGGCGACTTTGTGGCCCCTGTCGCCCGAATAGGGGGCGACGTGGCGGCTTTTATATAAGGCGGCTGACGGTTGGCGCGGAGAGCTGAAGGGGAGAAGAGAAGAGAAGGGAAAGAGAAGAGAAGAGAAGAGAAGAGAAGAGAAGAAGAAGAGGAAGAAGGAGAAGACAAGAAGAGGAAAATTTTCAGTAAGTAAAAAAATAATTTTATATATAATTATTTAGTGTGTGTTATATTAATTGTTAGATAATGTAATGAGCAGTTGAGCGATTAATATTATATTTCGGTAGTATTACTTATATTCTTATTTTATATAAATTATTAAATTAAATAGTTATAGTTGAAATAATATTAGTAATATATTAGTGAAAAGGTATCTTAGTTGAAAATTTTAGATTACACAGATGTCGGAGAAGTTAGGATTTCAAATTTATTATGGAGAAGGAGAAATTATTCAAGGTGTATACGGGGTTGATCTGTCAGGATTTGCCTCAGTAAGTAGATGGGTGTCTAGGGCAAATGAGAGAACAATTAGTGGTGTGCAGAATTGGTTGATGCGAATATTTGGGCTTGACAGCAACCAACATGACGTTAAGGTCATGGGTATCGTTAGTCGTGCTCGGGAGGGCACTTTTTGGGAGTTAGTACCGCTTAATACAACATCAACATGGAGAAAATACGTCAACAAAGCTGTAGAACGTGGGTGGCCTCTAGTCCTTCTTGCTCAGGCATATACGAAGGAGGTTCATGAGGTACACGGTGTAGAAGAAGAAGGAGGTCCGAGCCATGACAATCACAATAATAATGAGGAAGATAATGAAGAGGGTGATCATCACCTGTCATCTATGGTACCGACGGGTGTAGCGGACGAAGGAGAGCGCATAGAGCATATAGTTCAAGAGATGGCGATGAAAGATATGGAGAATGAGAATATATCTGAAACTGACTCATCTAAAGATGAGAATGAAATTCCTGTCCCACTGGAGTGGAAGAGTAACAGTTCCAAGAATTTGATGATTAACGAAGGAAATTCTGTGCCGTGGGAATATCATGAGAATGAACTAGTAGAGGGAGCTATGTACAAAGGCAAAGATGAAGTGATGAGTGTCGTGAAGTACTGGTCTCTGTCAATGAAGCGGTCTTTTGTAGTTGTTAAGTCCAACAAGAAAGTATATGATGTTAAATGTATGTTTTCGGACTGTCTATTTAGGGTACATGCTTATGAGCAAAAATGGAGTACAATTTGGAAGTGCTCTATAGTAACAGAACATATATGTGAGTTACAAGAATTAGAGAAGTCCAATACTGCTCTTACATCGAGCTTCATTGCAGAGTACATGTATAATCGAATTGTTGATAATTTAAGGTATGAGCCGAAATCTATAGTGACTACTATAGAGGAAGATTTTAAATACACCATCAGCTATTCGAAGGCATGGCAAGCGAAACAGAAGGTCATTGCGAAGAGATTCGGTTCGTACGAAGCATCTTATGAGAACCTACCAAGATTGTTAGAAACCGTCAGACAAAGAAATATTGGTACATATTATGATATTATGGATGTGTCTGATCCAAAAGAGGCCAGAAAGTTAATACTTCGTCGAGCCTTTTTTGCACTAGGTCAATGTATAATGGCATTTCATCATTGCAGACCTATTTTATGCATGGATGGTATATTTCTATCAGGAAAGTATAAAGGTCAGATTCTAACTGCTATTGGTGTTGATGGGAATAATCAAGTACTACCAGTTGCTTTTGCTTTTGTGGAAAGTGAGAACACAGATAGTTGGTATTGGTTTCTGGAACGTGTGAAGTTAGCAGTGGTGCAAGGGCGACCTAATGTTTGTGTCATACATGATCGACATGCCGGTTTGTTGAAGGCGATAACGGATATGCAATATGGTTCAGCGGAGCGTGATCTTCCTCCTCGATGGTCGGACATACAATCAAGATGGTGCATGAGGCACTTGGGTGCAAATTTTTTCAGCCATTTCAAAAATAAACACCTTATGAATATGTTTAAGTGGTTGTGCAATCAGAACCAACAAAGAAAATTCAATGCAATGTGGACACGTCTTGATGAATTAACAACAAAGCAAACAGAAGAGTTAGCGACTCGTACGAATCAAGACCCGAATGATATGTCTGTTCCTCTTTCAGGCCTCCCAACGAATGCCTTGAGGAACGTGGTTCGGAGGTCGGGGTCATCAATCAGGTGCTTCTCAGATTGGATTGAGTACGAGCCAAAGGAGAAGTGGTCATTATTATATGACACAGATGGGGCGAGGTTTGGAATAATGACAATAAATTTGGCGGAGGTGTACAATTGGGTCATTCGAGGCATGAGAGGATTACCTCTTGTAGCAATCGTAGAGGGTATTTTGCTTGGAACGTGCAAGTACTTCCGTGAAAGATATATGGTTGCTTTTAATGCGATAGCAGATAATACATTGATTTTTTTCAACATTCATGACAAGTTACATGAAAAAAAAGGTGGAGAAGGCAAGCTTGCATCGTGCACGTCCTATGGGCACAGCAGAGAATCGCTTTGAAGTTCTGTGTAGGGATCGGGGCCGTCGTGGTGGCAATCGAGAGAGAATTGCACAAGAGTGTGTTATTCGTTATAACTCATGCAGCTGTTCGTGCATGAAACCAAAACTTCTACACAGGCCGTGCTCACATGTTATAGCAGCTTGTTCACTTACTAATTTGTCCCCGAAGTCGTATGTCTCACATTATTTTACGAAGGAGGTAGTCATGACAACCTGAAATGCAGAGATTTATGTTTTCGCAATATTTGGTAGTTTTACAAACAATCCTGGCAGTAACTACCTGCGGGGGCCCGATAAGGACAAATTAAGACAGAAGCCTGGTCGTCGTAAGACACGGCGCATTAGAAATGATATGGATGAGTCAGAAGTGGGAAGACTGGAGCATCGGTGCACCAAGTGCAATGGCACAGGACATACTTATAAAAAGTGCACGCATGCAACCACCACAGAGGGAGCTACAGAAGCAGGACCTTCAGGCAATCCGCAAGACGGCCGACGCCCTCGTGCACGTCGTGGATTGCGGAATCAAGGCGGAAATGCTCTTTAAAAATAATAGTATGTCTGCATTTTTTTGATTTTTTGTGTCATAGTATTAATTATATTTATGCATTATTTTTTTACATTATTAAGATATTTTAGGTATGGCGATGGATGAGGGACACTTGGAGTTGTTGGACGCACAGTTGGACCAGTGCCATCGGTCCTACTTGAGTGCTGTGACAGCTGCTGAGCTACCTGTTCTACAGCCTAGGGTACCTCAGGAGTTGTGGCGGCTGGACGAGCGATGGATACCGAGGTATGCACGATAACACGTTCACTTATTTGTTTTACTCATACAGACGATTTGATAATATATATTTATATATAAATGTTGTATATGCTACAGGCTACGAGCAGCTGGTCTACTGCCTCTGTGTAGGCTTGTGCAGGCTAGTGCTGTTGAGGCCCCGGCCGATGCGGTGACACGGTTCAACTTTGACCGTTCCTTACTTGCGGGATTGGTGGACCGCTAGAGGCCTGAGACGCACACGTTCCACTTTTCTTGCGGGGAGATGACTCCCACACTCGAGGACGTCTCCTACTTACTTGGTGTCACCACTGCTGGGCAGGCCGTCAGCCGTCCAGACGTGGAGGCCACTTGGCGTGAGGACCTTCTAGTCCGTTTCGAGGTTGTTGTGCGTCGACCAGACGCTCCAGAGTATCAAACTCTTGCTGAAAACCAGCATCACGGGCCTACGAAGACCTGGCTCTTGCAGTTTCAGGTAAATAGATAACACTGTGATATAGTTCATTAACATCAAATATTCATGTGTATGTTAAATGAAATTTGAACTTCTGTTTTCTAATTCAGGCCGAGTATATCCACCTTGCGGCGGATGAGGCCACTGTGTCGAGGCACTTGGAGGCCTATCTGTTGTGGTTGTTTGGTTGGATAATGTTCACATCGTCGCATGGGAACTCTGTCGCGAAGCACTTGATTCACTTCACGCGCGAGATAGCGGACGCACCGCTCGACGCCGTGCCGCAGTACAGTTGGGCGTCCGCTATCTTGGCAGCCACGTACCGAGGTCTTTGTGATGCGTGCACAAAGACCGACCCGTCAGCTATCCTCTCTGGTTGTCCACTATTACTTCAACTCTGGTCGTACGAGCGGTTTAGTATTGGACGACCAGTCATAGATTTCTCGACTTACGGAGCAGGGTTGTACGGGGAGACGGAGGAGGATGGCCCTACGATGGGTTCGTTGTGGGTCCGGCGGCGGGTAAGTCTTCTATATCGCGGTTGAACCTGTTTCTATTTATTTTCGAATAAATTGCACCTTACTATTATTTTCTATACAGCCTACTTAGGCAAACATTCAGGTTCACAGAGCCTATCCTGAGTACATGGCGGCATTCGACCGGATTAGGCCAGACGATGTCCGCTGGACACCTTACAGCATGGAGGAGATCGTCGTACGAGCGCTTAATGGGTTGTCGTCGTTCTGCACGAGGGATCAGGAGTACTGGCTGACACGTAAGGCTGTCATTTTCGACATCTTTGTCGAGGACTACGCTCCTCACAGAGTGATGCAGCAGTTTGGTCGTAACCAGACGTTCCCACTCCCGGTTGCCCATATTGTTCCTCTTTCCGTGCACGGGTAAGTATAAGACAATTAATTCGTTCTGATTGAGTAATACGTTTTGAAATCAATAGTTACGTGCGGAGGGGTCTACCGGCAGGCGTTACTTGGTCCTCCCGTATACAGCCATGGGTCGACGAGTGGGCCAACACACTACATGATGTGACCTACGAGCCCAGACCGTTTTCCTTGGAGGCTTACGGGGACTACTTACGTTGGTATATTCCTCGCACACGGATCAGAGTCACGTATACACCAGCGGAGCCACGGACCCACGTCCCCAGGTTGACGGACACGTACCCTGTGCACAGAGATCAGACGATGTCGTTGGCGGTACGATCTTTATGAACTTCAACCCACTTCGTTTAATATTTTTCTTATCGTAATTACTTCAATGTTCTCATTTTGTTAATAGGCCGACATGGCTCACCGTATCACTGTGGATGGTGGATCGCTCTTGCACCGGTTGAGGGAGGGCATTCAGATGACCAGCCACGAGCTTACCGCTGTGGTCCAGAGGATGTACGACACTGCTGTAAACATTGTCAAGTTGACGTCGTGCCGGCCCTGCGGGCGACAGCCGGATGTCGTCCCTCGACGTTCACACGTGACACACAGGCCTGACGGACCGATGGCGCCACTACCTCCGCGGCCTACGTACCAAACAGGTGAGTAAGTTATATTTTCTTCGTATGTAGTAATGGTAACTTGTTCGTTACTTATAAGTTTCATTATTCAGGTCCACCTACGTACTCTGCCGGTTGGCGTCCGGAGTTTGATATCATTGGATCATCTTCGCACCCTGCTCACATGCCTATAGGTACGATATAGTTGTAAAATTTAATTATATTATCTAATACTGCTTTATTCGTAACATTACATTCACTCTGCATGGTCAGGTATGCACTTTGATGGCTCGCGACATCAGTTCGATTTCAGAGGTTCCTCTTCACACGCTGTACCCATGGTTCCAGGTATGACCTACTTTTAAGAGTTCGACACGTTATATATTAGTTTTACCATCAGCGTTATCATAACGTTGGTCTTATATGTTTAGGGATGACCCGTTACGACTACAAGGGATCGGACATCTCTGAGCACGCTGACACTTTTCGTCAGCGATCCCCGTCACCCTTCGACCTTGACAGTTACCTGGAGCAGGAGCCGGCGGACGTACTTGCGTCATCGCAGTTACGTGAAGCACCACCACAGACACAGCCCTCACAGGACGAGTACGCGACACCAGCTGCTGCTGGAGGCCGTCCTGTACGTGTTATAGTTCCTCCTTCGCCGCTTACTTACTCAGCCGGCCATGTACGAGCGGGCCGCAAAGCACCAAAGCCTGGCACGATCAGGGGTGTTGCACCTAAGCGTGGACGATATTAGTTTTGTATGATTTGCCGCCGATGTTGTTTTCTATGATATTGTACTGATACTATTTTAGTTTTTAGAACTTAATTAATGTTTCACTGTTGTATTTTTTTCATCTATTAAGCTTGGGCGAGCACACGACAACGGCGTTTTCGCACGCCCATTGCATGACTGTGTATTATTTTTGCTATTTCTCCGACTTCGATATTTTTTCTAAAATTTCCGAATAAATAAATATTATTTTAAAAAAATCCAAAATTTTTTCTGAAATTTCTAAATAAATAAATATTATTTTAAAAAAATCCTAAAAAACCAGGTCGCCCGTCGGCGGGGCGAACATCTGGTCGACCTTTGGCTGGGCGACTAGCCTGGTCGCCCTTTGGCCGGGCGACGTGGGCCTGGTCGCCCTTTGAACAGGCGACGTGGGCCTGGTCGCCCTTTGAACGGACGATTTTCTCGTGTCGCCCTTTCAACGGGCGACTAGTGGCCTATTCATGTAATTTTTTAAAAACGGAGACTAATTTTATAATTTTTTTTAAAAATAAGTTTATTAATGAAAAAATTCTACGGCCGTTATGGTTTGGGCCTGGACCAAGGAGACAGGCAGCAGTGCATGCTAGGTGATCGTGCATGTATGCCTGTGTGAATACGTGCTTCAAGGTACATAGCAAAGGTATAGGAGCATGCACGACCTGGAGTTAGCTTAGCTAGCTAGCTTGTCCAAGCTCGTTCCACGTCGTCATGTGGGTGTATGTGAGGAGGTGCAGGCTGCATTGGAGATCACAAGAGACACGAAGGGGATGGTTCACTAGGGGTATTGGAGAATCCATACCAAGGGTCCGTAACGACGGGAATTAAGTCAAGGGATTATCTGACCGGAGAAAAAATTAAGAGAAGGTAAGAGAGAAGAATAGGTAAGGGGCTTTTTCTCTTGGCGAACGGGTGCTCTAAAGGTGGAAGGCACTCGCAGGGACGGAGGGAAAGTATAAGAAGGATGAAAAAAGAGTTTAGAGGAGATTCGAGGTAGATCCATGAGGTAAAGAAGGGGAGTTGCTATGGAGTTGTGCTCTCCAACACTAAACACTAATTCGAATAATAAGCTCCGGCAAACTTCAACAAGTAATTATATATATATACAATAATTTATTTATAAATTGTTCCTACTTAGGTTAGATTTGACCTAACATCTATATGCTTCGTACGATTACAAGAAAAAATTTTAAAAGTTCGTATTTTTAGCTTGTCTAAAAATCCGGGTTGTTACATACGACATCTCCCCGTACCCGGCGGCCTTCGCGTAGGGTCACGCCGCGTGCCGGGCGGCGCTGTCCGCGCCCGAACTGCGCGACGTGCCTGCGCTCCGCCGTGGCCCAGATGGACGCCTCCTGCGGCCACAGCGTCGGCGCCAGGGCCGTGCTCGTCGACTGCAGCGTGCGCTACGAGCAGTACGCGTTCGTGGAGCAGTAATTAGTCACTTGGTTTCTACTAGAAGCTCCTTTCGATTTGAGACCGTGTGTATCTATGTTCCAAATTAGTTCATTTGCCCAGAATCCGTGCTTCTTGATGATTGGCACCACAGGCAGGCACAGTCCTGTGTGGTTTGGTTTCTCACGACTTAGCTGCACCTGCCTTCTAATTAAAGTCCAGACTCTTGTAGTGGTGTTGGCCAAAATGTTCTCCGTATGCTCGTGCGCAGGTGCTTTTCGATGGTTCACGCAGTTTGTGTTCAATCTGCGAAACTATTGTCTTTGTCTATCCAATATCCAGCCAGCTCCCGAATGATTTGCATGCTAAAACCGTTCTAGCTAAAGCAAATTGACCGATACAACTGGCGATCTAGTCGGTTACAAAGGCACTTTGCTAATAGTATACACACACGAATCACTGTGTTCCCTCTGCGATTGAAAAAATGATCAATATTCAGTTAAATAGAAATAAATTTTATCAAATAAACTATTATTCTTTAATTTATATGTAAAACGACAAAAACTGTAACATCCCTCAAAATCCAAAAACCACAGCTATCAAAATTTTTTCTAAAGTATATCGATGATTGGTGAGCATCATATAGGAAAACATCCTATAGTTGCACAAGTAGCACCTAATGTTAGTTGAAATATTTATATTTTAATTACAAGAGTATGATTTGCCTCTTATTGGTTTTATGTATTGCTAATATAATCAACAACACTTTATATCAACATGCGCATATATGCATACCAACTTACATATACTAACCATAGACATAGACCCCACACCCCCATGAGACTCTATGGGACCCATCAAGCCCTTGTGCCATGACACTAACTCATTAGCACTAACCCTTTTGCTAAATAATCATGGCATGGCTTGGAAACAAATAGAAAAGAAATAGAGAAGGAATAAGAAAAAAAGAGAAAATAGAAAGAGCAAAGCAGCCCAGCCAACCGCCGCGGCCCAGCTCGGCACGCGCGCGCTACCCCCGCAGCCCAGCAACGGCCCAGGCCGCCTGCCGCTGCCCCGCGCCTGCCGGCCAGCCCCGCGGACCGGCCCATGGACGAACTGGCCAGCAGACCGCACCGCATCGCACCGCTGCAGCCTGCCTTGGCCTACTGCCCCCGCGGCCGATGAAGACCAGGCCGGCCCAGCAAGCGCCATGCCCACGCGCGCCCTCGCTCTGCCGCTGCCATACTTGTCCGCCCTGTCAGTATCCCCGTCCTCCCTTTTCTGGGAGCTCGCTCGTCCCGTCGGCCGCGCCAAAAATGGCAGCAACGCGTCCGCCGGATGCCGTCCGTCCACCCAAGCATCCCGAGGCTGCCCTAACCCTAACTTGGAGCTCGCCTGGCCGCTCGATGCGCCTCGCCGCATCCCAGCCGTCTGCCGCGGTCCATGGCCGCCGCGCCGGCTATATAAGGGGGACCCCGGCGCTGCTGGGGTTTACCCCCACCATGCGGCCTTCTGGTCGCCTCGCTCGCTCGCTGCCAAGCCAGAAGGAAGAAGGGAGGCGGAAAGGAGTGCCGCCGCCGGAGCCAGAGCTGAGCACCGTGAGCGCCGCCGCCGTTGCCGCACGAGCCATCGGAGGAGGAGGACCCGGAGCTCCTGTGCGTCTATGCCATCACCGCACCGCTCTTCTTCCCCTCCATCAACGACCGCAGCCACGCCTCGAGCGCTAGCACGGCCGCACGCAGGTGAGGTCACCCAGTTCTTGCCATGGCCGCCGGCCAGTGTAACCTCCATGTTCCCGCTCTCCCGTTCGCTTTAGGCTTCATTAACTTCAACTTCACCTCCGCCTTGGTCTAGAACGTCGTTCGGGCAACTTCTTGGGACGTGGGGTAGACCACAGAGGGGCCTGGCACCTTTGCCGGCCCTAGTCACCTCGGTTCCCGGCCGCCGATGCGCCGCCGTGGCTCTCGTAGCCGCGCGCGCCCCCGGTGTGCCCCGGTAGCTGCGCTAGATAGGGTTTTGGAGCTCCTAGCTGCTCCAATCGAGAAGAGGAGGTGAAGATGGAGGTCAATCTCAAGCTTCGACAGAGGAATCGTTGTTGCCATCGTCACCGCCGTCCGCCGTCCGCCGCGCTTTGCCACCCCGCTAGGCATCCCCACGGACCAAATTGAAGCGCGATTCCTGTTTGCCTTGACCTCCTGAGTTTGATGCACGAGCCAAAGACGCCTCTGAGCCGCTGCTGCGCCCCACCGCCATGGCCATGCCGCTTGGCGCCGCCGCTGCACGTGCGCCGGCGAGCAGAGGCACCGCGAGCCCACCTGGACCCCACTGCCGCCTCTACCTTGGCCTAGAGAAGCTATAGCGCATGCCCAAGCAACCTCTCCCGTACCACAGAGCCCCACTGTCATGACCTCGCCGCGCCGCTCACCACCGGCGACAGCGCTGCCGAAGCCGCAGCGCGCGAGCGTGAAGGAGAAGGGGTTTTTTCCCCTGCCCCGTGTGGACCGAGCCCACAGCGTCCACGTGGACCAGCTGGACCTACCAGAGATCGCCACCTAGCTCCACTGCCTTCGGTTCACCATGAACCAAGTCCGTGGACCGCCAAGCCGTAGACTCAGCCCACCAGAGATCCAGCCTACCACGCGGCCGGTCCCTAGGCCGACACGTGTCTGGGCCGGGCCAGCCCAACCCGGCCCAGATCCAATCCTGTCCAGGCCCGCTAGGGCCCATTTGAGGCCCGGTCCGCGTTGACCGTTGACCATGGGGCCCACATGTCAGCCGTTGACCTGGTCCACCTGTTAGTGCTGACGTCATCATGACGTCAGTATGACGTCACCCTTGCCTTTCAGTCACCGGACCCACGCGTTAGTGCTGATGTCAGCATGACGTCATCCCTTGCATCCTTGCTGCTGACCGCCGGGCCACGTGTCGAACCCGAGTTGCGCCACGTGTCAGCCTCTGGTTAATCCAGTCATTTTTCTTTTTTAGAATATGATTTAATCTTGTAAAATTCATAACTTATTCATACGAACTCCAAAAAATATAAACCAATTGTCCAAATTTTCATAAAAATGAGCTCTACGTCATAGGCTTATGTGTGATTGCATTTGAAGTTATTGAATTTTATTTGGTTCCTTGTGTTAATCTATAGGGATCGCTTCCGCGTCCATTATGTCTCGATTTCAGATCCTACGAAGGAATTGTTCAAGGAGGAGGTCTAGGAGCACGCCAAGGACTTGATGGAGGACTTGAGTGATAGATATTCAAGTGCCACACCCCACCCAACCTCGTAGAATCCTTTTACGCATGGCACAATATCTAGTTTGCTAGTGCTTTACTTATGAATATCACCTGATGATAGGTTGCATGGTAGAATTGCTTGATGAGCCTTTACCTTATTGCAACCTTACCCTTGCACACCTGCTGATAGGCTAGACGCATGCTTATTTACTTATGATGCTTTACTTCTACTATGCTTATATCTATGATGTGATGCGTGGTGGAGAGTATAGTATAGTATATGGCTAAGGCATGCGGTGCCACTTTACTCAGGGAGAGTGTTGCTTGTGTCTTGGGTGTGTGGTGAGGGTTTGAGTCGATCAGACAGGATTCTACGATGAGCCATGAGGGCGAGTCTTGCCGAGGGGTGTGTTCTGGGCATCCCAATGTAAGGTATCCGTGGCGGATACATTGAGAGGTATATGGTGATCCCGGGGGTGAGAGCCTTCGTGGAGCGAAGCCCCGGGTAGGAGGTGCTGTTGTAGCACGGACTGCTGTAGTCCCTATGAGAAGATAATCCTATCTGATCCCCCTAGGACCTGATAGCTCTGGAGAACCAGAACCTTGGGACCTACATGCTCACCACTCGCCCTTGTTGGGGCGGGGGACGGATGTTTGACTAACTAGGATGGTGCCACTACTACTAGGTTGTTAGCCGATAGTGTCAGGAGGTATGGGCATTGGGTCCCGCACCCTCCTTAAAGCCGCAAAGTTACCTTGGTGGCCCGGGTAACTACGCCTCACAGTCTCAGTGTGCCGGTGTACCTATCGGTGTTCCGGAAGTATTTTGGGGTGTCCCAGTACTGAGTGGTAGAGTGGCATCGCACCGGTTAGAAAGCAGCCGGAATCAGCCTAGGCGGAGCGCACCGCCGAGGATGGTGATCTTGTGGTTACAGGAGTACACACTCTGTAGGGTTTTGAATCTATATATAGTCTGCGACCTCGGTATGGCCTTTTCCTCGACCTACGCTTCTCAGGAGTAGTGAGATGAGTCCTTCTATTCTCCCCCTGGTGTTACCCTTTCGGCTGTGAGCCACTGAGATAGGCTCTGAGAGGGAGTTGGACCTATTGACTGAGTGCGAGCGTGTGAGATGTGTGTGATGGTGTTGGATGGGATGGATATGTGGATGAGATGGGTTAAAACTTGATGAATTATATTATATAATATTGGTCAGTACTTGCATAGGAAACCATAGCCATATATTAGGCCTCTTTGTTTATACCCTTTGCATCCCACTGGCAGAAGCAAAACATAGGGTGGGAGATGTGGCCAGTATAAAACGTACTAAAAATTTGGATCCAGGTATGGAAGATGGGTTGCCGATGCCCCTGAAGGACGAAAGGATTAGATGGTCTCGTGCCTACACTCAAGATGGTGAAAGATGATGCTTTCGCAATATCCCTCTACTTCCGCAGCTGTTCTAGATGCTAGATACTCTGATGATTCCGCCATGTGGCAATGTAATAAATTATGTAAAACCCTCTGTTGTATTCTTTTAATCGATGTACGGCTTTGTAATCAACTGATATTGGACAAGTTGATGATTGGACCTCCTGGGCTATCATTATATCCTTTATTCTGTGTATTTTTCCTTCATAGAAAATTGAGGATGTTTCAGTTGGTATCAGAGCTATGCTTGACCTTAGGACGAGACCCATAGGATTGGACGATAGATTAGGAGATCTTGAATCACTTTCGGTTATATACCGACCTTGCATAACGCTTTTATGCTTCGCTCATCTCCTCTCTTACTCACCTTCTAACTTCTTTCCCGGCTCTGTGTGCAGATGGAGAGCTTTGTGGAGATCCCCTTCTATGAGAAGTACCAGCAAGACTACGCCAAGGTCCTGCGTGAGACGCTCCAGCACCTTGGTGGCCCCAAGTTGAACTATCATTGGATCTGCCACCGCAAGATGGGCCCCAATGGACCAGAGGATTTCTTTGTGGTGACGATCCAGATCATTGAGTGCAATGAGGTACCTGCACTGAAGCCCTTCGTCGTCCGTGAGATGGACAGAACTATCACTAACGCCGCACAGCTTGCTGCAAGCACCGCCCTTCGGATCATGATGAGAGACACCTATGAACTCCTCAAGACAGGACCGTTCCACCTGCTACCCCAAGCCCTTGATCTCTTCAGAGGTGACATAGATCATTGGGCCAAGACCGAGAGCATCTGGGGTAGAGAGCATGATCGCACGCTCAGAATCGCAGGGGAACACATAGTTGCCCAGGACAAGCTCATCCTAGTGTTGGAAGGTGACAAGCGCTACTACAAGCATCAGGTCACAGAGCTGGAAGCAAAGGTGAAGGCCCAAGAAGAAGAGTTGGCCAAGCTAAAGAAGTGGAGCTGGTCCAACATGGCACACCTTGCTAGGTACATGAAAGGTTGTGTGTATCTGCGTGATGTCGTGAGAGCGACACTGGAGAAGTGAAAGCAGTCTGATGCTGGTCGTATCCAGCAGTACGAGCAGGTACAGATGCAGCTGCCTGCCCACTGTCGTAAGGTGCCTCTCACCGAGAAGTTCAAGGTAGGGTCCACCAGCCACAACATGGATGCCTGCCCTGTGCCTGAGTCAGAACCTACTCTAGAATGGGAAGAAGCCCGCAAGTATGTGCAGAGGATGCTCAAGACCGACGCACAGCTCCAGGAGATGGCTGCTAGTACCTTCCCCCTTGTGCCACCAGGTTCGACTCCTGAGCAGTGATCCACAGCTGACAGAGAGTAACCCAGCTGAAGACAGCCCCGTAATGGCTAGGAAGACATGACTCACTTCTGAACTAGAGTAGATTGTCCCCTTTTGAAGCCTACCTACACGTAGTGCGGGAATTCCCGTGAGTCTCTTAGTGTGGCCACTAGAGACATCGCCATGTAACCAACTTGATGTAATGGATGCTCGAATTTTAATCGCATCTTATGGATTTTCATTGCTTCTTTGAATGAGTGTTGGATAGATAAAAGTGTTTCAAATTAATTAAATCGGTTTAAATTACTTAGCTAAGTTGATAATAACTCATATCACTTGCACCTGTTCCTAAGTCTGTGATCTTGAAGCAGGGTGTCTGCCCGCTGTTCAGCACATCTGAGCCACCACACACCACTCCCAGGGCCCGCCATGGGCCATGGATGCGGTGGTAGTCAAAGCAACATGGACATAGGACCCCCATTGGATTCGACCCAGAGAAGGAAGAACATCAGATCGTCACTCCGCCAACTGTCAGGACCCATGTTGAGGAGCGTTCTCCACCACCCCACCACTTTTAGCTAGGGTGATGGCTCAGCAGACTCACCTTCTAGTAACCTTGACTAAAGAATTCCAGCCGAAATTGGCTAGTGCACTGATGTTGGAGCTTCCAACCTTTGATGGCACCGACGGTGACCCTATCATCGCCATGGATTGGCTATATGACATGACAGAGTGGCTAAAATCAACCATCTACACCAAGGAGGATCAGGCAAAGATCATAGCCCACCACTTCAGGGGTAACACCCAAGCATGGTGGAATGGATTCAGCACTGCTCACCAAGACTCCACCAACATCTCATGGGAAGAGTTCACTAAGGCCTTTTACGAGCGCCATGTGACAGCAGAAGCAAAAGAGACTCTGGCAGAAGAGTTTCATAGCAACAAGCAGGGAACAGGCGCAATTCACGAGTATGCTATCCGCTTCTTTCACCTGATGCGGTATGTGCACCCAGAGAGTGTGGCCACTGAGAATGATAAGGTGTATTACTTCACTCGGGGGCTGGGAGTTCCCCACAGCCTGGCTATCACAAGAAGGGCTTGCCACACCCTTGAAGAGGCCATCAATGAGGCACTAAGATCAGAAAGGATCCACCAGGAGACAGGCACACTCGTCCCTATGAAGCGTTGCCTTAAGGAACCATATCAGCACCCGGTCCAGCAACGACTGCATATGCATGATCTCCCTACGAGCAGCTCCTTCCAGAGCCACTCCCTTCAGCATTCCAACACATGGGAGGTTACTACAACAACTCCTACAATAAAGGAACCTTTCTTCTGTTATGGATGTGGCCATCCTGGTCACAAGATCCAGGTCTGTCCGAGAGAGAGAGCTACCGCACCCACACCCACAGGTGGCGTTCCTCTCGTTTGCTTTGTATGCAGACAACCAGGCCACAGAGTTATTGACTGTGCTAGAGTTGACATAGCATCACCAACCATGATTCCTATAAAGAGGATCCAGGGTTCAGCAAAGAAGGTTCGCAATGATGCGCGAGCCGCCCGCTGGCAACTTACGCACAGTTCTGCTAAAGACGTCGCCGACAACGAAGATCAGGGTGCAAGGGGCACCACAACTCTCGAAGGAGTAACCTGTTTCAGATGTTTCCAAAAGAGTCATAAGGCTGCATTTTGCCATACTCTGAGTACTATGAACCATAGTGCACAAAGAGCCGCCCATTGGCATCTCGCCAAGCAAGCTACTAAGGACATCCCCGACATAGGACAAAGTATGTGCATATAATTGGAGATAACGATGCAATAATGTTTTAAATCTGGTTTTGCATCTTTTTATGCACTCATTACCAAGTCGGTATGAGATTTAAACCTACACACTACCGTATGAGGTTTCCCGTAGTTCTAGTCCTTTTGTGTCCCCACCCCTAGAGAGGTAGATTATAAGGATCGCTACTTTGGGATACCCTAGTATCTAAGCTCACCTTGCTACCATAGAATGCATGAGCAGTACTTTAATGTTTGGAAAAGGTCTTTGCAAGCAGACGCATGGATCAATGCAACCCTCTACGCCGAAAAGGAAACAAAGGAAATAAGATTTCGTGCCACCAAGAATAGGTACCCTCGCCAAGGATAAAGACCTTCTAGATTGGCTACACAATGTTAAGTACTTTCCCAAGATTGATCCTAAGATCAGGCTACCATCAGACGAAGATCAGCGAAAAAGACGTACCCAAGATGGCCCTTGTCACCAAGTGTGAGTAGTCCGAGTACACAGTTGTGACCTTTGGTCTTACGAACACACCAGCTTATCTTATGAAAGAGGCTAGAAGAGTTCGTGGTGGTCTTCTTTGATGACATTTTCGTCTATCCCGCCACTGCCGGAAAGCATGAGCAACATCTGAGGATAGGGTTGGGAAGTACGAAGCATCAGCTCTACACCAAGTTCAGCAAGTAAAAGTCTGGTGTGAATAGGTCAATTCTCCTAGACCATGTGCTCGATGCTATCAGAATAAGTTGTTGGCCTGTCCAACATGAAGACAATGGAGGAGAGAGGACAACAGCAAGATGCGACCGATGCGTGAGGTTTCTTGGAGTTGGCCGTATAGTACCACTGACTCTTTGAGAGCTACTCCAGACAGCTCGCCATAGGATCAACCTTCCAAAGAAGACCAAGGAGTTTAAATGGACACCCCAGTGCAAACAAGGTTTCCAGACCCTGAAAGAGAAGCTCACCACGACACCTGTTCTTGCCTTGCCCGATAACCTCAGGGCCTTGTGGTCTATTGCGATGCATCTCGCCATGGGCTTGGTTGTGTTCTGAGGCAAAATGGGAAAGTCATTGCCTATGCTTCCCATCAGCTTAAGGAGCATGAACAATGTTATCCTACCCATGATCTCGAGATTGCAGCTGTGATCCATGCATTGAAGATTGGGAGACACTACCTGATTAGGAACAAGCGTGAGATCTATACCGATCACAAGAGCCTGAAGTACTTATTCACCTAGGAAGATCTAAACATCAGGCAGCATTGTTGACTGGATTTGATTAAGGACTACTATGTGGAGATCCCTTACCACCTTGAATAGGCTAATGAAGTCACTGATGCTCCTAACTGCAAAGCCATTGTCATGCTCTGTTCACCACCACCTTGCCCAAGGAGCCGCAAGAGGGCATTGATGAGTTACAGATGGAGGTGATATCCCATGGCGTGTTGAATGAGCTTCATGTGCACTACACCCCCATGGATAGGATCCATGAAACCCAACGCCATTGCCCAGGGATTTGGGAGGTACGCGAGATCCTGACGCAGAGCAAGTGCCTAGGAACCAGTAAGGACGAACAAAGCATTCTTGGGTACGAGAACTGCATCTGTGAGTCTTTTCGACTTTGCCACATGTAGTAAGACCCTATCAGAAGGGCATGAGCTCACTTCTCGCATTACCCTGAGAGCACCAGGAAGTATGCGATTTTGAGAAAGGAATCCTAGTGGAAGAGTATGAAGATAGATGACACAGGACATGCTACTGAGAGTGACATATGCAGATGCGTCGAGCTGAGCACAAGATACCTGCAGGGCTGCCAAGCCATTTGAGGTGTCTGGATGGAAACATGATGGCATGCCTACGAACTTCATCATAGGTTAGCCTCGAACGCCAAAGGACGTGCTATACGAGCGATAATCGATCACCTGACCCAGAGTAGCTCACTCCTTAGCAGTCAAGAGTGATACCAGAGACGGACCGCTAGCATATCTGTATAACATGAATGTTCTCACGCTACATGGAGCCGCTGGAAGCATAATATCAGAGCATGGACCTCAGTGTGCGTCCAAGTTTTGGAAAAGCCCCGGATGATGCTATAGGGACTCAACCAGACTACCGCATCGGTTATCACCTTCAGATCATTGGCCAGACAAAGAGGGTGAATCAGACCCTCAAGGACATGCTTCGGGCATGTGATCTCTAATATGGACAAATTGGATAAGAGTTGGTCCATGCTGGGTTTCCCCTTCAACAATAAATGTCGAGCAAGTCTTCAGACATCATCGTTTGAGGTCATGAAAGGAAGGTGGTGTAGACCCCACCCCTGGTGTGGGGATAGAAGGACGAAGGAGATCAAAATCCTTAGACCTACCACCATCAATGAGGCTAAAGAAGAAATCACCCAAGTGCGAAAGGATCCAAGGCCTTCCCGGGAACCATACCTGTCGTAAGGTCTTCCCGCCTCGAGGAACTCCCTGTTTCCATGCAATGTGTTGACACCGTTTTTTGACACGTGCCAATATAAGCCAAAAACTGTGCCGATCGGCAACGGAGTGGTTATTCTCCAGTATTGCTTTTGAGTTGCCGATGGATGATTGCCGATAAAAGACATGTTGATCTTGTACATTGCCGATGAAGCCAGAGGGCTGTTGCCGATGGAGAGAGAGGCATGGTTGCCGATGGAAAGCAGAGCTGAAGGACGTGGAAAGCAGATATGAGTCATTATTGATGGGTTTTGCCGATGGAATCTACAGAGATGAGGAGCGTGCCGATAGAGGTTTCATCATAAAGCAATGGATAAGGAAACTGGCAATATTTATGCCATTATTTTAATAGTTTATTTTTGAATCCGACCTTGGTACGAGTCGTTATTTTTTTTTATTCCTTAGAGATAAGACTTGTTTAGATAATACTTTGTCATGTCTGTTTAGGACTCATAGTACCAGGGTATAAATATGTACCGAGAGACGATGTAAAAAATATACACAATCAAATATAACAAATCTATTACTTTTATCTACTTTTCAAGCAATCTACTTTTCGACGACTTCGTCACCAGTACCTTTTCCTTTTCAATGAGTTCTTTCAAGAATCGGCGGGCTGCATCAACTTGATCTCCAGTGACCTTGCAGGTTCCGCGTCTACCGAGCATGATTCAGGCTTTGACGTCCGGGCGTATCGCTGTCGTCTTGTCTGATCTGTTCAACAGTTATCGAATATCATCTGAGCTTTGACGTCCGGGCGTATCTCTGTCGTCTCGTTCGGATGTTATTCAAATTTATCATCCTTGTCGATTAACAGGTCAAATCGACTGGCACGCCTTGATATCGAACCAGGGTATTAGCCCGGTGTGTTTGCAGATCCAACGCCTTTTTGCATCAACACATCTTTTGGCACGCCCAGTGGGACCAAATCAACAGATTTATCATGAAGAATCCTACTGATATCACTCCAGAAAACATCATCGAGATATCAGAATCAGATCTCAAGGAGGATCAGAGGCAAGCCATGGAAAAAGCTATGGAGGATTACAGGCAGCTCTGCTTGAAGTCTTTCAGCATGAATAGGGGAGGAGAAGTCATCCAGAAGCAAGATCTGCCGTTGCCTCGGCAGGTAACCTTTGACTCTAACCCTGGTAAATTATAGGAGATGGTTAATTCTGCATTAAATCAAGCTTTGATCAACCACTCCACTGTGCTGTCCAATACTGTCTACAATGATGTTGTGCAAATGTTAAGGGACGGACAAGCACCAGGGTATGTCGGGCCGGCATATCATCAGCCGGGATCGGCATCTACCAGTACTCCATCGGCAACTCCAGCCGTTGAGAGTATGGAAGCGCCTACTCTTTCAGCTATATCAGGATCATCCATCATCGAAGCCACACCGATAGGATCAGATCTAATATCTCAGGAGAAGCCTAGTACTCAGTTGAGCATAGATTTATCGACATCGACAATGTCAGGTCCTTCAGGTCAACATAGTCAAATTGCTGCTAATTGGTGGGGATACGGTATGCCTCCAGGTCCATCTACTGCCAACTCTGGACGGCCTCAAGTGCATGATGTAGCAGGGAAGGGTCCAATGACATCAGCTACTCGAATTCGGCCGGTGGCTCAAGCGCCGTATTATTCTACTGTACCTCCTGCTATACAGCCATTGTCAATGGGATTCTACGCACCTCCGCAACAGATATCTTATGTGAATCCATTGACTAATCCTCCACCAGTTCAACAGAGAGCTTCCACTGTAGAGCAGCCCATAGTACCATTCATATCTCAGTCTGGGTTACCTGCAATTCAGGGCAATTATGCTGGCTATCATCCGTCTATACAAGAGCATCAATTGTCTACAAGCTATCAGCCATCGGCAAGCCAAGTGCCGATGAGTTACAGTCTCAATTGGTCAGGGCAAGCGCCAATTCAACAACCTGCTATTCAACCAAGCCACCAAGCAATAGGGACTCAACGGTATAGTCCATAGACAACTTTCCAGGAACAAGCATCGGCAAAACAGCCGATGAACTTTACTCCGCAGATTGTTGCCGTGAGTATGCCGATTTATCCAAGCCAAGTGCCACAGGGGTATGTAGAAGCATATCAGCCAACACCTCCAGTAGAGATCTAGCCAGTGCATCGGCAAGATCAGGATGCACTCTTAACCGATAAGATTGCAGAAGTGATGAAAGAACAATTTGGGATTCAGCCCAAGATCAATACTTACTCTTATCAGACTCCATATCCTTCATCTTACGACTCAATTCCTTTCCCGAATCGGTACAAGGTGCCAGATTTCACTAAGTTTTCTGGGCAAGATGATACGTCAACAATGGAGCACATCAACCGATTCATTATCCAGTGCGGGGAAGCAGCGAACAGGGATGAGCTGAGGATCCGTTTATTCTCGTCCTCTTTGTCTGGATTAGCCTTCGCGTGGTTTATATCATTGCCATCAAACTCTATTCTTACTTGGACCAATCTAGAAAGGCAATTTCATAAATACTTCTTTGCTGGTATCCATGAAAAGAAGCATACCGATTTAATGAAATTAAGACAGCAAAGCGATGAATCAGTAGAGAATTTTGTGCAAAGGGTACGAGACATGAAGAACAAGTGCTACAGCCTAGTGCTTGATGACCGTCAGTTAGCTGGTTTGGCTTTCCAGGGTTTGTTGCCGCATCTCAGGGACAAATACGATGCTCAGGAGTTTGAAAGTTTAAGTCATATTGTGCAGAGGGTCTCTGATCAAAGAGCTCAAGCTCCAGAGCATAGAAAGAGCTGGAACAAGAAGGTGTCCTTTGTAGAGGCAGAGGAGTCAGATTCAGATGAAGAACCAACTATCGGCCTGGCTGAGTGGGTAAAAGGTAAAAAACCTTTATCGTGTCCTTTTGGTCAGAAAGAGCCAGAGAAATTCACGTTTGACGTCACAAAGGCCGATAGAATATTTGATCTGCTACTTCAAGAGGGCCAAATCAAGCTATCACCCAATCATGTGATTCCATCGGCAGATGAACTGAAGAAAATTAGGTACTGCAAATGGCATAATGCAACTTTGCACAGTACCAATGACTGTAAGGTTTTCAGGCAGCAGTTACAATCGGCAATTGAATCTGGGAGGATCAAGTTTGACAATTCTAAAGCTCAGAGGCCGATGAAGATTGATCAGCATCCTTTCCTAGCAAACATAGTGGAGGCCGTAAACAAGACCAAAGTGCTGACATCGGTAAGCAGGAAAGCATCGGTAGATCCTAGAAATCAAGCAACTACCGATGACTTGAAGGGGAAAGAGATAGTTGAAGAAAGCAGTAGTTCAAGAAGGCCTCCTAGACCAGCTCCATACAGAATTCCAAGTAACCGCTATCGGCATCGGCATCGGCGAGAAGAGTTGCGTTGGAGAGCGTGGCATCGGCACAAAGACCATTGGAGATGCCCCTTCTTCATCTATTGTTGGGAAGAAGGCATTAAATTGCCTACTGTTGATAGTTGCCTCAAGTGCAATGGTTATGATCGAATCAATCGGGCAGAAAGAAGGCTGCGCTATGGTGATCGGAGTAGATACATTGGTAAGCCGATCAGAGAAGGGGTATTGGTACAAGATCGGCTGGGGGGCAGGACCAGTGTACATGAAAGACTGGGCAGGCATACTGACTGTTTGCTGATGAATCAAAAGGAGCTCGAGGAGATGACCAATGCAGGAGCCCATGATGAAACGGTACTCTGCAGGGATCCCAATATAAATTGCCTAGGTTCAAATGCAAAAATTTATCAACCCGTCTGGAAGACGAAACTTCCTCAATGGTGCCCTAAAGGTCTAACAAGGACTCAAAAGAGAAAAATGCAACGTGAGCACAAAGAGGAAAGTTCCCGTGGAGTAGAAACTCAAGAATGACAGCTGAAGCGCAAAAGTGAAGATCCATCGGCAGATATCAACATGGTTTTCCTACTGCCGATGAGATTCTTAGCACTTGCCAATAAAATATATATATATAGATAAAGTGCTTGTTCAAAAAGAATGTATCGGCACTACATTAATGTGAAGTTTTACAAATTACCGATTCATCACATTGCCGATGAAAAGGGAGGTTTACAAGTTCAACAATGAGTGGATAGTTGATATCGCACACAGGCGAATTTGGTCAGCTTCCTCCAGTATCTTTGCATCTTCATCGGCATTGCCTTCAATTGGTTTGATCTTCTTCTTGAGCGCCAGCGTCTTGAGGACTTGGTTGTCCCTTTCTTACTGAAGAGTCTTGACAGCTTCGGGCATTTGGGCCTTCTCATGATTTGCTGCATCCAAGGCCCCTTCAATCTGTCTCAGCTCTGCTAGCAGGGTTTCTCTTCTTGCCGATAGTTGAGCAATCTTGTCCTCCATATCTGCACAAGAGGTTTCTAACTTACCAATGTCTTTGTGCTTCTCATCGGCAAGTTGCTTATGCTTCATCATGTCCTCCTGGAGTTTTGCCTGAGTGGCTCTATCGGCAATCCGCTGGGCAGCCCTTTGATACTACAACTGCCGGCTCTCCAGATAAGCAGCCTGGAAAAGTGCTTCCTCAACATCGGCAGGAATATGACCTCAAATTCCTTTAAAAGTTACTCTTGCAGAGTCAGAATCTTGGATCAGTAGAGAGGTCTCCTATTGCAGCAATGATAACAGCGTCTCCAGCTTTGACATGGTCTCAGGTGATAGAACTCCAAGGGCTGGAGCAGAGCTTTCTTCAGAATCTTCATCATCGGGAACAATCCCACTGATAGAGAAGGAGAATAGACTATCAGGGGAATCTTGCTCCTAAAAAGGAAAGGATGATGTCAGCAGAAGAACCCAAAGTGTTAAAGGTTATCTAAGGGAGTTAACGCACCTGTTTCAAGGCAATCTCTCGCCTTTGGCTCGGAGAAACAACCTCAGGTACAATTACCGATGACGTTCCTCGTGTTGGTACCTCGATTGGTTGCTGCTGCGATACCGATGCCGATGAAGATCCTTGTATGGGTACAATGGCCGATGGAAGAGCAGGTGCCGATGGAGAGGTCCGCACAGATACGTCAGGCAATATCGGGCGAGGCGAGGACGCCGATGGAGATGGTGTAAGTCTTGCCCGCTTGGATTGTGATTCTTCGTCCGATGAAGCCTTACGCTTGTGCTGTAAGATATCGGCATCGGACGGCTTGGGGGCATCGGCAATGGATGGCTGAGGAATCGGTACACTTGGGACGGTTGCCGATGCAATCACTCGGTGCTGCAAGAGAGACAGATGAGTAAAAGTGCCGATCCCATAATTAAGGTTTGAATAAAGAATACCTCTGGAGAATCGTCAAGGACAACAAGGTGGGGCGATGAAGGCGCTGCAGGAGGAGACGAAGGGCGAATTGCCGATGAAGATTCTAAAGGTGTAGAACTCGCGCCCTGAAATGTGAAATCGGTAAATCACAGTAATCGGCATCTACAAAGGAAAGTGAGGTGGTTACCTGAGATGTCTGAGCCAAAAATGTGACCGATTTGGTGTTTTTCTTGGTACGACCACGGCCCACTGGAGCATCTAGCGAGGGAGCTTTATGGCCGATGATGGATACCGGGGAAATCGGCTGCAGCCGTATGACCTTGCCACTCTTACTCAATGTTAGAACTGGGTCATCAACCTGTTAAAAAAAAGGGTTAGTTGCTGATGGATTAAAGGGAAGTTGAAAGTACAGAGGGTCAGACTTACTGCATCGGCAGGGATGGCGTGATCGGGATCAATGAGGTTCCAGTAAAAATGAGGACAGGCAAAAGAAAAAGACTAACCTTGGGGACGTCAAAACGAATAGCCATGGCTGCGACGGAGATGGAGAAGGCAAAGAATGCTAATGGAGGCTAAGGCTCACCGTCAAGAGTGCCGATGATCGAGTTCGTCGAAGGATCGCCTGTTGATGTCGCCGCTGGAGAGAGAAAAGCTAAGGTTTGAATCGCAGATGAAAAATGGGCCGCGGCGGAGAAAGCATTATATGGGCCTGTTGGTACAAGATCTCCACTACCACGCGCGCAACTCTCGAGGAGAAGTTCAGGCGATTTGGGCAATTATGACCTGGAGGAAATTTTGGCGCATAAAGTATTTTATACTCCGAAATTGGGGGGCATGTGTTGACACCGTTTTTTGACACGTGCCAATATAAGCCGAAAACTGTGCCGATCGGCAAGGGAGTGGTTATTCTCCAGTATTGCTTTTGAGTTGCCGATGGATGATTGCCGATAAAAGACATGTTGATCTCGTACATTGCCGATGAAGCCAGAGGGCTGTTGCCGATGGAGAGAGAGGCATGGTTGCCGATGGAAAGCAGAGCCAAAGGACGTGGAAAGCAGATCTGAGTCGTTATTGATGGGTTTTGCCGATGGAATCTACAGAGATGAGGAGCGTGCCGATAGAGGTTTCATCGTAAAGCAATGGATAAGGAAACTGGCAATATTTATGCCATTATTTTAATAGTTTATTTTTGAATCCGACCTTGGTACGAGTCGTTATTTTTTTATTCCTTAGAGATAAGACTTGTTTAGATAATACTTTGTCGTGTCTGTTTAGGACTCATAGTACCAGGGTATAAATATGTACCGAGAGACGATGTAAAAAATATACACAATCAAATACAACAAATCTATTACTTTTATCTACATTTTAAGCAATCTACTTTTCGACGACTTCGTCACCAGTACCTTTTCCTTTTCAACGAGTTCTTTCAAGAATCGGCGGGCTGCATCAACTTGATCTCCGGCGACCTTGCAGGTTCCGCGTCTACCGAGCACGATTCAGGATTTGACGTCCGGGCGTATCGCTGTCGTCTCGTCTGATCTGTTCAACAGTTATCGAATATCATCTGAGCTTTGACGTCTGGGCGTATCGCTGTCGTCTCGTTCGGATCTTATTCAAATTTATCATCCTTGTCGATTAACAGGTCAAATCGACTGGCACACCTTGATATCAAACCAGGGTATTAGCCCGGTGTGTTTGCAGATCCAACGCCTTTTTGCATCAACACAATGAGAGAGCTAGCACAAGGTACATGGGACCGTACCGCATCTGTACAAGGATTGACAAACTTGCCTAGAGGATAGAATTGCTAGGCAACTCGCCGAAGTACACAAGTGTTCCATATGTCATAGTAGCGCAGGCATTTGGAGCTACTGGGACAACCAATATCCACAGATGAACCGAAGATACATGACATCTTGGAATACCGAGAGCACCTGGCCCTCATTCCTGGACAGAACCACCAAGGAGACCAGAAACACGCTCCTACAAATGTGCAAAGTTCAGTGAAGTGACCACACAGAAAGAGAGGCAACTTGGGAAAAGAAGTCAGTATAAAAGAAAGCCTTACCCCTACCAGTCAGAAGGGAAAGTTACACCTTTAATCTCGATGACAAGATTCTCATAAGAGGGTAGGACTATAACATCCCTAAAAATCCAAACACCAAAAACCACAACTATCAAAAATTTTTCAAAAGTGTATCAATGATTAGTGAGTGTCATGTAGGAAAACATCCCATAGTTGCACAAGTAGCACCTAATGTTAGTTGAAACATTTGCATTTTAATTACAAGAGTATGATTTGCCTCTTATTGGTTTTATGTATTGCTAATATAATCAACAACACTTTATATCAACATGCGCATATATGCATACCAACTTACATATACTAACCATGGACATGGACCCCACACCACCATGAGACTCTATGGGACCCATCAAGCCCTTGTGCCATGACACTAACTCATTAGCACTAACCCTTTTGCTAACTAATCATGGCATGGCTTGGAAACAAATAGAAAAGAAATAGAGAAGGAATAAGAAAAAAAAGGAGAAAATAGAAAGAGCAAAGTAGCCCAGCCAGCCGTCGTGGCCTAGCTCGGCCTGTTGGCCTCGCCACGCACGCTACCCCCACAGCCCAGCAATGGCCCAGGCCAGCTACCGCTGCCCCACGCCTGCCGGCCTGCCCCACGCGACCGGCCCACGGTCAAACAGGCCCAGCAGACCACACCGCACCGCATCGCCGCAGCCTGCCTTGGCCTACTGCCCCGCGGCCCACGAAGGCCAAGCCGGCCCAGCAAGTGCCACGCCCGCGCATGCCCCTGCTCTACCGCTGCCACACAGGCCCACCCTGTTAGCATCCCCGTCCTTCCTTTTCTGGGAGCTCGCCCGTCCCGTCGGCCGCGCCAAAAATGGCAGCAGCACGCCCCGCCGTTCGTCCCGCGCTGGCGTCCGCCGGATGCCGTCCGTCCACCCAAGCATCCTGAGGCTGCCCTAACCCTAACTCGGAGCTTGCCTGGCCGCTCAATGCGCCTCGCCGCATCCCAACCGTCCGCCGTGGTCCATGGCCGTCGCACCGGCTATATAAGGGGGACCTCGGCACTGCTAGGGTTTACCCCCACCGCGCAGCCTTCTAGTCGCCTCGCTCGCTCACTGCCAAGCCAGAAGGAAGAAGGGAGGTGGAAAGGAGTGCGGCCGCCGGAGCCGAAGCTGAGCACCGTGAGCGCCACCGCCGTTGTCGCACGAGCCATCAGAGGAGGAGGACTCGGAGCTCCTGTGCACCTGCGCCATCACCGCACCGCTCTTCTTCCTCTCCGTCAATGACCGCAGCCGCGCCTCCCCACGCTAGCGCCTTCTACTCGTGCCCTAAAACGTCCCCAATGTAACCTCGTGCCAATCACCTTTTATGTAACCTCGTGCCCTAACGCCTCAATGGACGTTTTTGGCAGCCGTCGTCGCCCTCCCCACGCTAGCGCCTTCTACTCCTCACGGACCTAGCAGTCCGGAGGTGCATCGCTTCTTCTCCACACGTGTGGGATTCCTCGGAGGTGCTGCATCTGGAGCACTGGTATGAACCGCACGAGGGGATCGAGGTGACGGACGACCATGCAACTACACTGCCTGCTGCGACGCGTATGACTACATCAAGTCGTCTTCCGCTGCACCTGTGCGTCTAGTGGTAATCCCGTAACCTGTAACTAGCAGTAGATCCTGGTTTATGAGGTCAAAAATTTTTGTTTTCTGGCTAGCGTAGCAACCTCATAACCCTACAGAATCATCGTCGTCACTGCCGTCCACCGTCCGCCACGCTTTGCCACCTCGCTAGGCATCCCCACGGACCAAATTGAAGTGTGATTCCTATTTGCCTTAACCTCCCAAGTTCGATGCGTGAGCCAAAGATGCCCCTGAGCCGCTGCTGCGCCCCACCGCGGCGGTCATGCCGCTCGGCGCCACCGCTGCACGCCTCTACCTTGGCCTAGAGAAGTCATAGCGCATGCCCAAGCAACCTCCCCCGCACCACAGAGCCCCGCTGTCGCGACCTCGCCGCCCCGCTCACCGCTGGCGACCGCGCTGCCGAAGCCGCCGCGCGCGAGCGTGAAGGAGAAGGGTATTTTTCCCTTGCCCCGTGTGGACCAAGCCCACAGTGTCCACGTGGACCAGTTGGACCTACCAGAGATCGCCACCTAGCTCCACTGCCTTCGGTTCACCGTGAACCAAGTCCGTGGACCGCCAAGCCGTAGACTCAGCCCACCAGAGATCCAGCCTGCCATGCGGCCGGTCCCTAGGCCGACACGTGTCCGGGCCAGGCCGGCCCAACCCAGCCTAGATCCGGCCCTGTCCAGGCTCGCCAGTGCCCATCTGAGACCCGGTCCGCGTTGACCGTTGACCAGTCAATGTTGACCGTTGATCGTGGGGCCCATATGTCAGCCGTTGACCTGGTCCACCTGTCAGTGCTGACATCATCATGACGTCAGTATGACGTCACCCTTGCCTTTCAGTCACCGGGCGTCATTGCTGTTGACCGTCATGCCATGTGTCGACCCCGAGTTACGCCACGTGTCGGCCTCTGATTAATCCAGTCCTTTTTTCTTTTTTAGAATATGATTTAATCTTGCAAAATTTATAACTTATTCATACGAACTCCGAAAAATATGAACCAAGTGTCTAAATTTTCATAAAAATGAGCTCTACATCATAGGCTTATGTGTGATTGCATTTGGAGTTATTGGATTTCATTTGGTTCCTTGTGTTAATCTATAGGGGTCGCTTCTACGACCATTATGTCTCGATTTCAGATACTACGAAGGAATTGTTCGAGGAGGAGGACTAGGAGCATGCCAAGGACTTGACGGAGGACTTGAGTGACAGATATTCAGGTGCCACACCCCATCTAACCTCGTAGAATCCTATTACGCATGGCATAATATCTAGTTTGCTAGTGCTTTACTTATGAATATCACCTGATGATAGGTTGCATATTAGAATTGCTTGATGAGCCTTTACCTTGTTGCAACCTTACCTCTACACACCCGCTGATAGGCTAGACGCATGCTTATTTACTTATGATGCTTTACTTCTACTACGCTTATATCTGAGATGTGATGTGTGGTGGAGAGTATGGTATAGTATATGGCTAAGGCACGCGGTGCCACTTTACTCGGAAAGAGTGTTGCGTGTGTCTTGGGTGTGTGGTGAGGGTTTGAGTGGATCAAACAGGATTCTACGATGAGCCATGAGGGCGAGTCTTGCCGGAGGGTGTATTCTGGGCATCCCTATGTAAGGTATTTGTGGCGGATACATTGAGAGGTATATGGTGATCCTGGGGGTGAGAGTCTTCGTGGAGCGAAGCCCCGGATAGGAGGTGCTGTTGTAGCATGGACTGCTGTAGTCCCTATGAGAAGATAATCATGTCTGATCCCCCTAGGACCTGATAGCTCTGGAGAACCAGAACCTTGGGACCTACGTGCTCACCACTCGCCCTTGTATGGGCGGGGGACGGATGTCTGACTAACTGGGACGGTGCCACTACTACTAAGTTGTTAGCAGATAGTATTGGGAGGTACGGGCATTGGGTCCCACACCCTCCTTAAAGCCGCAAAGTTACCTTGGTGGCCCGGATAACTACGCCTCACAGTCTCAGTGTGCCGGTGTACCTATCGGCGTTCTGATGGTATTTCGGGGTGTCCCAGTACAGAGTGGTAGAGTGGCATTGCACCGGTTAGAAAGGAGCCGGAATCAGCCTAGGCGGAGCGCACCACCGAGGATGGTGATCTTGTGATTATGGGAGTACACACTCTGCAGGGTTTTGAATCTATATATAGTCCGCGGCCTCGGTATGGCCTTTTTCTCGACCTACGCTTCTCGGAAGTAGTGAGATGAGTCATTCTATTCTCCCCCTGGTGTTACCCTTCCGGCTGTGAGCCGCTGAGATAGGCTCCGAGAGGGAGTTGGACCTATCGACTGAGTGCGAGAGTGTGAGATGTGTGTGATGGTGTTGGATGGGATGGATATGTGGATGAGATGGGTTAAAACTTGATAAATTATATTATATAATATTAGTCACTACTTGCATAGGAAACCACAGCCATATACTAGGCCTCTTTGTTTATACCCTTTGCATCCCACCAAATACTATATAGCAGAAGCAAAACATAGGGTAGGAGATGTGGCCAGTATAAAACGTACTAAAAATTTGGATCTAGGTATGGAAGATGGCTTGCCGACGCCTCTGAAGGACGAAAGGATTAGATGGTCTCATGCCTACGCTTAAGATGGTGAAAGACGATGCTTCCGCAATATCCCTCTACTTCCATAGCTGTTCTAGATGCTAGATACTCTGATGATTCCATCATGTGGCGATATAATAAATTATGTAAACCCCTCTGTTGTATTTTTTTAATCGATGTATGGCTTTGTAATCAACTGATATTGGATAAGTTGCTGCTTGGACCTTCTAGGCTATCATTATATCCTTCATTCTGTGTATTTTCTCTTCGTGGAAAATTAAGGATGTTTCAAAAACCATAGCATATACAATCAAGCCATTAATTAATATAATACAATTTATGGAATTTTTTTCTTCCGTTTCTCATGTCGACGCATACCACATTCCTTGAACATATAATAAAAAATGCTCTAAAATACTAAGAAAACAAGTCCTTGGATCGTGCGTCCAATTTTATCAGTTATCAATATATTTTAGGGAATTTCATAGAATTTTAAGATTGAGTTTGTAAAAATTATACAAATATAAAATTTACTAGAAATAAACAAAGTTACTTTTTTTGGAGTGGATAAAAGTAAATATTTTTAATAAACACATCCTAGCGTTTGGGCGGAATTCAGTCTAGTCCATTTCCTCGCCTATCGCCTTCTGTTCTCGCCTTCTTGGGCTTGCTCGGCTTGTGGACTCACCCCCCTCCTCCCCTCCCTCTCTATCCAGCCTAGCAGTGGCCCAACCACTTATCCAATCATTTTTCTATTTTTCTAATTATAAACAAGCAACTAACCTTCCAAAATTCACATCTCACCTATTCAAACCTTAATCGACTTGATTTTTGTCCACAAATTCATAATTAAAATAGTGTATTAAACTAAATTTAGTTATTTTTCTCAATAACATATATTTTTATAAAGTTTAAATATATTTTTCCTATTTATTGAATGACTTTGGATTTGAAAGCCGATGTAGCTAATATAATCATGTATAAACAATGAATAATCAAGCATGAATTCCAAAAGGCCATCTTATCAACTCATTATTGAAAAATATATTATTATCTCTCTCAGGTCCATACACAAGCCACTTGCCACATAACACAAGGTCAAAGACGTCCGTGAAAATGTTAAAAAAAAAAAAAGACGTCCATAAGACCTAAATTCTGCTAGTTCTTGATAAAAGAGGGTCTACTCTATTTAACAACAGTGAACAGATCAGCTTTCCAATATTGTGCATTGGAGATTATGCATAATCTTGATGCATTCTGCTGGGGCTTATTCTTCCCTTCATGAACAAACAATTTCCTTGTCCCGAGGCCATCCAAACTCTTCCAAGAATGACAATACAGCACCATTGGACCAGCCAAAACCAGTCTGCAAAAGATGCCCGTGAGCATGAATTAGACAAGACAACAGTCGGTTGATCAGAACTTACCATTCATCAAAGAACAGTCATATGAGAATCGTGATGCATAAGTTGGTTTCCATTCATCTAAGAATTAACATAATCATGCTTAGCATCATGATTGGTGACTGAAAAGAACCTAATTATTTTTCAGAACTAATCTTAGAACTATATTGTGTGTTCTTATTTGGGCAGTCAGCTAGAGAAAGGCACTGACGATTCAGCCATTCAGGGGATTTGACAAAGTGAAAAAAATCATACCTGGTGTTTGTATTCACTGCTACCACCAGATCTTCCACACAACTCCACATCATACTTCTCATACATCACACTACTAGATTTATAGGCAACATAGTTTGTTCGGATCCATCTTGTAGCAATATCTTCAGCAAATTCCTTCGCCTCTGCGGAACCACAGTTTACCAGTCCGTCAACTATCAGGTGCTGCAATGGGGCCCATCCATTCGGAAAATCCCTGTTCCATTATTACAATTTGGAAGATATGTTGATAATGAGGGGATCAAATCTCTTGCAGTGTCCGGTTTCAAGGAACAACTAACCATTGTTGCCCAGTGTTGGATAATGAAGCTGCTATTCCAGACTTACGAAGTAGTCCTGATGCCTTGAGGCTTCTCATGACTCTAACTGATTTTGCGTCATCGACAAAGTTCACTGAGCCTGGTTTTGTTTCAGACACTAACACTTAGTTAGATCCAATAAAAGCAGCAAGAGAAATAGGACAGGAACATTTTCAGATATAACAAGTACCATTCTAGCACTGCGAAGCAAGATAAATTCAGATATAACAAAAGGATTTTTCTGTCTAAAGGTTATACCGTTATACATAATGCTTCCTTTCAAATGGTGAAAATGCCTTAAATTATGTAAATTGTGAAAACTAAGAGCCTTTTTGCTGTGTAGTTTGCCTCCATTGTAGAAACCATAGTCGTGGGGTTGTTGATCTTTAGTTGCTCAATCAGTACTGAATGAAACAGCTCAAAAGTTATATCAAAGATTTGCCAGTAAGTAATCAGTAGCACACATTTATCCTATATTCCAGTAGGATCAAGATATTCCCTTCATTCATGTACCAGATTTAGTAAAATTAATACTTGCTACTTCTATTCTTGTACAGTACATAACATTATTGCCAGCTTATTGGTATTAATCCACATTCCACCAGACCCATACTAAGCCTGTAGTATGGATGGAGGAACATAAGAACAGGGACACAAATACATCGAAGCACTGGATACTAAATTTTTAGTTATTACTCTGGATTTTTTTACAGCATTCCACCTGTCATTTAAAACGAAACCTTTGGACACATATATAATCACCTGAATGATGCACGTTTAACCACATAGGTATGAAGTTGGAGGCAAAGATGTTGTGGTTCTGTGATTTAGAATTCCATTGGTAGACACTCTGAGAGTATAAGACACATCAAGTTAACATTATATTGTAATGTCATTCATAACAGTTTGAGAGAACATGATACAATCCTTATTCCTTCATAGGCACCTGGCATTTAGCATCAGTAGGAAGCCAGTAGTCAAGCCACTGCTCCATGTCAGAGTTCCACAAAATTGAGTCAATTGCAATTTGACGTGCTTTTGCAGCCTCAGAGAATTCTTTTGAGCTTGTATAATCTCCTGTAAGCTCAGCAAAGAATTCAATGTCCCGCTCCATCTGTGTTGCAGAAAAAGATTTGTGTTATTATATTGATTCGGAAGCCTTAAGGATTAGTTTATCCTTGATTCTTTGAAAATTATAATTTTTTTGTTCAAAGGTAAAATATCATTGGTTTGAATAAGTTAACGACTTCTTTTTCCACAAGAACACACCTAGCCATTGGGAACACACTAACGAGTAAGTAAAGTGCTTATGTATCCTTCAATTTTTGAAGTTTTGAACACATTACACATACAATGGTTTGCATTATTGTTTATGAAGACTTTAAAAGTTAGTATCATTGCCTATATATTTAATGAAAAACTAAATTCGTCAAAGAAATTAATTTTGATTTTGATCAGAAATATTTTGTACGTGTCCAACCATACTATATAGCCTACCTTGTACATGAATGCATTTAAGTCCACTGGTATGATAAATGTTGTTGCCAGCGTTGTCATGTCAGGAGGATTTCTGTGTAAAAGCAGAAAAATAAATCATTAGAAGCATGATGTTGGACATTGCACTGCCTGCTGCGCATCCCAACCTCATCCATCGAGAGCTGAAATCCCATCCAGATTCAGCTGCTGAAGCAACTTGGTGGTAGAACTTTTCCTTGTTAGCTGCAGAGGCAAGCCTTGAGGCCATTTGCTCATCCTGAAATAGGGCATTTCCAAAATTCTCAGATAATCCTTGACGATGGTAAGTTCTTAAAAAAATAAGAGGCTCATTTATAACAAATTCAAAAAGTTAGCAACATTTAACCAATAGTAGAAGGTTTTACGGTGGTTGCAGATTCTGGCCTAGGTTTGTCCCATGAAGCTTGATACCTAGTCAAGTTATGTATTCGTCCATGATTATCCCTTATCGCTACTCTGTGGACATCTGAATAACAAATTCACTGTAAACATGGGTGTGGCTCCAGCTAGATTCTGAATAAATTTGCTAATGGATATTTGTTCCCAAGACGTAGATAACGATTCAAACAGTGTGAAGAATAAACCTGACATCCAGAAGCTATGCTCCTTTAGCAGAGAAGGAAATGCTTTGTTCACCAAGGCTAAATCCCCAGTTGCTTTGTATATCTCAAAAACCATGGAGCTTAGAAGTGGTGGTTGGCTGCAAAGAAAAATCAGATTGTATTGCCTCGAGAGAACTGCATGCTTCTACAAATTGTGTATTCTGGCTCTTTAGGATTTTGTATCACTGATGTGAAAACTTATATTGTTTCTTACTTGTGGAACAGTGTCAGTTTAAATGTGTGGAGACACAACCAGACCTATGTTGCTCAAGGTTTTACATTTGAATAAAGAGGATCATTCTATTATTTACTTGAACGACAGAAAGATTTGCATCATTTGCAGAGGCCCTATACCACAATAAGCTGGAAGAACAAAGAAAAGCAAAGAAGAGGAAGAGAGAAGTCAGATGCAATCATTAGAAAGGGTGCAAGCATTCAAGCATGTTAAAACAATAGTAGCAATGCAGATTAATAGTTAAATCTGATGTATAACAGTGAAACCATAACCCAAACTTGGTACATTGTAGTATTATAGTTATATAACAGTCACTTTATTTTTATATAAGCTCAATTTGCCAAAAAAATATAATAATAATACCGAAACAGAGAGGAAGAGCTTAGTCTACAAAGTAGAAACACGCGATCCAGTTGGTAGCGCTGGGAGAGTGATGTTTCACCTTCGATTAGTGTAGTATGATCTCGCACCGTTGAGAACGAAGCCATATCTCTCGACAAGGTACAGTAGGTTGAGCACCACCTCCTTGGCCGTCTCGTACATCTTGCTCACCAGCAATCCCCTGCGCCGTCGTCGGCACCAGCCATGACGTTATATTCATATCCTATCCGCAGCTGGAGTGGCGGCGAGAGTGGCAAGGCAAAGCGACGGCGGCGAGCGTGGCGGCCGGCCGGAACAGACAGAGGCTCACGCACGGACCTGACAACCCAGTAGGAGTCCCAGTAATAGAGCTCCCGGTAGTCGGAGCCCGGCACGACGGCCCTGCAAGGCAGCGGCAGCAGCGTGTGCCGCCCTGGCCCGGCGGCAGCGACGCCGGGCGCCACCCGGCGCGTGAGGTTCCTCCACAGCGCGTGCACCTCCAACGCCCAGGCCCGCGCCTCGCCGCTCTGCACCCTGGGCAGGAACCCGTCGCCGCGCGGCTCCGGGAGCGCCAGGTCCGGCGGGTGGGCCGCCACGAGGTCGGACCCGGCCGGCGCGAGGTACTCGGCCAGGAACGCGTCCAGCTCTCCCGGCAAAGCCGCCGCCGGGCCAGGAAGTGGCAGTGCGGCTGCCGCGGCGCGCAGGTCGGCGACGCCCGCGGCCAGCGGCATGTCCAAGTACAGCTTCGGGTCGAAGCCGCGCGGCCCCAGCGCGCGCAGCGCCTCCGACTGCACGTGCTGGAGGAGGTCCAGCAGTGCGTCGCCCGAATCGCCGCCGGCGCCGGCGGCTGCGGCTTCTGTGGTAGCGCCGTAGAGGGCGGTGAGGAACAGCAGGAGGAGAGGGTGGCGCCGGCGCGGGACGGCCATTTCTTGGGCGGCGGGTGTTCGGATGGCTGAGGAGGACAGGGGGTTTTGGTTTTGATTTTTGAAGGGAACCGTGGCTGCTTCAGTGCTTGGCCGGCCGGAATCTGTCGCGAGCTGTGATTGGGATGCTTTTGTCGAATGCGCTTGGTCGTTTCGTTTTTCTTACTTTCTGATGAAGTAACACAGCTTGACCGAGCCCAAATACTGGTCAAAGATGAGCGCACTTTTTTTTTTTTTTTTTGAGGAAGGATGAGCGCACACTCGAAAGGGATGAGTGTACACTCGACAATGGGCCTAATGGGCTAACAAGTGAAACGTTTCAGGGAGAAACGGTTTCAGGTGACGAATGTGAATCACAGAAAATATGGTTTCAGAGTGATTCTGATTCTGTAGCAAAACGGTCTAGTGATTCTGATTCGCCATTCAAAAACGTTTCTTCAGAGAATCTGGAACGGAAATGTTTTTACGAGAATCTAGACCCTAGCAAACGAGTCTATAATTGCTTAGAAGTTTAGGATAAGTGTATTCATGTGAGAGCTATATAGGTGGTTCTAGCTAGTTCTTACTTCCTATTAATAGCTCTTTCTAGTAATTTCATGTCGAAGTGCATTTATTAGCAACCGCTTGATATTTATTATCTTTGGAGTACCAGTATTCTAGAACCATTGAATCTACAATGCGTAGATGCAATAGTTGGATGCCAAAAATGTTTGTTTCTTCTTCTTTGGAAAAAAAATTCTATGACAATATATTTTGTACGTACAAAATATATTGGTTTAAATACTATGTACTTATATAGAGGAAATTCAACATCCTGTGCCATGGTGCAGGTTGAAATGACTATTTATATGCCATTGTAATAACTAATATATAAGAATGGAGTATAGGAAAAAATATAAAAGGAAAAATTCAATAGACAATGTGCACCAAAATTCAAACTTAATTAATATGTGGATAAAGAAATCTAGAAAACAAAAAGACAAAGAACTGAAACATGGTGTCATAAAAAAGGGACGCTGGAAGATGATATTTAACTTAAGTATCAAACAAAGCTTTAATCTAAATACATATTTAACAAAAACCGATGGCGCTGCAATGCAAATGATGAAATTTATCAGAACTAGAGATTAAATGTAATCGTTTCGCAAAAAGAAAAAGAGAGATTAAATGTAATCAATTATATACTAGCCGTATGTACTAAATTTATCCATGAATCCTTTGATATATTCATATTATGCATATTACATCTCGACCATGATGCATAGAGCGCGTTGATGCTTTGCCAATGACGATTTGGATAACTCTTTTAGCAACCTTCAATCAGGTAAAAATTCAAGAAAATTCATCTATGCGCTGCTTATTTAGCATAAATTTGAGTTGCGGGTAACATATAGTAGTGAGCTTAAGATATTTTTCCTGTTACAATTAAGGAGATATGGGACTGCTAGGTCCAAATTAACTTTAAAACTCCAGTTAGATGATGGATAATGCCACAAATTAGACTTGATCAAGTAACCCGAACCAGCAAAACAGTTAGTCATCTATTTCCAAGTAATTTCATGCCAAAGTGCATTTATTACCACCCGCCTGATATTTATTACCCATCTTTTTGGTCAGAATGCAGTATTATTCCAGAGTCATTGAATCAAAATCTACTAAGTGATCCAACTGAAGTTTATATGGAGCAATAATAGACACGAATTGTCATTTAAAAAACTCAAAGTCACCTGTATAAATGAGGAAATGAGCATTAGGACCCTTCTGTATATATGCAGTCTTGACATGATGGCTAAAATCGATGCACACCTATACTTGATTAAAAACAATGTTCCACAACCTTATTATTTGGGATTAGTTCAAATATAAATCTATAGAAATAGCAGGAAAGAAAACTGGAGCTCGAAATGTAAAAAGATAACGGTGGAACTGAATTTATTATAAAGAGAAACAAAATTCATTGCATGGGCCTAACTTGCATGGTACTACCATGTGTTAATTTAAAGTTAGAAGTTACTACCACAACCCAAGAAATTGAAAATGTGAGTAATTCGAAAAAACTACAACCCCTCCTTTTCGAATAAATTCACGTACGAATCTACTTTTGCATACATACCTCCAGCAGGAGTACTTAGATCTAGAGACTTTCCAGCGGGAGTACTTAGATCTAGAGACTTTGCCCTGTGTTTACCCCTTTTTCTCTTCTTTTAACTAATGCAAATGAAAGCATCACCAAAAAGGTGGGCCATATACATGTCCAGGAGCGAGTGCTGATGAACATCCACATAAAACCAAGTAAAATCCAATAAAAGAGAAAAAATCCAAAGCATCTGATAAAAGATTAAAACAAAACCCAGCGTGAGAATCCAAAGAAGAAATCAAGAGGATGACACTTCAGTACGTACATATGTACGTATATCAATCAAAGGACAAGGACAGAGCACAAAATTCCAATACTGATGGCACCATATATATTATATTGACATGCTTGTAAAAAGTTGGACGACTTTTGTTTATATACTCTACAGATCGAGGGATAATTGTGTACCCTGCCCATGCAAAAGGGATCAGAGAGAGAGAGAGAGAGGAGATGCATGCATCTAGGGTGTCTGGCTTATGTACTGGACCAATCCCCATGTGCACATATGCAGCTTGCAGCTAGTACAGTAGCCCCCCCAGTGGCCAGTTCACTGATCTGAACACCTAAAGTCCTAGATTAGATTAGGATGGACATCAAGTTGCTCATCACTTTTTTGTCACTTGTATGTAAGCAGATAGTGTTCAGCATCTGTGCATATGATAGCAACTATTGTACACTGGACTTCCAGCTACTAGCCGTTCAAACTGCACACATGTACCTTTTCTCTTTTCTTTCCCCTGGTGGAAAGCAAGGGTATTTTGTACTAGCAAAGTTTTGGGATTTAGTTGAGCTAGCTAGCACTACTAACTCACAAAACTTCGGAAATATGATGGATGCCCCTCAACTATATACGGACGAGGCTTGGACATTGCATTATTGATTGATGATTGATTCCTCAAGGCCCAAGCTCTACTACCTTTGAATCCTGCGGACGACCCCACAAACACCCCCTCACTTAGCTAGTAGCTCTCGGAGATTCTGAGGAGCTCCTCCAGGTAGTCGGTGCCGAGGTCCTCCAGCTCCACGACGAACCGCTGCTGCTCGGCCGCCGCCGCCGCGGCAACGTTGTTGCTCTTGCTCCTGCCCGACGCCGGGCCACCTTTTGGTGCCGCCGCCGCTGCCGCCGCTAGGAGCTCGGACTTCTTGCGCCGCTTCCTCTTGGAGTGCCGCGACTTGAGCGCCAGCACGGGCGATCCACCCGCGGAGGCACCCGCCGCGCCGCCGCTGCCGCCGCCCAGCGCGAGCGCTCGGAGCGACTCCTGCACGCGCTCCACGGGGAAGTTGAGCGCGGCCGCGGAGCCCCGCGCGGACAGGGCCGCCTGGTCGTAGGCCATCGCGGCGGCCTCGGCGCTGTCGAAGGTGCCGAGCCACACCCGCGCGCCGTTCCGCGTCGAGTCGCGGATCTCCGCCGCGAACCTGCCCCACGGCCGCCTCCTCACGCCGATGAACGCCCCACCCTTGCTGTTATTAGGCGCGCACAGCTGCCCCGCGCCCGCGGCAACCATCGCCGCCGGGGGCACCGAGTCCTCGGCATCCGCGGGCGCGGCGCGCCACGACACGGCCGCGGGCGCCTCGTCGCCGCCGCAAACCATGCTGAACGGGAGCGAGTCGGAGCCAGAGGAAGAGGACGACGACGAAGACGTCGTCGCAGCGGCCCTGCCGCCGCCGGCCGTGGCCATGTACTCGCTGTACAGGTAGAAGCTGTGGATGGAGGGATGACGATGATGATGATGATGCTCCATTTCTGCAAGAAGAGCAGAAATGGTGTCTGCTGCTGCTGCTGCTGCTGGTGGTGGTTGACTTTTCTTTTTTCCCCCGGGAAAGAATGGCATCGATGCCGTCGGCGTCTGTTCCCTGCGCCTGTTTATATGGACGTAACGGGGGCTGGGGTTTGACGAATTTTCTACAGACGGCCGACCACGACGGTTGGCGCGGGCCCGAGTGTCAGACTCTGACACGTAGGGACCGCTGATGGCCTGTCGCTTTAACTGCAAAGCAAGGGCGTTGTCGGCTACGTAGGGCAGGGGCTGACGTAGGGCGGCTGGATACGACAAAACTTGGTGGCGTCACCAATCACACTGTATAGTACAGTAATATCGGATGCTGCTGCCTGCTTTCCTGCGTGCAGGTGGCGGTGGCCAGCGACGTACTACGTGTCCTTGTTTATAATAAAACCAGGTAGCTACTAGAGTAGGAGAGCTGAGAGCAGTTGCCAATTTTAGCAATTGGAGTATTGGTTAGAGATTCTTTGGTGGACAAATATAGTATTACAAATTTTATAGAAATTGTCGTTGTTTATGTTGTTGGTTCATACGAATGAAGTGTAGAAATAGTCTAGGAAAGATTTCTTTCCTCTATATTAGAGGATACATAAAATACAGGAAACTTAACATTTCTAGGGCCTCTTTGGAAAGCATGATAATGGCAAAAACAAGGAACATCTTGAAATCCTATAATTAAAAAAATTAGGAAACCACATTATGATCAAACGTAGGAAATAATACAACCGGATGAGAGAGTGACACCAAGGAAACTTTACATAAGGTTTGACCTCTTGGTAGAATTATTTCTCCAAAATTCATATGAAACAAGCCTCCATTTCATAGGATTTGCAACAACTAAAAAATCTTTGTTCTACAGGGCTTCATAAGCATATTTTTATAGGATTTCAATCCTCGAGAATTCATTTACTCCTGTTCTAAAGTGCTTCATAAGGCGCTGTTTGGAACACAATTTTTTTGTTCACACATTTTTCTCATGGAATAATTGGACTGATCCCTGTGAATTTTGTGAACCCTCTTGGTAAAATTCATACATTTTTTCTATGGTATGTCCAAAACAAGCATTCATTTAAAATTCCTCTTTTTTGCAAATGCGTTCCAACATAATTCTTTATTCTCCTGTGTTGTTCATTCATGTATTCCAAATGCGCCTAAAGTTGTAGCACCACATGTAAGAAACTTCTTCAATATACTACTCTCAACAATTACCTATATATAATAGCTGAGACAATTTGTTTCTACTAGTAGGGGAATGTTTATTTTTAATACTCTAGACAAATTAACTATGTCACCTAGTATTTTATTTGAGCAAGGAGTTTTGTTTAATATGTAGTCACCCAAATTATTTCAGTTACCTTGACTTTTCTTTTTTTTTTTCCTTTTCAATCTCCGCATGTATGCTGACTTTCAAGTTACGATTTTGCAAGGTAACATAGAAGATTATAGTTTAAGCCCATGTTAAAAAAACTACATTAAGAAATTACATATATAGGTTAGGCTAAATCAACACAAGATATCATATTGCATTAAAAGTAAAATTAAAATTTTATAAGATATTTTCTAACATTGCGTACCATGTATTTTATTGTCTCCATAAAAAATTAAATTTAAAAGTCTACAATTGCAAAGAGAATTCTTATAGGTGGGCAGGGGGCGCGACTGTTGTGTTAGTGGTCCTATAGGAATAGTTTGAAGGAGTAAACCAAGCCAAATTTCTACTATTTATATTATATGTTTATATTACTTAGTAACTGAAATTTGTTCTTTGACCACCATGTACCTTTCATGATGGTGGATTTCTCCTACACTTACTATTTGATTGATTTGATATAATTCTACACAAATAGTGAAACCCAAATACAATGACACCAAAATTCTATTGGACAAGGATGATCGTGATTGGACAACAAAGTTCTCTATGAGAAAAGGTTCTCATTAGTTCTTTTGTAAATTGTTTGGACACGGTTAACTACAACAATGAAAGGAAGCTATTTATAATATCGTTCAAATGTGTATGCTTACTTACCTTTCTAATTCATAAATCTAGTCGAAACTAAGAAGAGCCATAATACTTTATCTTTTTGAGAACTTCATATATATAGAAATCTACGATAGAGAACTATATATATATAGAACCAAAGATGAACTAGTGGGATATATATTTTTTGCTCAAATCAGTATGCATCATCTACCTTTATTCATTGGTATTTTTAAACTCCAAAATTAAAATACATACAAGGAAAAGTGTAGATATTATTAGGGTTATTTCTAAACGTACGTAATTAATTACTTGTATTACTTTACTATCAGGGGGAACTACTACTTAACTATAAAGGGTGTGTTTTCCTCAAAAAAAAAAATACTATAAAGGGTGTCTGAACCCCTGTTGAAATGACCAATCTATCCTCGGTATTTATAGAAAAAAAAAATCTGAGGAGAGGACCTATCTGCCTATCACTTGTCTTTGGTGGCACACAAGACACAACTAGGCACTTCCACTTGCGACTGAGTTGTCTCTTTCATCATCCCAGTCATCCGGAGCAATTAACCTCTACTGCTGCTTTCGCTATCTACCCAAGGAGTGGCCATTATTGTATTATATAATATATCATTTGTCATGAGATTTACTATATATGTTCAGTTGTTCTTCACTGCATGCGTACATAGCAAAATCATCGGTCGTACTCTTCTTCGATCAGACTATAATAAACAGCCGCCTAATAACCATAATGACAGCAAATATAATTAACACGAAGATTACGCAGTGAACATCAGATGAGAAGAACGTGCGTATTCAGTAGTATCTATTTGCATCAGTATCAATAACATACTACAAAATAAACCTAGTCACTGATCCGGGCCCGGGCATCGATCAGTACGCAGCTTCTGTGATGTACCCTGACCCGGCGACGACGCAGATGGATAACATATAAAATGAATTTGTTATATTATAATACGAAACAAAAATCGAGACAGAAAAATGGATCTCCTGGACCTGGAGCTAGCTAGCGCAGACGAAGACGACAAGAGAGCTGAGACCTGAGACTGAGTGGTATGTAGGCCTCCGCCGCCGGCCGGCCGAGACAATGCAAGAAGGTTCCACGATGATGCGTCGCCCGGCCGGGTTGTCCGCCGCCGCCGCCCATATACAGTCCCCGCGCGGACGACGTCGACGGCGGAGCCGCCGCCATTGCATTGGCTTTTCCCAACTTTTTCTCGGTGAAGAAGGCAGGATTCATCTCCTGCGGCGGCGCCAGCTGCGGTCCAAATTAAATCCGATGCTACGGCCCGGGCTAGCTCGCAGGTCGAATCAATAACTAATTAATCAAATACACCTCCTGCTACTTGGTCGATCTCTTTATGATTGGTCACCTTGCTCTTTCGTGGTCACAGCACAGGGAGGCGGCCGGCCGCTCGCTCGCATATGCTGATTTCCAGTTCCAGTCAATAGTCATCTGAACTGCCCTGGAGCCCGGCCGACGATCATCTACATCTATAGCTATAGGTATGGCATCCGGCACCGCCATTTCTCCGGGGAGTTAATACCTAGACGTACGCATAGAGATCTTTTTCTAATCTATCTAGCTACTTGTGGCCAGGCAGCATCACATCCCTGATCCCTCGCTGCTCGTTCGCGTGTGTTGTGCTGCTGCTTACTTGGTCGCCGTTGTACTACGTGGGCCTGCCGGCCGGGTCTGTAGTTGCCAGTTGGACTGCACCTGCACCTGCACCTGCACTCGCTCAAATATTATTGGAGTTATTTACGTTAAAAATTGGAATATGCACTTTGGGAGCAGGTAAGGTTCTTGTTTCTGTATACATGCATGCGTCTCTTTCTAAATAACAAAATAAATTTATTTTTGTTTATCCTCCACAAGTGCAATTTGTTTTTCCTTTGGGAAAAACAAATGTAATTTTATTCTCTAAGTATTTCACTAATAAGGGTCTTTTTAGATGTACGTTAGCTGGAGCTAAAAAATTAATCTAAATTATAGTTGTGGTTGATCACTTGGCTAAAAACTTAGCCCACATATTGGACACACTACAGCTGATTTTCAGTTAGCTAGCAATTAGCTTTGCATACCCAAATAGACCCTAAAACTATTTATTGCGTTGGCCTACGAGTGAGCAATACTACTTACACGTGGCTAGTTATTAGTTGGGATTAATAGTTATCCCCCATAATAGCTGTTGTTGCCTAGCAACTAGTTATGCTAGAGACTTTGCTAAAAAGTAGCACATCTCATTTGAATGCACTATAGCTGATTTTTAGCTAGCTATCAACTAGCCCTTATATCTTAACAAATCCTACGAAGACATGGACATGAGGGTGCGCTAATTGTTGATAACTAACTAAATATTAGCCTAAAATAGCTCTATGATCATCAGATAATGGGAGCTAATAAGTGGGCTAATTTGACAGCCATGTATTCGACAAGTTGTTACATAACTCGCAATAGCTAACCACAACTATTTCTTTTCTAAGTTTTATCCTCAGCTAGTATCAAATAGGAGGCCCAATGTCAACTATAATTAATGATATACAGAGTAGATAGCACTACATTTAGTCCTTTCCAGGAGTTTGTACATACTCTGATTGTTACAATCTAATGCAAACTTTTTCTTCAATTAGAAACAACCGGGGTGGTATGCCGTTAGGGACGCATTCTTTTTATATTATATATATACAAATTTAAAGCGGTAATGATACGACCATGTCTTCGTAGAAGTTGACACTGGATGTACTCAGGAAACTTCAACTTTTATGTATGTTGACTTTCCTTGTTTCTGTGGTTGATATTCTCCCAAGGTTTCTAAGTCAAAACAAGGAAGTCGCCTCTCCTAGCTTGATCATAGAATTTGGACTAGATACATAATATTTTACTATATCCTAGTTTTTGACCAACAAATACATCATCTTTCGTTTGAAATTCAAACTGGCGCGGTGGTGCGTATCGACGATTTATGTTGTTTCCGGGAAGTAGGTAGTGCACTGCACATCATTTCTGCCTACGTGCATGATAGCTACTGTACTGCTGATGAAATACTATATATATATAATATGGTCATGAATATTCTGAACCTAGTTTTTTCCAACACTGACGTAAAACCAGTGTTACATGGCACCAATGAGAAATCTAGGTTCGATCTGCATATGCAGAAACGACAAGGACGATCTCTCATGAAGGGTGTGTTTAGTTCCCGTGAAATTCGAAAAAAAATGTCACATCGTGTCACCTCAGCGCATTGTAGCATTTCGTTTTTATTTGGTAAAAATTCTCCAAACTTTGCGTAACTAGACTCAAAATGTTCGTCTCGTAATTAGTTTTTAATTTTATCTACATTTAGTACTTCATGCATGTGCCGGTATTTTGATGTGACGGGTGATAGGAATTCTGCATAGTGAATTTTAGGATGATTTCAGGGATCTAAACACAGCCGAAAACGAAGCTCAACAATTAAAATGTAAACTTCTTGTCACCGACCGTTTGCCTTTTGTTGTCAGCATCTCGACGTCAAGTTATTTTATTGAACAGGGGTGGCTTCATGGGAAGAGCAGGATGTAAATTAAGGAAAATAGATAACCATGTACGAGGTGGCCTGCTGGGAGTTGGAAGACAACCTGTAGCCAGATGGGCAATGCTCAGATCATCTGTTAAGAACAGGTCGCAGCAAATAGGGCAGGATAATACGAGAATACGTAATGATGCTACTCGCTTGATCAGCTAGCTAGTACTCCCTTCATTTCAGATTATAAATCGTTTTAACTTTTTATTTTGCCGCGTATCTAGTTCGACATTACTTTTCAGTACAGAGGAAAAAAACTAAAGCAGAACAATTTATAGTTTTAGTGGCGTGGCTAGCATCGGGACGTCCAGACGGATAAACGTCCACGGATGCTGGCCTGTCCTACTACTCGCCATTTACAGGGACCAACAACGAGATAATACGTGAATACATAATGATACTCAACTAGGTACAGTACTCTCTTTATTTTAAATTGTAGATCGCTTTGCTTATCTCTTTGCTACCTATCTGGTCATATATTATTTTTAAATATGATGTAAAAATGAATAGACAAAACAATTTATAGTTTAAAGGCAAGCGTCCGGACCTCCAGACGGATGCTGGCCTGCCATGTTGCTCGCTCTAGTGCTCGCCTGCGCCCGCGCCTGCTTGCCGGCGCCACTGCTCTGCGGGGACCATCTACGCTCGTTTCACATGTCTCATAAAACAAGTGCAACATGGTGGACTTGTTGCAACATGTGTGTAGCCACTGTAACATGTGCCACATTTAGATAAAGCACGTGCAACATAAGCGAATTTTTAGATAGTTATAAAAAGGTTATCAACTACAAAGTTACAGATTTTTATCAAAATCTACAAATTTGCTTTTGATCATTTCTCCAACTGACTTCGTTTGAACAAATGAAAAAATGAATTCCAAAATATGAAAACTTTAAACTAAATTTTAAGATGGAAAATGATTTCAAACAAAAGAGTCTCCAATTACATAGTTGTAGACCTTATAAAGATCTACAACTTTTGTATTTGTTACCTTCTCCATATGAGTTTGTTTTAATAATCTAAAATTTTGAATTTAAAATAAGAACTTCAAGCATAATCTCAGAATTTTGGGACCATAAATGATTTTAAATGAAAAGATCATGAATTATTTTGTTGTGTATCTCATTTAAAAAATAACAACAACAACAATATTATTATTCTTATTATTATTATTATTATTATTATTTTGTGTTTTAAATTTTGTCAAGCAATGAAAGATGATATGGCAAAAAATTTATGCCACAAATATTGATTTTTTTTCTTAGTGGCCATTTCATCTTGATTGGGACTCGCTATTTGTAGGCCATGTTTGCTAGCATGAATGATTCAAGCAGTTCTTTAAAAAAAACAAATGACTATGGCAATCAAGCGTGTCATAAATACTATTGTAAATGTATCACTCAAGTAGGTTGTTGATTATTTTGAGCTAAGATTTATGACCAAAACACTACTCTCTCATAAACATCAGTCATCTCGATCAAAATTGTTATAAACATTATCACCTATTTGTGATAGATAAATGCTTTGTGATTCAAAAACTGTTATAGAAGGACAGATCTCTTGAAGTGACTCTAACTCGAGTAGGACTGAGCTTCATGCTTTAGATGCCCATGCTAGTACTCTCAACATTTATACCTTTCTCCAAGTCCTACATGACCAGCTTTTGTGTTTATAAGAATGATGGCATCATTAGATAGTATATATACTCCCATAATTACAAAAAATCACTTAGGAATGAGCTCCCCTCTAAAATTAAATATCATGCTTGAGCTCTAGTAATTGGTCCTTGCATAGTTGTTGGAGGATCAACACTTATATCCGAAGACCTCATCACTTGGAGAGAGTGAGAAGAGAGGAGTAGATTAGTCTTTAGGACTTAATTAGCCTAGCACCTATCCCTGAGGTTCACATCACCCTCTCTGCTCACATATTTCAATCCTTCAAATAGGAGAGGAGGCGACTGGGAGGAGACGAGGGGAAAAGAGAGCGAGATGCTTGCAGTCAGGTTGTGGCCATTTTTCTACGTGCAGGGGTAGGCCATGGGCTGAGTTGTTGAGGTAAGATTGTTAGAATAACCGTTTGGATTACAAGGAATGAAGTGATTTTTGACAAATGTATACTAAAAAACTTTTTTGCAAGTTCTTTTCAGTGGAACGCATTGGCTTCGACAATGGACAAGACTGCAGCGGCATGATGATTTGCGGGACCAACTGATCCTAGTTGGCCAACATCTAAAAACGTCTGCGCTGCAATTTTTTGGCTCCAATGGGTGGTTATCTGCAAGACACATTGGTCATGTTTAGTCAAAACTTATTTTGTTTCGGGTTTCCATTTCAATAGCTGCACATGTTTGTTTGCAGTCTTTGATACTTGTCCCTAAGGTGAATGCTTGTAATAATTGGCATGATTCTATCTTTTGATAGAAAAAGTCAGATATGAAATATCCTTTTATCTAAAAAAATGAATCAGATAATTTATAATTTGTAAAGATGGTCATTTTAAGCAGTCTATCTCTAAAAAAATATTTTTATAGGTGAAGAGTAGCCATATTAGGCTGTAAATGATTTATACAGATTGTCAAAAAATATATTATCCGCCTCTAGAAATAAATTATGTTGTCTCCTAAAATTGTTTCAGTAGTGTTGGACCCCTTAGCACAATGTAATTAACAATGCAAGAGGCTAGTCTCCCAGCCTATGTTGATGAACATGTTAGTTTGTTGTTCTAACCTGGTTATTTTAGCTATATAGACTTTAAAAAGACAACTTGTAGATTATGGATTGTAAAAGATTGTACCTGAAAAGTAGGTTAACCTGGATCTCGGGTCATTATTGAATTGTTTAGGGACCACCTATCGTGGTACGTGCGAGTGGTGGATTGTTGTAGGGGCCACCTGGTGTTATATGTAACGAATCAAGTCACGGTCCATAAAAAGGTGCGTTAATCAAAGTTCTAGAATTATATAACATGTAATATATGACATATTTTTCAAGGGCGAGGAGCCCCATCGGTGGATAGTTTAGACAAGCAACCACTCTTGGACGTTTCCCTTTTTCTTGTATTTTATTTATTCATGTTAAGTTGTCTTCCTATTTCTTTTATTGATTTCTTGGATCCCTTGACTGAATTGATTTTTTTTCGGGGGGGGGGGCGCGGGGGCGCAGAACCACATATAAATCTAACTATAGTCTAATCAGCTATCAATAACAAAAAAAAATTGTTAGATGGCTAGGCGATTATAGGCTTATAGCTAGTAACATGCCTACCAGCCTACACCAGTAAATCCAATACATACGGACTTGTATGAGATGACTTTGTAATGTCTTATCTTTCATATTTATAATTGTCTATAGGGACATCCCTGACCTATGTAGGGAAAAAGGACCTAGCTCATGTAAAATGGGTGATGGTAATTCCCTCCAAGGAATGGAAAGGGAAAACAACTTCCCTGTTATTGCCTAGGTAATGGAGTCTCCAGGATATTTCTCCTTCATTTTCTCATATCATCTCTCCTGCTGGGTCTAAAAACAAGGGTTGGCCATGCGTCGTTAGACAAAAAGAAATGAACAAAGGGGTTAGTAAAAGAGAGAGAAGGGATCGAGCCTTTTGCAAGCGACGCACACAAAATTTGCCGAGGACTCGAGTTGCCCGTTTGCGGCGTTGCGGGCAAATCGGTCCATGTTTGAGCCCACGCAAATGCATGTATGCAATAGAGGGCCAGCCAGGTGATGTCAAAGGTTTCTTCAGAGGCCCAATAATCTTGCTTGGGCTTCGGCTTTTGGTGCAACATGGCCCCCTGGGTCTCAACTCCCCGGCCCCCGGCTGTGTGGCGTGTAATTCTAAGAAATCGCCAAATTCTAAATATGGAATTCGGTGCAACGCTATTTTCTTTCCTCTCCAGAAGTCCACTATTTTATGAAATCTTTTATAACCACTAGTATAAAATGCATATTGCACGTGTCTCTATAATTAAATAGTAACAAATTTTAAATAGCGGATAAATAACAAGGAATAAATCGACAAGTTAATTTGATTTTCACGTTGGAGGAAATAAAATTTGTGCATCTATAAAAAACAAAAAAGATACAGATACATGTGGTTCACAACTTATCTTCACAAAACGTACATTTGTCATACAATTCGGCCAGGCATTGGGTTAGCCGAAACAAATCGATCGGTTTCTCGGTTTTTAAACAAATTCGATTTCCTGATATATGGGACTGATCGGTTCCTTACTTCATAAACAATGGCCATGGCGAGCTGGCTGGTCGCGAGCTGTGCAATAGCACCGGTGAGCTAGCATGCTGGTCGACCGTGAGTTGGTCTGCTGGACAGCCACGAGGTGCGCAATCCGTGCCTTGGAGCCATGTGGCGAAGGTGTGGAAGGTGTTTTGTGAAGATTGGATCTCGTGGACAGCCACTCGTGGACAACGCTGGCAGAATGGATCTCGTGGACAGACACTTGGCGAAGGTCTGCTGGACAACGCTGGCAGATTGGATCTCGTGGCTGCCTGCTTGCTATTGAGTTCGGTGGCTTTGTATCTGTGTTCGTCTTCATGTTTTTGAGTCCGATAGTTCATCTATCTCCTTCCGTGCTCCAGTCCACTCGTGCCCAGCAGCTTGGCTGCTAGCTGTTCTTGCCGAGTAGTGTGCAGGAGGAGCACGCTGCAGCAGCAGCGCTTCCAGCTTAGTGGTGTGGCGACATTGCGGTGCAGCGACGCACAAGGGCGTGCTTGCCGGCGCCGGTGAGCCTTTTTTTTTTTAAAAAAAAAAACTATTTCAACGTCGGTTGCTTAAGAGATCTGCATGTATTTTCAGAATCGGTTCATTAAACTTCACCGTTTCTAAAAATGCATTTTTAGGGTCCGTTAATATAAGACATCGTCGATTGTTAATTAGCTACTTAAACTATTTTAACAGTTGGTGACCTAGTGTCGGTTTGTAAGACCATTTCTAGAAATGGAATTTGACCGCTCATGATGTCGCTTTGTGTAGTAGTGAAAGCAACGATGTCTACAAGTGTCCTGCTCATTCTCAACCGTCTCTCACACCCGATTTTTAGGACAAACCATGTGCATGTTGCATGTGTGCCACGATCAAATCGCATATGTGCCAAGATCAAATCTCACACAAGCAGTGATTTCATTAATGGTAAACTAGTAATAGTGTATGAAATAAACAAGTATTACAAGCATCTCCAAGAGTCTTAGCCGAAACATGAACGTTAGCATTCTATATTATTAAATGAAGATGACTTAGCGGCTCCACCTAGCCATAGGAAGGTTTCATCAACGATTTGGATAGTTAAAAACGTCACAAAAGTGTCATATATGAAAGGAAATAAGCAAAATATGAACGATTTTGGTTCAAATAACTTGGTTCCACATACATGTGTCCTCTATTTGTCCCTTTTTACAACTAGGTAAAGAGGTCACTACCATTTAATATATGCAACCTAGAGTTGTGTCTATTGTATATAGGTAGTGTGCACTTCATAAATTTTTTATTTTGTTAGTCAAGCTTGCCTTAGTGGCATGTAAACCTAGCATTCCTCCTCAATTGTTCTTGTGTTGTCTCCTTAGGTATTCTAACTATCGCCTTCGCTCCTCCTAGAATATTACCATAGGTTTACTTACCCAATGCTCACTCATTCGTATGGTTCCACCAACACACCATTATTATTATTTTTGTTTCATTCATATTTAGGCATGTTATGAGGCCACTGATTGAGTACGGTGGACGTTCTAACCACTAGTAATAGATAGTGCAGTGACTGTGGTCATGCAAATGAAACTATTTGTAAACTTGTTCTCAATTTTCCTGTTTGGTCTTATGTCAACTGTAGGAAGAAGGTGAGTATCTCTTTGTTGTGCTCATCTTTCATTTAGCTAGTTTTCTGCTTTTCCACTGGTTTGTTTTTTGTTTTTAATAGATTCATCATCTATGTCCTAGTTTCTATTAGATAATCACCCACTTGAACTTTGTTTGACGGATATGGAGATTAATGGGACAAAATCATACAACATGTATTTGAGCAAAGTGGCAGTCAATGTGCAACCAATGCCACGTGCCAAGTTTTTCAAATCAACTATATGTTTGCATAATCAAGAAGAAGGAACCATAGGAGAAGATAGTAAGATGTGATCCTAAATTATTAGTTTCATTAGAATAATCTTAAAGCTAAGAAGTGAAGGAGTGCCATTTGAGGTGTGTATCATCATCAACTGCTGATATGTCAAGTTGTCACTATTATCTTGCAAAATTGAATGTTTTGAATATGCTTGTGGGATGGTTATTCCCTACAAGATTGGGCATGTTACCTACATTTATTGTATCGGGATGTGAACTATATGGATATCCATGCAAATAAGTAGATTTATTGGCTGTTATTTCTAATTCTTTGCATCTTTTTTTTCTAGGATGAGAACCACAATACGGAGGACAAGAATGGTGATGGTAGTGACATTGACATTGAGTAATAAAACTATTAGGAGTAGAGAATTGATTTGACTATATTATAAACTTGGATTTGCTAGGACAATACTAGGTACTAGGTAGTTCTTTCGCTCTAGCTAGAGGTTGTGATGGTTCCGTTAGAATTTTTCATACTAAATGATTTCGCAATTATGCTTTTATAGACAAAGACCTACAAGATATTTTGTTTGAAATATCAAGAAGAATCTTTTCGTAGAAGTTTCATCATGGTATTTTTTTCATTGAGTATAAAGTGTACATTCAAGATAAAGTCAATCATGTTACTTAACATAGTCCTAAATCTATGTACACATGATTGTTACTTGATCAAGTGAACAATCCACATGGCAATGCGACCTTAATGTCTGCTATGGGATCATGCAAGAAGGAGCTTAATGGTGGCTATCCTATGGTAGCAGGGCCAACGCGTCACCACTGGTGACACATTGACTTGATGGCATGCAATATCCAAGTATATTTTAGCGATCATATCGTCGATCGACATCAACATCTATCAAGCATGTTCTCCAACCCAAGATTAAGCACTTGTTGATTTCCATTTCCATGGAGGAGCCAGAGGACTCAAAGGATGTGCTGCAGTAGTCCAGTAGAGAAGGTTTGTGGTGCCTATATATGTTGGATCAGAGCCGTAGGAGTTAAATTAAACTCTCAATTGATTTACTAGCACCGAAAGGTTCTATGCCGTGTTGCTCATCCACTTAAGCATATCACCATTAATGTCTTGCAACTTCATTCTCTCTAGTGATCTATTTTCGAAAGTTTTTTAGATGCACTTCATATGGCTAAAATAATGGCAACGTGGCGGCCTCTAGATGTTCCAGAGATTGATTAGCATGAATGGAAGGTCAGGGATGCAAGTACATAGTAAGTTGATCATGGGCCAAACAACTTGGGCAGCTGCATGAGAAACTTGTTATAGTGGGACCCCTAGATGACATAGCTTCATGAAATCACATAAAAATAGGCTAGTGTGGTTCTCCTATTTAGTTATAGATAGTAGATGTGGGCACACCTTTAGGGGTTGGTCGGCCCTCGAAGTATATGGCCAATTTCCCATCTCAACAAATCAACATGATGGGCTAGGCTTATGAAGGCTATGTGGAAATAAAAGGTAGGCGTGATTGGTCCTAGCCTCCTAGGTGCCCTGTTGCATTGGACAACATATCAACTTTGGTCAATTGATCCTAGTTTTGGTGTGGAGTGAGGAAACACAATCCCCAGGTGCGCAGCTATTGAATCTACTCCCAGATGCCTAGCTATTGAATCATCTCCCAGGTGCCCAGCTATTGAATCCACTCCCAGATGCCCAGCTATTGAATCCACTTTGTGATTTCTCTAAGCGGTAGATGTGCATCTCCTATGGATTAAAGGGCCCACAACTCACCTCTAGAAGAGCTCCAAGGGGCCCGACCACACTTTGTACACCCACTAGAAGGAAGCCTCCCCATCTAGTGGGGAGGGCCCCACATGGATGTGTGTGTGTGGGGGGGGGGGGGTGGGTGAACTAACCCCTCCTAGGTTGGTTGGCGCCCCTCTGGTGCCCAATCTGCCATAATTCTTTCTACCACTTCTCCTCGGTCAATATGCAAGGAAACGCAACATTGGTCCACCGTCACCATGTATTTTACGATGGTTTCATCTAAGGGAGGATGATGGAGGTCTCCTGGATTCATGGGACCATACCGAAAGTACGTGCTATTAATATTTAATGTCCCTAGTGTACCATCTTATTCTTAGGGAAATCCTAATGGTAGAAACTGCGCACATTTTTCATGGTTACCACGTCAGCAAAAATTATCTATGGAAACTATCTTACACAGTGGCAGTGTCTATAGGTAATAAATGTTAGTCTTTTTTTATCTCTGCTTTATTCCTTCCTTTCTCTTGGATGCTCTCTGTCCATTAATTATGTACCAGCCAAACCAGAGAAGCATGCAAATGAACGCACAAACAAGCGGCATCGAATCGAAGAAAAAGAACGCGACGAGTCATGGGCGGGCAGGCCGGTGTGCCGCGTCTGCGCACACGTCGACGGCAGGCAAGCGTGGACACGCAGACGAGCGCATGTGGAGGGCGAGCGGGGCCGGCATGGGCGTGACGGTGCTGCCCCATCACGAACTGGCGGACGCGACGACCGACAAGTGCGCGACCAATGGAGCAGCGGGATGAGCGCGCAGCGGCGGCATGAACTTGCGGACGCGGCGGCCGGGGAGCGCACGACCAGCCGAGCCGTGGAACGAGCGCGTGCACCGGCGGGGTGAGCTTGCGGACGCAACGGTCAGCGAGCGCGCGTCCAGCGGAGCTGTGCAATTGCAGGTGAGGCGGGCCATCAAGGGGCATAGACCCGGTTAGTTTCTTCCCAACGCTAAAATCATCGTTTCTTCGAGCATTGGTGCTAGAGCCGATGTTGTTTTGCGATGAAGAAACGGTTTTATCTATTTTCTCCCTCTTTTCTCATTAATTAGGCTGCCATGTCAACATTTTGCTTACGTGGCAAGTTATTTATTAAAGATAGAGGCATAGCAGTAAATGAGGAGCTACACACTCTATAGATAGGGAAGCCCTGCTGTAGTAGTAGTAATATAGGAAAATAGGTAACGAGTGAGGTTAGTGTGGAGAAAGGCTCGGATCTTGTCAATGTCTTCTCCAAGCTATACCTCGACACGTAAGCATCTAAGGTTCTTTATGTTAACTGAGATCATAACGTGAAGGTTTTTTGTTAGCCAAATACTAGGATATAATAGATTATGTATCACCATCCTGTATTTTGGGGAAAAAAACTAAGACGGCCCTCGAGGCTACAGCTTCATCTAATAAACACATAGTTGATCAAACAAAGATGTTAATTTTAACATCGTACACAACTGTTGTTTCTGCCTCGAGAAGGAAAACATCTAAACTAACAGATAGAAAATTAAACAATCTAATAAATCGCAAGCATCAAATGGATCTTATTGTACAGTCAACTCCTGCCAATTTTGCTTTGTCCTCCCATTGGCATGATTGCAAATAAAGTTGACAATAGTATAGGTGCGAATACATGGTTTTTATATAACTATTGTGGAGCACCCTTATTGTTATGATGAGCGATTGTCAATAAGCCAACATTTTAGTGTGTGGTTGGTTCGGTGGTTCTTCTGATCCCCTGGCATAGGGTTATGTGTCGAAACGTGTCTCTTAGCTAGTGATGTGCAGGTGTGGAGTTCGGATGCGGTGGCAACGGTCAGGAGAAGGCTAAGAAGGGCGTGCCGTGCTGATGGACCGGTGCGGTGAAGGGCGGACGCGAGGCTTGGACTGACGGACTAGACAGCCGGGTGACCAGCCGCGGTGGTAAACACTTGGGACATTAATAAGCGTAAGAGTACATGGCGGGGACGCGTACGCGGTACGCTAATCGCGGGCGGTTTGGTGGTTTGCCCTCAAAACCATCGGCGACGGTTTGGTGGTATTGCCTCAAGACCACCAGCGGCGGGTTTCGCGGGTTTGTGCCTCAAAACCCGAGTGGAGGTTCGGATGCGGACGGACGACACGTGGCGGCATCGGGGAGATTGCATCGAAGCAATGCTACTGGTGAGAAAGCGTGGTGGCCGTCGGATCAAGAAACTAAGGAGTTGGACCATAGCGTCCCTAGAGATATGTGGTTACACTCAATATATCTAAGGGCAAAGTGGAGATGTGTAATATCACAGTTAAATAGATGTGGAGTCCCCAACTCTCACTATTTCTGTCATTTTGGTTATTCCCTTTCAGTAGTTTTCTCTCCCCTCCTGGCAGCATTCTTGTTAGAGGTCAAAAACAGATTTTGTGTGATGATTTTCGGAGATGTTTGAGTGGGAAAAGGAGGCCCTAATCCCTCCTCATGCCCTCCGTGCTTTAGCTTTTGGTCCGTGATTTTTGTTGTCAACCTGAGTTGTACTTTGTTCTTGTCGTTCTCTAATTTTCGTCATAGCGTCGATCTGAGTTTGCAAGAGTTTGACTTGATTCAGGCTTTGATTTTTTAGGAATAGTTTCGTTCCTAGTTGAATTTCATCTGTGCAAGATTTGGGACTGAGATGTTTTGTTTTGGCTGAGATCCTGTCGATTTTGCGGCTGCCCGCTTTTCTGTTGGTCAGCTTGTTCTTCAGTCTGTATTCGTCGATCTCGGCTCCAGGTCAGTCACAAGTGCTACCAGCGCCGTGTGCCTAGGCACCGTGCGAGCTCGTCAGGAGCGGCGCTCGTCCCTGGCCAAATCCCACTTCCGAGCACCGGGTTTACGTCTGCTTTCTTCTCTTCTGTTCGAATGTTTCTGCGTTCGTCCCCAGAAGCAGTCCCCCAAGCAGCAGCAAGGCTGCTCGTCTTGTTCCTGTCTTTTTTTTTGTAGCAGCACTGTGCGCCCTGATCTTGTTCCACTGCAGCAAGTGGCAGCCTGGTCTTGATTTTTATTTGATCAGAATAGCCTCGATCTTGCAATGGTGGCGTGGGAGAACCAGCAGCAGTGCTGCCGCGCGTAGCGCCTCCCAGTTCAAGCCCACGGTGGATTTACAATTCAGCAGCAGCGTTTGCTTTTTGCCATTGCAGTTCGACAGGAGCTAGCAAGTGCTTTGCATCTTCGTAAATTGATTTTTTAAGCTGTGAGAAGTCACTTTTAAGCTACGGTGCTAAATTTATTGTTTGAATTTTTAATGTGAATTGGCTTTGAATCTTGATTAAAGGCCACGACATGTGAGCTGGTTGATTCCAGTTCGTTCTGTGCAGGAAGAAGGCAGGGTGTTACCTTTTGTTAATGGTAGGCCGTGCATCTTCGTATGTCGAGCAAAATTCAGTTCAGTGATTTGTTTTGCAGGGATCCAATTCTCGCTAGTAAAATAGAGTGCTCTGTTCCTAACTGTTACTCTGTCCGTCCGTTTGTTTTGAAGAATTTTTAGCTCAACCTTCTACAATTGCCAAGCCCGAGATTTTGGTTCGCCCTTGGTTTATGCATTTGATCTCTGGTTTGATTTTCGTCTCTTGCGTTGGGTTTGTGGTGTCCCACTGTGTTCCTAGGAAACATCCACCCATTCACTTTGGTCGTGGGCATCATGGTGTTTGTTTTTTGTATTTGGGAGTGAAGTTGGGACAGTGGCCTAAATATTTTGAAAGAAATTTAAGGCTCCCATTCACCCACCCTGTGGTCGTCAATTCCGGTCCTTCAATTGATATCAAAGCTGGTTAAGGATCACTTCCACCTTAATCGGTCCGTGATCCGCAGAAGGCGGCATGGCTTTGCAACACCATTCGGGTATGACATGTATGATGTTTTTTCTAACACTTTTCCAGGGCAAATGACCCAACATTGGTATTCTCCTTAGTTTACTAACCCCAGTGTTGGATCATTTGCTCATCCCATGTCTTTCTATTGATGCAGCATGGAGGCTTGGAGAACATATGGCTTGTTGATTTCGGATGTTCACGCCACATGACCGGAAATTCAAATTGGTTCTCCAGCCTCAACCCCATGACCTCCAAGGAGTACATCACGTTTGGGGACAATGGTAAGGGTAAGGTGCTTTCTCGTGGGTCGGTAAGGCTCAACGAGAACTTTGTGCTCAAGGATGTTGCTTTGGTTTTGATCTTGCATTTCAATCTCCTTTCGGTTTTGCAACTCCTTAGAGATGGTTTTGAAGTGCGCTTTAAGCTAGGTCTTTCTCGCATTCTTGATTCTCGTGGTGATCTTGTTTGTTCGATTGTGCCTTTGGGCTTGTCTTTCGTGCCGATTTTTCTCGTTCTTTCGGCACGTCTTGGTGTTTGGTGGCAGACACTTCTTCTGAGCTTTAGAAGTGGCATAGGAGGCTTGGTCATTTGAGTTTTGACTTGCTTGCAAGATTGAGCTCACTTGATCTAATCTGAGGATTGCCTAAGCCAAAGTTCAAGAAGGACTTGGTTTTTCACCCATGTCATCACGGGAAGATGGTTGCCGCTTCTCATTTCCCTGTGAACCAAGTGATGACCAAACAACCCAGCAAGCTTCTTCACATGGACACTGTAGGTCCAGCTGGTTCGGTCGGATGGTGGGAAGTGGTACATTCTTGTGATCGTGGATGACTTTTCCCGCTATTCTTGGGTCTTTTTCATGGAGTCCACGGATGATGATTTTTCCTATGTTCAGGATTTAATTCTTAGGCTGCAAAATGATCTTCCCAAGAATGCCATGAAAGCTATACGCAGTGACAATGGCATTGAATTCAAGAACTCTCATTTTGAAGCCTTTTGCAAGTCTTTGGGTCTTGAGCACCAGTTTTCTTCGCCTTATGTGCCTCAGCAGAATAGGATTGTTGAACACAAGAATCAGACCCTTGTTGAGATGGCGAGGACGATGCTCGATGAGCATAGGACTCCTAGGAGGTGATGGGCCGAAGCGATCAACACAGCTTGTTACATCTCAAATCGCAGCTTTCTTCGAGCTTTTACAAAGAAGACATCTTATGAGTTGCGGTTTGGTCGTCTCCCCAAGGTGAGCCATTTCAGAGCCATTGGGTGTAGGTGTTTCATTCTTAAGCAAGGTAACTTAGACAAATTTGAGTCTCGCTCTTCTGACGACATCTTTCTCAGTTATGCTCCTCATTCATGTGCATATAGAGTGCTTAATCTTGAGACTAACCGCGTCATGGAGACTTATGAAGTTACCTTCGACGAAACCACACCTTGTTCTTCCTTTGTCTTTGAGCGTGTAGGTGATCAGGAGATGGGTAAAAGCATCTTTGTGGAGGGGGAGCAGGATGATGCCGATTGGGGTGCTCCCGAGCCGACTCCACCGGCTGCCCCTGTTGACCCTACGAGGACCAGATCGGTTTGTGGCTCCGATCCTTCTTCTTCGACTTTGTGGGGGCCGAATGACCAGTTTTCCTCTCTTGCACCTGAGGGAGCTCCAGCTGCGGTTGAGGGGGAGTCTGCACCATCAAGGGCAGCGCCCATACACATTCAACACTACCATTCTCCGAAGACCATGATCGGTAACCTCAACCAGCGTGTTACTCGCAATAGGTCCTATGAAATCTATCATTTCGCACATTCTGCTTTTGTTGCCGATTTTAAGCCCCAAGATATTGGACACGCACTATCTAATGCAGATTGGGTCAATGCCATGTATGAGGAGTTAGAGAACTTTGAGAGAAACCAAGTTTGGGTCTTAGTTCCTCAACCTCCATAGTGTCATCCCATAGGTACCAAGTGGATGTTCAAGAACAAGCAAAGTGAGGATGGTGTGATAGAAACAAGGCTAGGTTGGTTGCTCAGGGGTTTTGCCAGAAAGAGGGGATAGATTCTGAGGAAACCTTTGCTCCTGTTACCTGTTTAGAAGCCATTGGAGTCCTCTTAGCCTTTGTAGCTTCAAAAGGGTTCAAGCTATATCAGATGAATGTCAAGAGTGCATTTCTCAATGGGTACATAGAGGAAGAAGTGTATGTGAGGCAACCCCCAGGTTTTAAAAATCTTGAGCATCCAGACCATGTTTACAAACTCCACAAAGCCTTGTATGGTCTCAAACAAGCCCTGAGAGCATGGTATGCAAGGTTGAAGTCCTTTTTTGCTTGGGAAGGGTTTTACCATGGGCTCTGTTGATAAGACTTTGTTTCTCCTTAAGCAAGGCAATGACATTCTCATTGTTCAGATATACATGGGTGATATAATCTTTGGTGGCTCTTCACACGCCCTAGTGGCAAAGTTTTCTGATTTGATGAGCAGGGAGTTCGAGATGAGCATGATGGGCGAATTGACATTCTTTCTCAGGTTACAAATCAAGCAAACTTGGGAAGGGATGTTTATGCACCAAGGGAAGTACACCAAGGATCTGCTGAAGAAGTTCAACATGGGCGAGGCCAAGCCTCTTTCAATGCCCATGATGACTGCCATTGCCTTGGATGAAGATGTTGAGGGAGAAGCCATGGATTAGAAGGAGTACCGTAGCATGATTGGGTAGTTGCTATACCTGACGGCGACGAGACCGGACATCCAGTTCATGGTCTATCTCTGTGCGTACTGTCATTACCGAGGAAATGGGTACCCCAAAACCCCAGGTTTACCGAATTAAACCCCGCAAAAACGGCAACTCGACCCCTCCTGTGACCTCCCGCGTGTACGTACAAAGTCCCGCAGGCTGAGACACTTTGGGCCGACCCACGGATGACGACGGCCCAAAGCCAAAGCCTGCTCGAGAGGCTACCGAACGGACTAGTACTGTACACTCGAAAAACTACCGAACGGACTAGTACTGTACACTCGAAAAACTACCGAACGGACTAGTACTGTACACGCGAGGGTACAATTCGAGCAACCCCTCGAGGACGGAACTTCATCCTCCGAACAAGCCTGCCCTCGAGGACGTAACTTCGCCCGGCGAACGAGCCTCCCCTCGAGGACGGAACTTCGCCCGGGCGAATGGGTGGCCCTCGATGAGAGTACACCCCTCGTTTTACCAACTCCCCCGTACGGATTCGAGCGCATTTAATGCGATCTATCTACCCCCACCTAACCGCATGGCCACAGTTACGGTAATAGTTGCAGGCGTGGCGGTCAAATCTGCTCTCACCGCCCATACCCCGGAATCCCGCAAGTCATATTACGCTGTTGCCCCATACCGAGCACTGTGCCACGACCCGCACCACCTCGAGACGTATAAACTAACGTGTTTTCCGTGTTTTCCAGGATTCGGTCTTATCCAGCGAAGCTCGACCTCCTCGGCACGACCCCCTCGACTCCGGCCAAGACCCTCGACCGTCGCCCCTCGACTTCACCGAGCGAACCCTTGAGCTGAACTCCAACAACTCCCGACGTGACGGCTGCAGGGCCTCCCATACCGACGTACATCACTACAGCGGCACCGACGTGATCGGCCTCAACGTCGTACGTCATCAACGTCATGCGAACTCGAAATACATGTACACCTGTGCCCCTCCTTCACCTATAAAAGGAGGCGCCAGGGCGTTAGAGAAGGGGACCGGACTCAAACCGAGAGAATCTAGAGCATAGAAACATTAAGGCTTTAGATCACAGAGCGACACCGTAAGCCTGTGCAAGGTCGAGAGCAAGGCGTCTGAACGCCCAAACTCCACCTCACACTCCTCACACCTGCTTGTATTTTCCCCTGTACCAGCACTTCGGTGCAAGATAACACGAATCATCCTCCCCCCGCTGGACGTAGGGCCTTCTTTGCCCGAACCAGGATAAATCATTGTGTCCTTCTTGCATCACCCACCGGATTAGGGAGCACACGAATACAATATTACTCGTTGGTGTTAACCCCTCGAGGGTCAGAACACCGACAGTTGGCACACCAGGTAGGGGACCCGCGTGTCACTAACGATTTCCCGCCATTTTTTCGGATGGGCGATTTCGTTTCACCACTTCCGCACGCTACGGTGATCTGGTTCGGGAGCCTGGAATTCATGACCCTCGGCCAGGGCTACGACATGACCCTGCTCTCAATCAGTGACCCGAACGGAGGTCGCGGTACACCCCCACGTTCATGGGGAGCCGCTCGCCAGTCTCATGACCATGCTTCCACATCTAGAAGGAGGCACGGTCGTCGCTGTCATCGCCGTCAACCCAAGTCGAGAAGGGTCCCCGCCGCTTTCTCCACGCCCCTGACCAGAGATGAGAAACCTCTTGTTGAGGGAGTATCTGACCCGAGTTTAGAGGCAGAGGGCAAACCGGCAGGATCCCAGCACAACCCTGACTCCACTTTCACCGTGCGCTCGTCGGGGAAGCGCGACGAAACCCCCGCTCGATCGAGCTCGCTTCCACACGGGCTGTTCGAGCGTTGTCGGTGGCCTTCGTCTGACTTCAACAATCCCACAATGACGGTTACGACAGCGATCCACTCCAACACGAGCACATTGGAGGACCGCCCAGGCACCCTTCTCCACGCGATGACGGACGTGGGGACTGTCATACCGGCCTCCGAGGGTTTGGCCTTCGCAAGAGCGCCCAGCCCTCGGAGGTACACTGTCGGCACGCTCCGACGACGGCTGCAGGAGGAGGCGCGGGGGCAATTCCCCGTCTTCTACTACGGCGACCCTGACTCTGACTCTGATCATTGGGATCCTACCCGTGAGTGCCTCCACATCGATGGTGGCGTCGACTCCGATCAGGAAACCGTCAATCCAGCGGCCGCGGCGGCTACCGCCGTGGCAAGAGACGCTCCCCCCAGAGCAGAGGACCAACAACCAGATGCACCCCGAGAAGCGTGCCCTCGTCCTGGCGAGCAGGACGCGCAGCTGGCACAGATCTGGGAGTTGCAGGCAAAGCTCGCCGACGAGCAGGAACGCTTGCGCTTACTCGAGCTGACCCTCGAGCAAGAGCGGCGACCGCTCGACGGTAGAGCCCGAGCCAGGGCCCGAGAAGTCAACCGGCAGATCATCGAAGAAGGAGCACCCGAGCAACCCGCCCACCATTATCCCCGAGCAAGCTAGAACGTTGTTGCGGCAGCTATGCTCCTTCGCAATATGCCCGCGCCATCCAACTCGCAAGCTCGGCGGATACAACGCGAGGTCGAGGATCTCCTCCAAGTTGTTGCTGTCCAACAAGCCGAGAGCTCAGCCTCAAGGCATCGAGGGGCTGCCTTCGAGCCTCAGGTCGAGCCCTCCCGGCCCGAGAGGGAGGGCTCGGTCGATCAGGGGGCGGCCCCCCGACAGAAGAAGAAGCCGGCTCGAGAACCTATCAACGACGACTGCGCTCCCCGCGACGCGCGCCTCGACATTGTCGAGAACCGTAGACGCAAGCACAGGGATGCCGAGGATCGAGGGTACAGCGCCCATCGTGGAGGGCGTTACGACAGCGAAGAAGACCAACAGGCCCCGGAGCCACCGGGCCCCCGGGTCTTCAGCAGGAGGATCCGCTGCGCCCAGCTGCCCGACAAGTTTCGACCCCCCACGAGCCTTGTCAAATATAACGGCGAAACCAATCCCGAGCTCTGGCTAGCCGACTTCCGGTTGGCTTGTCAGGCGAGCGGGGCGCGTGACGATCACGCCATCATACGTCACCTTCCCCTGTTCCTGTCCGACACCGCACGTAGGTGGCTCGAGGAGCTTCCCCCCAACCAGATTCGCAGCTGGACCGACCTTGTTCGTATCTTCGAGGGGAATTTCAAAGGTACCTACGTGCGTCCCGGGAACTCCTGGGAGCTGCGCAACTGCAAGCAGAAGCCAGGGGAGTCTCTCTGTGACTTTGCTCGATGGTTCTCCAAGCTCCGCGTCGAGCTGCCCCACATCTCCGATCTCGACGTCGTTCTAGCGTTTGTTGCGGGTACAACCTGCAAGGACCTAGTTCGCGAGTTAGGGCGTAACCTCCCTGACACCGTCGATGAGCTCATGGATGTGGTCGCCAACTACGCGGCTGGCGAAGAGGCCGTCGGCGCCTTCTTCAGCGACGTGAAGGACAAGGGAAAAACGCCGGTAGCCGACAACGCCGGAGGCTCGAGCAAAGGGTCGAAGAGAAATAACAAGAAGAAGAAAAACCAACAAGGCAAGCGTGAGGCTGCAGAAGATGATCTCGTCGCTGCAACCGAACGCAAAAGACCTCGAGGTCCCCCCGCGCCCCCCGAGGGCGCCATCTTTGACAAAATGCTCGAGGAACCCTGTCCTTATCACAAGGACGGGGCAAGGCACAAGCTTAAGGACTGTCGCATGCTTCGAAGGCACTTCGAGCAAGTGGGCATGAAGAAAGGTGACGACAAGAAAGACCAAGGTGGCGGTGAGGGAGACAACGGGGAAGACGAAAAATTCCCCGAAGTCTATGACTGCTACATGATCTATGGGGGTCCCTCGACCCAGCTCACGCCCCGACAGCGTAAGCGGGAGCGTCGAGAGGTCTTCTCCGCTCTTGTCACGACGCCTCACTACCTCGACTGGTCTGATGCGCCCATCACGTTCGACCGCGATGACCATCCGGATCGAGTCCCCAACCCCGGGGCCTATCCACTCGTCGTTGACCCGATCATCATCAACACCTGCCTCTCGAAGGTCCTCATGGACGGTGGCAGCAGCCTAAACGTCATCTACCTCGAGACCCTCGACCTCCTGGGAGTCAGAAGGCACCAACTCCAACCCAGTGTCGGGGGGTTCCATGGCGTTGTGCCAGGGAAGAAGGCTTTCCCCATCGGCTGTATCGAACTTCCTGTCTGTTTTGGCACCCCTGCTAACTTCAGGAAAGAGACCCTCACCTTCGAGGTGGTCGGGTTTCATGGAACGTACCACGCCATCATCGGCCGATCGGGCTACGCGCAGTTCATGGCGATACCGAACTACACTTACCTCAAACTCAAGATGCCAGGACCCAAAGGCGTCATCACTGTAGCCTCCTCCTACGAGCACGCGTACGACTGCGACGTCGAATGCGTCGAATATGGGGAGGCCGTCGAGCAAAATGCCATGATAGCCGTGACCCTCGACCACCTCGCCGACGAGATGCCAGATCCCAAGCGACACGCCGGCAACTTCGAGCCAGCACAAGACACCAAGAAGGTCCCCCTCGACCCAAGTTGCCCATGCGAGAAGGTGCTAACGATCAGCGCCGACCTCGAGGACAAATAGGAAGCCATGCTCGTCGACTTTCTCCGCGCGAACGCCGATATGTTTGCGTGGAGTCCTTCGGATATGCCGGGCATACCGAGGGAAGTCGCCGAGCACGCCTTGGAGATCCGGGCCGGGTCCAGACCGGTGAAGCAACGCCTGCGCCGCTTCGACGAGGAGAAGCGTAGGATCATCGGCGAGGAGGTACACAAGCTTTTGGCGGCTGGATTCATCAAGGAAGTTCATCACCCCGAATGGTTAGCTAATCCCGTGTTGGTTAAGAAAAAGAATGGAAAGATGCGGATGTGTATTGACTATACTAGTTTAAACAAAGCATGTCCCAAAGTTCCGTTTCCTTTACCACGCATTGATCAAATTGTCGACTCTACCGCGGGGTGTGAAACCCTCTCGTTCCTCGATGCTTATTCCGGCTACCACCAAATTAAGATGAAAGAGTCTGACCAGCTCGCGACTTCCTTCATCACACCTTTTGGCATGTACTGCTACGTGACCATGCCGTTCGGCCTCCGAAACACCAGGGCAACGTATCAGCGGTGCATGCTACATGTCTTCGGCGAACACATAGGCGACACGGTCGAAGCCTACGTCGATGACATCGTGGTCAAGTCCAAAAGTGCGGACAACCTCATCCGAGACCTCGAAATCGCGTTCGGGTGCCTTCGAGCCAAAAACATAAAACTCAACCCCGAGAAATGTGTCTTCAGAGTGCCTCGGGGCATGTTCCTCAGATACATCGTCTCCCAGCGCGGGATCGAGGCCAACCCCGAGAAGGTGGCGGCCATCACACGAATGGTGCCGATTTGGTATCTCAAGGGCGTGCAGAGGGTCACGGGCTATCTCGCGGCCCTCAGCCACTTCATCTCACGTTTAGGGGAGAAGGCCATGCCTCTGTACCGTCTCTTGAAAAAATCCGAGCGATTCACATGGACCACGGAGGCCGAGGGGGCCCTCGACGAACTCAAAGCCAAGCTGACATCCACTCCGATCCTCGTCCCTCCTCGACCAGCAACGTCGACTGAACCGCCTGAGCCCCTCCTCCTCTATGTCGCCGCAACCACCCAGGTGGTCAGCGCGGCCATAGTGGTGGAGAGGCAAGAGGAGGGACGCGCCTTGCCAGTCCAGCGGCCTATTTATTTCGTCAGCGAAGTGCTTTCGGAAACGAAAATCCGCTACCCACAGGTGCAGAAGCTGCTCTATGCCATCGTCCTTACGCGTCGCAAGCTCCAACACTACTTCCTCAGCCACCCGGTTACTGTGGTATCCTCGTTCCCCTTGGGGGGAGATCATCCATAACCGGGAGGCCGCTGGAAGGATTGCCAAGTGGTCGGTCGAGCTAATGGGCGAGACCATCACCTACGCACCACGGAAGGCCATCAAGTCTCAAGTGCTGGCGGACTTCGTCGCCGAGTGGACCAACACTCAGTTGCCACCAGTCCAAATTCAAGCCGAGCTGTGGACGATGTACTTCGACGGGTCGCTCATGAAGACAGGAGCAGGCGCGGGCATGCTCTTCATTTCACCCCTCGGAGTCCACATGCGCTACGTCATTCGCATCCACTTTGCCGCTTCTAACAACGTCGCGGAGTACGAAGCACTTGTCGCCGGATTACGAATCGCCCTTGAACTCGGGGTCCGACGCCTTGACGTTCGAGGCGACTCGCAGCTAATCATCGACCAAGTGATGAAGGCCTCGAGCTACCACGATGCCAAGATGGAAGCATACTGCAACGAAGTGCGCAAGTTGGAAGACAAATTCCACGGCCTCGAGCTTAGTCATATCGCTCGACGATACAACGAAGCCGCGGATGAGCTCGCGAAAATCGCATCGACTCGAGGTACAGTCCCTCCGGACGTGTTCTCGAGGGACCTCTTCGAGCCCTCCGTTGATTTGGGCTCGGGGGCTTGCACTACACCCTCGAAGCTCCACCCCATGACCTCGATCGGGGCCCCCTCGACCGGGGCCCAGGTTATGGAGATCCAGGAGACATCTCCTCCATCGAACCCGCCACCGGATTGGCGAGCCCCTTTACTCAACTGCCTCATTCGGGGAGAACTTCCAGAGGACCGGACCGAAGCTCGATGGATCGCGCGACGGGCCAAGTCCTACGTCATCTACGGTGACGGCAAGGAACTCTACAGGTGAAGCCCCTCAGGCGTTCTTTAGCGCTGCATTACCATCGAGGAAGGCAGGAGGCTCCTCGAGGACATACACTCGGGAGCCTGCGGCCACCACGCAGTACCAAGGACCCTCGTAGGCAATGCCTTTCGACAGGGTTTCTACTGGCCGACCGCCGTTTTCGATGCCACGAACATCGTCCGCTCGTGCAAAGGGTGTCAATTCTACGCCAAGCAGACGCACCTCCCAGCTCACGCCCTACAAATGATCCATATCACCTGGCCGTTTGTGGTCTGGGGGCTCGATCTTGTGGGGCCTCTCAAAAGGACAACCAAAGGGTACACGCACCTGCTCGTTGCCGTCGATAAGTTTACCAAATGGATCGAGGCCTGGCCCATCAGCAACATCCGCTCCGAACAGGTGGTCGAGTTCTTCACCGACATCATCCATCGCTTCGGGGTCCCAAACATCATCATCACTGACAACGGCACGCAGTTCACCGGCAAGAAGTTCTTGGATTTCTGCGATCGCCATCACATCCGTGTGAATTGGTCCACGGTTGCACATCCTCGAACTAACGGCCAGGTCAAGTGCGCCAATGGCATGATTTTGCAGGGCCTCAAGACAAGGATCCTCAAACGCCTCAGCAAGCACGGAAAAAATGGGCCGCGGAGTTGCCATCGGTCCTATGGAGCTTAAGGACAACACCTAGTCGAGCCACGGGGTTCACCCGATTCTTCTTAGTCTATGGGTCTGAGGCCGTCCTCCCCACTGACCTCGAGTATGGTTCCCCTCGACTAAAGGCGTACAACGAGCAAACCAACGAAGAAGCCCTCGCAAACGCCGTCGACCAGGTCGAGGAGGCTCGAGACATGGCGCTACTTCACTCCACGAGGTATCAGCAAAAACTTCGATGCTACCACGACAAGCACGTGCGCCCGAGGGACTTCCAAGTTGGAGACCTCGTCCTACGTCGACGACAGAGCAACAAAGGACGTCACAAGCTGACGCCGCCATGGAAAGGTCCATACGCCGTAGCTGAGGTGCTAAAGCCCGGGACGTACAAGCTCGCTAACGACAAAGGCGAAATCCTCACCAACGCATGGAACATCGAACAGCTACGTCGTTTCTACCCTTAGGGCACCAGTGCCCTTTTACATTCTCGCATGTCTTGTACATTTTCGCATGACAAATATAAGGAGTACTTTCGATTATAAGTTCAAACTTGTTATTGTACATGCAAGAGGTAGCCTCGACCCTATCTCACCAGAGTCGAGCCTCCCTCGGGGGCTAACGGGGGGGAACCCCCTAAGTTCCTAAAAATACGAACGATTTTTTTCGCACGCCTCCCTTTTCGCTTCCCAACTAAGTTGACAACGCCTCGAACTCCCTAGGGGTCGAGGGCTATCGAGCCAGAGCTCTCCTACGCCTCCGAGCTACGGTACCTCCACTCGCTCCCCCCTCGAGGGATACGAGCTTGCGTCGAACGCTCAGTCGGAAAGCAAAAGTCAGGCGAGCAAAACTCGAGCGCTTCTTCTTTCTCACACCTCGATACGCTTCGCGACTAAGTAGAAAACGCCTCAAACTCCCTAGGGGTCGAGGGCTGTCGAGCTGGAGCTCTCCTACGCCTCCGGGCTACGGTACCTCCACTCGCTCCCCCCTCGAGGGATATGAGCTTGCGTCAAAAACTTAGTCAAAAAAGCAAAGTCTAGGTGAGAAGAAAGCAGAAAAGGTTCGAAAGTAAAATGACACATCACATTACGATAGATGTATTAATGTTCAAAAAGGGCTTTCGAAGCCACATTGAATATAAGTTACAAAAAACTAATTCATTACATGGGCACCCTCGCCCAGTCTTGCCCTACAGGCCTGCTCTGTCGCCGCCCTCCTCGACGTGGTACCCTCCATCCGCAGGGGGGAGGACTTCGTCCTCAAACAGCTTCGCCAACGCTCCCCCTGGCCTTTCGGCATCATGAATGAGCCCTCGGCATCACTCCTCGTTCTCCGCGTCGGTCTTCGAGATGTCTGGAACAAAGCCTTGGGCCACCACGTTCATGTCAAAGACGAAGCCAGAGGAGACCACTGCAAGCGCCCGCTTCACGCCGGTGTGAAGCGCCTCCCGAACGCGATCGCGAAGGGTGGCGTCGAGGTAGTAGATCCGGTCCACGAGCGCAGCACTTGGGATTTCTTCTTCGGCACCCTCGATGAGCCCGACCTCCCAGGAGGCGCAGAGCCCGTCGAGGGCAACCCGGAGCCGACCAAGAAGCGCCCCCTCCGCCGCGAGGCTCTCCTGCAGCGCCTTAGCGGCAGTCTGGGTTGCAAGCAGCTCGGACTCGAGGCCTGAAACACAAAGCAAGAATTAAATAAACCATACAGAAAAAACAAAGATCAAAAACCCTTTAAGGAGCTCACCAGCACAGCGAGTCTCGAGGGCGTTGCGATCCTCCAGCACGGCGTCACGCTCCCCCCGAGCCTCGTCCCGCTCCCGCTGGGCCTCTTTGAAGGCTCGGGTCACCTCCGTCTTCTCGAAGCGGAGGGTCTCGAGGGCGCCATCAGCCAGGATGATGGCCTGCTCCTTGTACTGGAGGGTGGCCTTCATTGCCCCGAGCTGGGTTTCCAGGCCGGCGGCCCTGCTCTTCTCCTCCTGGACTAAGGCTGAGAGGGCGTTGTGCACCGCGGAGACTTCAGCAAAATTGGCCTCGAGGGAGCGGACGCGTTCCACGAAGCTTTGAACTTCCCCCACGAGTAGCTCGATGCGCTCCTGGGCTCGGATGCTCTCGCCCCTGGACCTCTCTGATTCGGCCTTTGCCGCGTCAACCTCCTCCCTCGCACGCTTCAGCTCCTCCCTGAGGTGGGCGGCTTCCCCTCGAGCAGCGTCGGAGTCCTCCTTCGCCCGGGCGGCCTCCTCTTTGGCTTTGGCGGCTTCCTCCCTGGTCCGCTTCAGCTCCTCCTCGATCTCGGCCACCCTGCTCTGCGCAGAGCGGCCGGCCTCGAGCTGGCGAAGCACTTCCTCCCGGTTGTTGTGCGTTTCATGGAGGAAGTCGGACTTGGAGTAAGAACGCCTCCGCGCCTCCTGGGGACAGGAAATCGAGGGATAAGGCATCCCATACGAAAGAACTTAAAAAAAACTACATATGGCCTAACACGGTGACTCACCGCGAGGTTCCGATTGAGGCCTTCCGCGAGCTCGATGCCCAACTTCCGCAGGTGCCGCAGCCATGACCGGGACCGCTCGGCCTCCTCCCAGCACTTGACCTCCGCCGGGTCGTTCATCTCGATCCCTGGAGCGCTGGAGTCGCCAAGTTCCCGGAGTATGATGCGCTCCTTGCCCCAACTTGGAAGGACCTTCTTGACCTTGGTTCGTGCCAAGGACTCAATCTCGTCCACCACATCGTGTGGGGCGCTGTAAGGCACGGCCAACTCTGACGGGCCGCTGAACTCCGAGACGGCGCCGACACTCCTCAGCCCGGGGTCGGAAGACGACCTCCTCAGCAGTCCAGAAGCCGCCGTCTTCTCTGGCCGCTCCGTCGACGGCTGTAGCGGCTGGCTCGACGCTGCTTCTGGCGCCTCCGAAGGCAGCGAAGGTGTCGAGGCTGTCGCCTCCCCCAACACCACGACTTGTGGCGCTGGCAAGACCACCAATGATGCGTCTTCCGCCGGGCTCGGTACCGAGGCCTCCTCCGGTTGCACCCCCGGCAGCCACGGAACCGTCGACGCCTTCGATGCTGTTTCTCCTGCGGCCAGCAACTCATCCAAAGTAATCACGGACACCCATTGTTTGGGCAGTCCGGAAGTCACTTTTGCCTCCGACGTCTCGGGCGGTTGCTGCGCCGGCGGGTCCAGCAGCGCCGCGTCCCTCGGCGGCGTCTACTGCGCCTGCTGATGCTGGGGCTGGCCCCCAGTTTCCTCCTCCTCCCGCCGCCCTGACGGCTCCTTCTCCTCCTCCTGCTACGGCCGTGGCAGCTCCGCTTCTTGCAGGGCCCCCCGCTCCTGCTCCCTCCGGGCCTCGAGCTCGCGCAGCCCCGCCGGCCAGGGCCGCCGCTCTCCCGTCGAGGGCGGAAGGGTCGAGGTCTCCTCACCCTCGAGGTCCACAACGGCTACCTCCTTACCCGGCCCGTGGCCCTCGGGGGCTCCCGCCTTGGGTGTGGGGATCGAAGCCTCTGGACCGCCAGGAACGGAAGCTCCCAACGTCGGGGCACCACCCCCTGGTGCCGGGCCGAGCTCGAGGGCCGCAGGCAACGACGTCAGGGAGGCGATCCCTCCCTCATGCGTCCTCCTTGGCTCGGAGTCACCGCCTGTCGCGGGCCCCGAGACGCTCGACCCTGCAGCAAGAGTAGAACCCGTCAGTCTACCGCGCACCAGAGCACCAAGGGCAGAGGATAACCACTTGGCTTCCCACGGAGCCAAGGGCCTCGACGTCGCACCTGTGATCGGGGCTGCCATCTTCGCGGCTACATCCATCTTGAGCCGCTTAGCGGGCGCGAGAGACGCCTCCTCGATCTGGCGCTTGGGCCTGGATGGAAAGCAGAACGGCAAAAAGTTTATTAAAGCGCACAAAGAAGACGCAACAAAAAGAAAATGATTCAATGACACTTACCCGAAGGGTATAGAGGCCTTTCGGGTACCCCTTGAACTGCCCACAGATTTTGAGACCCCTCCCGAAGCCGAGCTCTTCGCAGGGCTGGGGCTGCTCGGGGCCGTCGGTGGGGTCGCCGCGCTTCCCTGCTTTGACGGGGCCTCCTGGGCACGCCTCTGCTCCGCCCGCGCCGACGACCGGGACCGGGTCTCCCGGATCGAAGTGGGTGGGCTCCCGCCTCGAGTACGACGCGAGGGGGGTGATCCCCCTCAAGGCGAGGCCTCGGCCCCCCTTTTTCCACGTCGGCGCTCCGAGGCCGACGCCGCCGGCTGAGGGGCGCGCTGCTCTGCCACCTCCTCCTGCACGAAGGGGCGGTCAGCATGGGAGGAATCCGACAGGATGCGGTCGAGGCGTCCCTCCACCCCCTCGACGTCATCACTGTCATCATCATCATCTTCATCTCCATCAGAGGGAGACTCCTCCTCCGGGAGCCTGTCGCGCCTCTGCTCAGCGTGGCGCTTCACGAGCCTTTCGCGCTCCCAGAGCTTCTTGGCTTTCTTTTTCTCCTCCTCATCCTTACTCCCTTCTCTTGCTGGGCGGTGAAGCATCTTACCTGACGATCGGGAGCGTCCTCCCTCAGTGGAGGCCTCGATCTTCGGTAGTTGATTCTCCCCTGCGCAAAGACGTTTAGTCACAGGGACAAGAGAAAGGGGAGGAGAACTCAAAGGGCACGAGTCAGGGCACTCACCAGGTCAAGGCAACCCTCCTCCGGCCGCATGGGGAGGCGGTTCATGTCTTCCACCCTGAACGAGCCAGCCACCATCCCCTTTACCCGCGCGATGACTTTCGAGGCGGACGGCCTCTCGTCGGACATCCGGCACCTCTTGAGAACCTCGGGCGCCGCCGAGGGGAGCATCTCGTCCAACCGCAATGGGCGCTCCATCAGAGGGAGCACCCGTCGACTATGAAAGGCCGAGACGACCACCCCCGCCGTCAGGCCCACTTCTCGAAGGGTCCTCATCGCGACGACGAGGGGATGAAGTTGACGCTGAAGGTCTCCCGTGACACCGAACGGCCAATTGTATGGACGCTCGGCGATAAGCCGCCCGGTGTACGGCGGGAGATAGCCGCCGTCGTTGCGAAGATAGAACCACTGCTCGTCTCACCGGGAGTGGTTGGACGTCAACCCGGTGGGGATGTACTTGCGTGGCTCCTCTGACCTCCCGGTCTTCAACGCAAAGTTGAGGCACCTCGCTCTGACGATCCGCCTTATTCTGGCCGAACCGGGGAGGCGAACCACTCCCCCTTGTAGAGGTGGAGCCAAAGCTCCCAATGTGGCGCCATTCCGAGGTAGCCCTCGCAGACGGCCGCGAAGATGGCGGCGTTGGAGATGGCGTTGGGAGAGAAATGGTGGAGCTCGACGCCATAGAAGTTTGTCAGCCCCCGCATGAACTCGCTTGGGGGCACACCGAACCCATGCCGATGGAACTTGAGGAAGTTCACCACATACCCCTCCGGCGGATTTGGCTCTTCGTGGTCCCTGGGCGGCGCAATCCACTCCGGCCGATTCGAATCGGTGATGGGGCGGAGAAGTCCTTCCCTCACCAGCTCGAGCAGCCTTTGTTGCGTCACGGTCGATGGGCGCCAGGGCTCGGCGGGCTAGAGGACGGGGGCCATGGCGGCAGCGGCAGCACAGATCTGCTCGGTGGGCGCGGCGGCGGCAACAACAGCACGAATCTCCTCGGCGGATGGTCAAACAGGAAGGTTCCCAATCGCAACTTCTCGCTCTAAGTTTTTATCCTCACGCGCGCAGGAAAGCAGGAGCTTGGCAGAATGGTGAAAGTAGGGGCGAACAGCGCCTGTCCCCCTCCGTTTTTATACTCGGGAAGAGCAATGGGCGGAGCCCGGCGGCAGGGAAAAGGTAACTTCCCGCAATTAATGCGTTTTCCTAACCGTTCCCCCTCGACCCTCGACCGGACGCACGCGTCACACCTCTGACAGAGAGCCGTTGCTCGGGCCCACCACGATCGCACCGCTAAGCCCTTTTCCTCAAAAGGCGTGCCCAACGGTAAGAAAAAAGAACCGTCACTCACTAACGGAGTTTTCTACATAAGGTAAAACGCGCCTTGAAGTCTCGAGGGAGCGAAGGCCGGTCCTCGAGTGAGGGCTTAACGGCCGCCCTTGAGCACCGCAAAAGAACGGGCTCCGACCCCGCCTCGAAGTCTTAAGGGAGCGAAGGCCGGTCCTCGAGTGACGGCTTAACGGCCGCCCTTGAGCACCGCAAAAGAATGGGCTCCGACCCCGCCTCGAACTCTCGAGGGAGCGAAGGCCGGTCCTCGAGTGAGGGCTCAACGGCCGCCCCTGAGCGTCGAAAGAGAATGGTTACTCGTCGACGGAGATTTCCACGAAAGGAGAAAACAGGCTCTAACCCTACCTCAAAGTCTCGAGGGAGCGAAGGCCGGTCCTTGAGTGAGGGCTTAACGGCCGCCCTTGAGCACCAAAAATCGGGCTCCGGCCCTAAGTCTCGAAGGAGCGAAGGCTGACCCCATGAACAGGGTTCGACAGCCGCCCTCGAGTACCCGAGTCAGGGGCGACCAAGGGGGAGCCAACACGAGGCCCTACTCGAGAATGAACTCTCGAGACCCCTTTGGACGCATCCAAGGCGAAACGCTACGGACTTTATGGAATCCCCCCGAAGGGAGGCATCGAGCCGCCGAGACCTATCGAATGGAATCGGTATCCGTAGGACCATTGCGTTTTGCTTTAATGAGACCACCTCCGGGCCTCCTGCCGACCTCTATCGAACAAGGAACGGGCTCTCGCTTGGATTTTCCCGTTACCAGCTCATTGAGAACTTCGCGGCTCGCCCTATCGGGGGTAGTCCGATGCTTCTCGCCTCACATCCGATCGAAAGGACTCGTGAGAAGAATGCCGGGACCAGCAACGCCCCAGCCGCACGAGGTTCGGGGGCTCGCCTATGCCCGGCGCCCCTCGATGAAAGAGGGTCGAAAATCCCCCGGGGGCTCCCCTCGGTAAAGCGCTACGACTCCAGTTCAGGCCTGTACCCGACTGGATGAGCACCCTTTAACTAAATATAAATAAAGCCCTCACAGGAGTCTTTCGACTCCTACGAGGCCTCGGGGGCTACCCCCGCGGGGGTCGCTCGCGCGCCCCCCATGAGAAAATCCAAATCACGTCCCATTTCCAAATTCCTGACCCCCTACCCGAATGCCATCACTCGAGCAGGGGCTCGGGGGCTACTGTCGTTACCGAGGAAATGGGTACCCCAGAACCCCAGGTTTACCGAATTAAACCCCGCAAAAACGGCAACTCAACCCCTCCTGTGACCTCCCGCGCGAACGTACAAAGTCCCGCAGGCTGAGACACTTCGGGCCGACCCACGGACGATGACGGCCCAAAGCCAAAGCCTACTCGAGAGGCTACCGAACGGACTAGTACTGTACACTCGAAAAACTACCAAACGGACTAGTACTGTACACTCGAAAAACTACCGAACGGACTAGTACTGTACACGCGAGGGTACAATTCGAGCAACCCCTCGAGGACGGAACTTCATCCTCCGAACGAGCCTGCCCTCGAGGACGTAACTTCGCCCGACGAACGAGCCTCCCCTCGAGGACGAAACTTCGCCCGGGCGAATGGACACCCCTCGTTTTACCAACTCCCACGTACGGATCCGAGCGCATTTAATGCGATCTATCTACCCTCGCCTAACCGCATGGCCACAGTTACGGTAACAGTTGCAGGCGTGGCGGTCAAATCTGCTCTCACCGCCCATACCCCGGAATCCCGCAAGTCATATTACGCTGTTGCGCCATACCGAGCGCTGTGCCACGACCCGCACCACCTCGAGACATATAAACTAACGTGTTTTCCGTGTTTTCCGGGATTCGGTCTTATCCAGCGAAGCTCGACCTCCTCGGCACAACCCCCTCGACTCCGGCCAAGACCCTCGACCGTCGCCCCTCGACTTCACCGAGCGAACCCTCGAGCTGAACTCCAACAACTCCCGACGCGATGGCTGCAGGACCTTCCATACCGACGTACATCACTACAGCGACACCGACGTGATCGGCCTCAACGTCGTACGTCATCAACGTCATGCGAACTCGAAATACATGTACACCTGTGCCCGTCCTTCATCTATAAAAGGAGGTGCCAGGGCGTTAGAGAAGGGGACCGGACTCAAACCAAGAGAATCTAGAGCATAGAAACATTAAGGCTTTAGATCACAGAGCGACACCGTGAGCCTGTGCAAGGTCGAGAGCAAGGCGTCCGAACGCCCAAACTCCACCTCACACTCCTCACACCTGCTTGTATTTTCCCCTGTACCAGCACTTCGGTGCAAGATAACACGAATCATCCTCCCCCCGCTGGACGTAGGGCCTTCTTTGCCCGAACCAGGATAAATCATTGTGTCCTTCTTGCATCACCCACCGGATTAGGGAGCACGCGAATACAATATTACTCATTGGTGTTAACCCCTCAAGGGTCAGAACACCGACACGTACTTTCAGTCTTCGCCGCGCACCTCTCATCGTCAAGCCATCAAGCGGATCATGAGGTACCTTCGCTTCACTTCTAAGTTTGGTCTTTGGTACTCGACCACTTCCACCCTCTCTCTGGTTACTCTGATGCTGATTATGTTGGCTGTCATGTTGAGAGAAAGTCAACTTCTGGTACTTGTCAGTTCTTGGGTTCGTCTCTTATTTCTTGGTCCTCTCACAAGCAGTCTTCCATAGCCCAATCCACTTATGAAGCTGAGTATGTTGCTGCTGCTGCTTGTTCTCAGCTGCATTGGATAGTTGCTACCTCGAGAGACTTTGGCCTAGAGTTCTCCCGAGTGCTATTTTACTGTGATAACACCAGTACCATAAGTGTAGCCAAAAATCCAGTGCTCCATGCTAAAACCAAGCACATTGAGGTGAGGTACCACTTCTGACAATCAAGAGAAGGGAACCATAGACTTGAGGCATATTCGCACCGAGAACCAGCTAGCTGACATTTTCACCAAACCTCTCGACCAAACCCAGTTTGCTCACTTGCGAGGGGAGTTGGGTGTGTGCTACCCATTTTAGTCGTGGGTTGCTTTGTATCTTGTATACTACTCTTTGTTTCTCTTTCTTTTGCTTTTATCTTTGTATCATATTGCATTACATCTCATCATGTATCATATCTTATATGCTTAGCTTTACTTGTATAGCTTGTTTGAGATTATGCTCTTATTGATATGTCTTATGGATACATGATGGCTATAGCAGCTTAGGCTCTTTTTGATCATCTTGATACATGTTATGAGCTAAGCTTGTTTTATAAATGTGAACTTGCTTAATGATTGATGAAATCTAGAATATTGTTCACCTTTGAGATAGCAACTAGCATGTGTAGGATGTGTTGAGATCCATGTGCTTCATATTTATGCTTTAGTTGCTATGTCTCATGTTTCTTGAGTCATATACTTAGCTCAGATCTCTTGATATTCTTGTGCTAAAACTTGATGTCTAAGCTAAGTAATGATAAAAATGCTTTGGAGTTGGATCTTTACTGTCCCACGGTAATGTCACGAGACTGCTTCTCATTCTCTCGAGTGAGATGAACTTGGGCATTGTAATACTAGTCCACAACCACTTGTGACGAGATAGCTTCCCACTTACACATAGGGATGAACTAGGCATGGTTGAAAAATATGATAAAAATAACAAACTTTCGGCGGACAGTTTGATCCTCTCAAATACACATGTCTAAACATAACCTTGTAAAACCGCTGTAAACTCTAATCAATGTTGAAGCTACAAGTGTTAAGTGCTTCCTTGAGACATGATGTATGACCGTTATATGGGGTTGTTCACTTTTGTATACATGTGTTAGCACTAGCTTGATCTCCTGCTTGCATTTGCTATGTGCTATCATCTTTGGTGAACACCTTTTATGAGATATGCTTAAAATTGGTTAAAATGCTTATGATTCATATTTTGTTTAGTTGATCAATTTGAGCATTGGCCTTGTCTTATGCCTGTTGTAATATATATGTCGTACCAACTAGAGCTTTGTATACTCGCATTATGCATCTCATAGCATGATTTGAGGGGAAGCTGTTATTGTGAGAACTTGATAAGTGCATTTGCCAGCAAGGGGAGAATGATTCCACAAATCCAGAGTAAGCATTCATGTGCATTTGTGAGGTTGATGCACTTGTCAAGGGGGAGTTGCACATTTGCTTTGCTAGATGTGTCGAGCCATTTGCCTCTGTCTTGAGGGTCTAGCCACTTTCAGGTGTTTTGAGCTTGTTTTGCTTGATTGCGTTAAGCCATTGCCCCATGTATTTGGGGACCAAGTTGTTGTTCTTGCTTTGCTCATGCCAAGTGATTATTTTGAGCTTTTTTTTGGCTTTTGGTCATTGAGTGGGCTTTCTCTGGCTTTGTGTTGGTATTGATAATGCACTCATCAAGGGGGAGATTGCGAACACATGGTTTTACATAACCATTGTGGAGGACCCTTGTTGTTGTGATGAGCGATTGTCACCAAGCCAACACTTTGGTATGTGGTTGGTTCGGTGGTTTTCCTGATCCCCTGGCAAAGGGTTATGTGTCGAAACGTGTCTCTTGGCTAGTGATGTGCATGTGTGAAGTCCGGATGCGGTGGCAACGGTCGAGAGAAGGCCAAGGAGGGCGTGCCATGCCGACGGACCGGAGCAGTGAAGGGCGGACGCGAGGCTTGCACCGACGGACCAGACAGTCGGGTGACCAGCCGCTGTGGCTGACACTTGGGACATCGACAAGCGTAAGAGTTCATGGCGGGGGACGCGTACGCGTACGTGGTACGCTACTCGCGGGCGGTTTGGTGGTTTGCCCTCAAAACCATCGGCGACGGTTTGGTGGTATTGCCTCAAGACCACCGGCGGCGGGTTTCGCAGGTTTGCGCCTCAAAACCAGGGCGGTGGTCCTGATGCGGACGGACAGCACGAGGCGGCATCGGAGAGATTGCGTCGAAGCAAGGCTACCAGTGAAAAGACGCGGTAGCCGTCGGATCAAGAAACCAAAAAATTAGACCACAGCGCCCCTAGCGTTATGTGGTTTCACTCAATGTATCTAAGAAAAAAATAGTGATGTATAATAGCCCAGTTAAATAGACAGGGAAATCCCCAACTCTCTCTGTCTCTACCATTTTCGTTTTTCCCTTTCAATAGTTTTCTCTCCTCTCCTGGCATCGTTCTTGTTAGAGGTCCAATAATAGATTTTGTGTGATGATTTTTGGAGATGTTTGAGCGGAAAAAGGAGGCCCTAATCTCTCCTGGTGTCCTCCGGGCTTCAGCTTTTGCTCTGTGATTTTCGTCGTCAACCTGAGTTGTACTTTGTTCCTGTCGTTCTCTTATTTTCGCCATAGCGTCGATCTGAGTTTGCAAGAGTTTGACTTGATCTCAGGCCTTGATTTCTTGGTAATAGTTTCGTTCCTAGATGAATTCCATCTGTGCAAAATTTGGGACCGAGATGTTTTGTTTTGGCTGGGATCCTGTCGATTTTGAGGCTGCCCGCTTTTCTGTTCGTCAGCTCTATATCCGTCGATCTCGGCTCCAGGTCAGTCACAGGTGCTACCAGCGCCGTGTGCCTAGGCACCGTGCGAGCTCTTCAGGAGCGGCGCTCGTCCCTGGCCAAATCCCACTTCCGAGCACCGGGTTTACGTCTGCTTTCTTCTCTTCTGTTCGAATGTTTCTGCGTTCGTCCCCAGAAGCAGTCCGCCAAGCAGCAGCAAGGCTGCTCGTCTTGTTCCTGTCTTTTTTTTTTTTTTGTGTAGCAGATCGAAGTGCAAGAATGAGCAACAGTACTGCTTCCGAGCAGTACAGGCGCCGTGCGCCCTGATCTTGTTCCACTGCAGCAAGTGTCAGCTTGTTCTTGATTTTTATTTGGTCAGAATAGCTAGCCTCGATCTTGCAATGGTGGCATGGGAGAACCAGCAGCAGTGCTGCCGCGCGTAGCGCCTCCCAGCAAGCCCACGGTGGATTTACAAATTCAGTAGCAGCGCTTGGTTTTTGCCATTGCAGTTCGACAGGAGCTAGCAGCGCCAAATTTATTGCTTGACAACGTGAATTGGCTTTGAATCTTCATTAAAGGTCACGGCTTGTGAGCTAGTTGATTCCAGTTCATTCTGTGTAGGAAGAAGGCAGGGCGTTACCTTTTGTTACTAGTAGGCTGTGTACCTTCGTGTGTCAAGCAAAACTCAGTTCAGTGATTTGTTTTGCAGGGATCTAGTTTTCGCTGGTAAAATAGAGTGCTCAGTTCCTAACTATTACTCTGCCCGTTTGTTTTCAAAAATTTTCAGCTCAACCTTCTAAAATTGCCAAGTCCGAGATTTTGGTTCGTCCTTGGTTTACGCATTTGATCTCTGATTTGATTTTCGTCTCCTGCGTTGGGTTTGTGCTGTCCCGCTGTGTTCCTAGGGAATATCCACCCATTCACTTGGGTCGTGGACATCACGATATTTGTTTTATGTGTTTGAGAGTGAAGTTAGGACGGTGGTCTAAATATTTCGAAAGAAATTTAAGACTTCCATTCAGCCCCTCTGGTCGCCGATTCCGGTCCTTCGATAGAAAATCCTCACAAGTCGCCGAAGAAAATCCTCACAAGTACCGAAGAACACGGCCAAGATGAATTCCTCGTAATTCCTGATCTTCTCCGCTCTAGCGACTAACTCAACAGTTGGCTAGCTTTCTCAACGGATCTCACAGGAGATGGGATCTTTCTTGCAGTTGCAGAGCAACCTCGGCACCATTCTAGCGTGCATCCTGTCCTTCGTGGCGGCCGCCGTCTCCAACGCCGGCGGCGTCGGGGGCGGCTCGCTGTACGTCCCGATCCTCAACGTCGTGGCGGGGCTGAGCCTCAAGACGGCGACAGCAGTGTCCACGTTCATGGTGACGGGGGCACGCTGTCCAACGTGCTATACACCTTCTTCTCCTCCGTGGCGGCGGTGGTGGCTCCGGCCAGCAGCCGCCGCTGATCGACTACGACATCGCCGTGGTGTCGCAGCCGTGCCTACTGCTGGGCAGTCAGCGTCGGGGTGGTGGGCAAGGACGCCCTGCCGGCGTCCTGGCCCTCAGCGCCCTTGTCATCGCCTGCTCCGGAGACGTCCGTGTCTGGGAGGAGTACGTGAGCGGGCAATACAGCAGGGCGTCCTGGCCCTCAGCGCCCTTGTCATCGCCTGCTCCGGAGCCGTCCGAGTCTGGGAGGAGTACGTGAGCGGGCAATACATGGGATTTAAGCTTCCCTGCTGAAGAACATCCTTGTTATGTGATGTCTGAGTTCCATTTGAAGCTAAAATCACTTTGGTTTGCCACAATAATCTGCTGAAATTCAGACCGATGTAGTGAGCTTGCCAAGAATCTGTGTTATATATGCTATTGCCAGTCCTGGTTTTGCTATGCACCGACAAGAAGTTTTAAGCAGGTATACTTGGCTTGAGTTTTTTTTTTTGTACTATGGGAGTGTGAGTAAAAAAATCTGTCTCTACACCCAAATTTCTGGCCTTTGGATCTTGCTACTGGATTGCTGTTGACTGGTTAGCTGCTCTGAATTTTGATTGGACAATTTGATTTGGGTTGTTCTGCTAATCGTTTTTATGGCTGATTTTGCATGTTTCAATAATGTTCTGTAAAAGAAAAGCTATGTACAGTTGATAAGCCGGTTGAAACGAGTAGCAGAGCACTTGAGTTACCATAATAAGGAGGCAAAATAATGGTGTAAAGCACATACTACGCGAAAAAATTTCCTAAAAAAACAACACGAAACATAGAAGCAATTGAAAAGCATATTTTGGTTGTTCAAAGATTACCCTAAAATTTAGCAAATCCATAGTACGTACAAAAGTTGAAATACAAGATCTCTTTTGAAAAGCCATACAAAAATGATAAATTCCATGTGCATATGCAGTTATGCACTGGAAAGACAAAATCCCTACATCTTTTAGTATGTGGTTTCTATTGCATAGCATCCCTAATAAGTAAAATCACATACCAATTTTCTTAACTGAATGATCAAAATATGTTTTTGAATTGGTTTCCATGTTTCCACCTATTTTATGGTGTCCACCACATATTCTCCCAAGTAGGACATGTACTTATGAAAATTTGTGAACCATAATTAAATTATGATTTCTTTTTGAAATATTTAGGTTTGTATTTGTGGGGATGCTATTAGCCTTCCTCACCTATCCTGAATTGTGTAAACATGTTATACGAAAGAAAAATTCAGATCTTTTAGAGTTCACGCTTATACTATAGGTGTTATTGGGATTAAACATTCCTTCTACACATACACATCCAAATTTTTAGTTGCACCAAATCTATCTAGAAATTACGCTAGATAGTCACTGTAATTCTAGTGCAAGTCGAGGGTAAATCCAATAACTTGCTTGTTTCACTACTTTTAGAAATGTCTTCAGTCCTTTTCATCCCCTGTTTCTACTATTTCACGTTTCCTATCCATCTGGAAACTCGAGGTTCTTGAGTTCATTGCTGAAACGATGGGCTGTGAATTTCAAGCCTCCTTATTCCATTGATGATCATGCATGTAGCATTGTTGATGATGGTTAAATGCTTAATACTGCGTAATTGTTTTCTCCCTCAGACGAATCAAACGAAAGCAGAGGCGAACAGAGGCGCGTCGCGTAAGCAAACAGCAAGACGCCATCAGAGCTGAGCTGGGGGGCGCGCGGTTGCCTGCAAGTTCCTGGCGAGGATGACCTCGAACGTGATGCCGGGCCCGAACGCGAGGATGAGCCCCCACTCGCAGTCTTCCCCGTCGCCGGCCTCCGCCGGCGCCGCAGCCAGCAGCTTCCTCCGCCGTGTCTCCTCCACCATGTTCTCCAGCACGTACACGATGGTGTTGCTGCTGGCGTTCCCGAAGTCGCGGAGCGCGCACCGGCTGGCGCGGAGCTTGTCGGCACCGAGGCCCAGGCGGCCCTCCATCTTGGTCAGGATGGCCGGCCCGCCGGGGTGCACCGCCCAGAACATGTCCTTGTAGCTCATCACCTCACCGTCGGCGTCCTCCCGCTGCCGCTTGTTCATCAGCTTCTGGCAGAAGTCCTCGACGTGCGCCTCGATGATGTGGGGCAGCTCCCGCCCGAGCTGGAACTTGATGCCTTCCTCGGTGAGCCGGCCCTCGATGGTCTTCTCCGTGTCCGGGAGGAACCGCTGGAGCGCCGAGTGGAGCTCGAAGAGCGGTTGCTCGCCGGGAGCCGGGTCGGTGCCGATGACGGCGGCGCCGGCGCCGTCGCCGAAGAGCGCGACGCCCACGAGGTCGTAGGGGCGGTCGGGGCTGGGCGGGCGGAACCCCACGATGGTGGTCTCGGAGGTGGCCAGGAGCACGCGCGCCCCCGGGCCGGCGCTCTCGGCGAGGCCCTTGGCGACGCGGAGCCCCGCCACGCCGCCTGAGCACCCCGTGAAGGCGAGCATGACGCGTCGGACGTCCGGGCTCAGCCCCAGCGCGCGCGCCAGGTGCAGGTCGCCGCCGGGGAACCGGGCCTCGCTGGAGGAGACGTACACGAGGTGGGTGATGGAGGAGAGCGCGCCGCCCCACGCGCGGACGCAGGAGAGCGACGCCTCCGTCGCCATCTGCGTAACCGCCGCGTTGGAGATGTCCAGGCGCTGCTTCATCGTCGGCAGCCCTTCCTGCGCCAGCTCCGGGTAGGTCTTGAGGATCTCCTCCGACATCACCACGTACCGAGTCTTCACCGTCGTCGTCTTGCCTGCAGTTGCATGCCATCACCATGAATCTACAGAACTTACTCTAGTTGATGAAATAATGAAACCTACAGAGTCTGGTGAGCTTCTCCTTGAGCTCCGGGTCGTCGCAGTTGGTGTTCTTCATGAAGCCGTCGACGACGTAGTCCTGCATCACAAGCTGCTGAGGGAAGGCGTGGCCGAGGGCCATGATCGTGGCTTTGCCAGGGTTAGGGGCCAGCACGGATGACGCATGCTTGTTGCTCGTCGTGTCCATGCCGCCACTCACCATTGGTGATCTTGTGAAGAGAGAGTAGTAACGACGACTTTTTGCAGTATTAGAAGGAAGGAAGCAGTGGCTGAAGATGATCAGCTACAGGTTGAAGACGATGCAGCGTTAGGAGATCGACTATGGACACATATACCTTCCTGAAATATGTCTACTAGCTCCCAGCTTGATCAACAAGGACGATGCTCCATGCAGTTGGGAAGCAACAAGTGCATGGCAACAGGAAAGCTTGGTTGGTGCTGAGAAGATGAGCAATTGGTTGTTTACCAGTAAATCTCACTCTCTTGATTGCGTGCAATTAAGCGGGATCGGGCGAAGGTCAAAAATTGTCAATATGTGATCCATTTTTTGCAAGCGTAACAACAAATTTTTTCAGTGTAAGGAAAAAAAAGCCTGAATGCAATCTTAAAACTACTTAGGGCTACTTTGGCAGTAAGTGGAAATTATCCCTGGGAAGTAAACCTCCGACAGGGATCTTCTTACTATATTGATCTATCCAATCACTTTGCTTTCCTTCCCCATCCCATTTTCTTGCTGCATGCATGGCGCTCGTCCGCATGTCGACGCGGGAAATTGACGCGCGTACGTCTGAGGCCGGGGAGCAACGCCCGGGGAAAGGGAAAGGCAGGTCCCTCGCGTAGTCCCTCGCGTGGGCATAAATTCGCCTCTCCACAATTAGCGCCGGGGTCACGCACCCGGGAAACCGCCGGGATGCTTCCAAAGGAGCCCTTAAAGTTTTTCATCATGTTTAGCGAAGCACCATCAAAAACTTCAAACCTCTCCATGCATGTCTTAATTATTCATCACACATAATAAGGCGTGATTGGCTTGTTGCCCATCCCAACTCGTATTGCAAGATCAGCACCTTTTTGCTGTCGGTTGGTTCAGTCGCCTGTAAACGGCTTCATTGAAGTTTTTGTATTTGCAGTGACTAGCACCAGGATAACGATTCACTACTTGAGCCTGGCTTCTGTGCCAATTGGGGTAAACTCCAGTTCGGCACACCTTGAACTCAACATACAAGCACACATTGATTTGCAACAAAGCCATGCCTAAGTGCTTGTCACATCACTAGCACCATAGTGCATTCTTTTTTTTAGCAACAGCACCATAGTGCATTCAAGTAGCATGTAAACCATAGAAAACTGTTGAAGCCTCAGCCTACACTGTAGCAGAGTTAATGAATGTGTTTGCATTCACTGCCCTAGAAAGCGTTGCTAATTTGTACTCCGTGACGGACGCCTTAAGTGTCTGCTGCGGTAAATTCCAACGATTTACCGTAACGGGCACTTTTTGTTTATCGTGGTGGGCCGCTGCGGTAAATCAAATTTACCACAGCGGGCTTCTTAAGGCGTCTGCTACGATAAATAGGGAATTTACCGTAGCAGACTCCTTAAGATGTCGCTGCGGTAAATCGATTTACCGCAGCGGGCATCTTTTAAGGCCTGCTTTGATAAAAGATTGAAGTCCAATAGGCCCAAGAGGCCCGGTTTCGGCCACCATGTACATAAATACAAGCACTTAGGGTTTTCTTACTCCTCACCCGGCCGCCAGTCTCACGCGACATCTCCTCCTCCACTCCATGTCTCCTCCCGCGACTTCCTCCTCTGCGTCTCCTCCCACGACTTCTCCTCCACTTCTCCCCACTCGGCTCCGGTCTCCTCACCCCCACCCCAATCTCCTCTCCACTCCGCTGCTGCTCACCCGCCTCGTCGCGGCCGATGAAGGAGACGTGGGGGCGGAGCTGCGGCAGATTAAGGAGCCGACGGCGAGGCATTGGGCGGCAAGGGGCCGACGGGGCACGGGGCCACGTCGGGGTTAGGGGCTGCGACAGCGCAAGGGGCCATGACGGCGCGTGACATCCTAGCCCGTGGTGCGTCCTCCCGACGGACCTGACCTCATCCACCCTCCTCCCAGCGGCGGCGGGTCTTTGGGTTTGAGGTAAGTGAGTTCATCTTCGTCTTCCTCTCCATCTCCCCCTTCCTCTCTCCATCTCCCTTACTTCTCTCTCTTGACCCTAGGCTTCGGCGAGAAGACCAAGGCGGCGTGGCGACGTGAACGACGACGCGGCGGCCATGCTCGCGCTGGTGGTGGGCGGATTCGACGGGCGTGGCTCTCCGGTGGCCAGGTCCCGCCTCTGCAGGAGCGCGCAGGCCTGTTCCTAGGGTTCCAGATCTGAGGTAGGTGAGTTCATTTCTCTCTTCCTCTCCATCTCCATCGTTCTCTCTGCATCTCCTCAGTCTCTCACTTCCTCTCTCTCTTTCTCTCAAGGATTTGGAAGTGGGATCTGGCGAGGAGGAGGCCAGCCACCGCTGGATCCGGCGAGGAGGATGCTGGCCACGCTCGGATCTAGAGAGGAGGAGGGTGAATACGCCTGGCGGCGATGGCGGCGGCCGAGATCCACGGCGGGCGTCGGTTATCTGGATCCGGCGACTGGGCTGCCAATGGGCTCACCGACGAGCTCAGGAATGGGCTTGTCGGTGGGCTCATGGATTTTTTTTTTTCACAGATTAACTGCAGCGGGCATTGTAAAGTGCCCGCTGTGATAATATACGTTTTCCACAGCAGGCATGGTGACCGCTGCAGTAATTCTTGATTTACTGTGGCGTGTCGGCAGAAGCAGACGCCTTTGTCCGATGTGCAAAATGGAAAATGTCTGCTGCACAAGTTCCTTTTAGTAGTAGTGAATGGAGGTCACCGATTTGATTTATTAGTTTGAACTGAGGATCTCAAAAGGCAAACCGATGTACTGTGTCTAGCATGCATGTAAGAATATCAATGTAGATATCATAGGCACAATCCGCTGCCTAAGATTAATTAAGAAAATTGTTTAGATAAAAAAAGGAATCACTATCACTAGTGTCTCTACTTTACTGTAATAAATACCTCAAGGTTAAAAAAAAGCCTAGCACAATATGTGTATTTAGGAAATTATTTAGATAAAAAAAAGGGAATCACTGGTGGCTCTACTTTTCTTAATCAATACCTCAAGGTTAAAAAAAGCTAAAACAAGTAAAAAAGCTAATAACTCAGCAGACAAATAGGGGTCATATGTTTGTTTGCTTAGAAGAAGGCAGTACTAGTGAACTGAACTAAATGCATCTAGTTGATCCAACAATGATCATGATAATGAAATCATAATATTGCATATAGTCAAAATGCAATATTACATGGAGTCAAAGCAAAATCCCAATGAAAGCGCAATATTAGCACCAACCAACAGTGCAAATTCAGCAACAACAGTTGTAGTGCCACCTCATCCTATATATAAGCTGTCATCATGGGCCAAAATCAACTAAAGCAAACAACGGAGACCAAATAATACATCAGCATCATAGATTCTAGGAAAATAAAAGGCAAAAAAAAAGTTGAAGAAAATACCACACCTACACAACATGGAGCATATCGTCAAGTAAACACAACATGGAGCATATCATCAAGTAATAGTATAACTAAGCTAGGTTCACATCACAAGGCTTTTGGGAACATAAGGCTGAAGTGTTCACATAGCCTACAACAGAGATGAATCCTGTAGGAGCTCCACAATACATATACCATATGAGAAACCAAAACATACCCAAAAGATTAGGTGCAAATCAACAAAAGCTACCTTGGTGCACATGAGACTACCAACATCAGTATCCAAAAGTAATGGATACTGGCCAAAGAGGATGGAGAAATTATACTTCTCATTCTGAAGTGTCTCTCCTTCTTGCTTGCCATAAATGACAAAAAAAGTAATATTCAAGAATTGTATTCATGGGCGAAACTACCTAGGAACTTTGAGCATCACTTCTGTATTCAAGAATTGTTCCTGTCGAGTGCAGACGCATAGGCCAAAATTTGTATCAAAGAAGAAATCAGACCAGTGAGGCATGGTCAAAAGGACCTATGGCTATGGTCCATGGAAGTCCATGTAGGCTTGCCAGGAGCGTCCACGTATGTTGTGTCCTACGTTGACTCGGCCAAAGCAAGAATGTAATGTAGTTGAGTAGGAGCGGGCACACCGGTGAAGAGACACGACAAGCGATGTTATCAGATCGCTTCGGTAAGCCAGCTGGATGACTTAGTTGGGCTCATCAAAGCATTTCTATAATATAGAGGTTGAATTTGGCCCACCTTTTGCTTGCCCATTAGGGTAAGAAGAAGGAGCTGCAGCCGCCGCACATTTTCCAGCTCCCGCTCAGACGACGGCACATTTCCCGTTTCCCACTCTGACTCTGCTGACTGCTCTCCCTCACAGCCGTCGGCACCTCCGCACGCATCTCCTCCGCCTACGGCCTGCATCTCCACCTCCACCTCGGCCCACAGCTTCTTCTCTACTCCGTCGGCAGCTCCTTCCTCTGGTCCGTGCTGCCTCTCTAGATCTCCCTCGCTGGCGTCCGCGCCTCCGCCTCCGCCACCGCCGACAGCTCTGCCCGCACCTCCACCTGTAGCTTTCGTGTCTGTCTCTTCCCCCACCTGGACGAGACCCCAGCAGCTCTGCCCGCCTCTCTGGACGTGGGACACCTCAGGCATCAAGATGGGCCAACAACTCTGCCTCCTCTGAAGGTTGGTGTCTATGTCTGCTACTCTGATATTGTATATCGCCTGCTAATGTTGAGATCTATTTACATGATAATGAAACTCTAATACCTCAAGCCATAGCTAAATTGCTGCCAGATCTTGCTGTGCCATGGCTCAAGATAAAAAAAGGAAGGCAAAGTGTTGACACTCAAATTGGGCCCATGTTAATTAAATAGGCCCATGATAGTGTTTAGCCCAATCTAAGGAGAACTTGGATAAATTAATAATACCACATTGGTTTTCTAATGGGATAAGACCACCCCTATCCCCTATGAAATAAGGGGTACATGGCCGATTGATCCCATCTAATCAATCGATCAAAAACCAATCTATCCAACTCTTTTACCCCTTTTCTCTCCTCAACCTCTCTACCTGCTGTCCGGCCCTTCTCTCCACGAGATTGGTTGGCATCTTAGGCGGCCTTGCTGGTCCTAAGAGATCCCTCACGTGCTCCCTCCCGACGGATCCTTTCGGAGGTGGTTCTAAGGTCATTTCAGCCATACACCAGCTCCACATCAGCCTTTTCGATCTCTAGATCAGTTTGGCCGGTTACGCGGTGTGTTTGCTGCGTTGTAGGTTGTGAAGACAACCTCCTTGGGCGTCCAAAGCCCGCTGGTGTGTTGGCACGGTCACGAATCGGCGTCAACAAACTTTTTGGCGACTCCGCTGGGGAATTCGAGGCGTAAATTGACATATCAATCTATCAGCGACATGGGTCTAGATGGGGATGCAGCGAAGGATGCAAGTGACGTCCATAGTGGCAACATCATCAATCCCACGTCCGTGGAGGAGCTCACGCCAGAATTGCAAGCACAACTTCAAGCTAACATGCAGGAACTTCAGAGGGCTTTCCTTCTTGGTTGCTCCAAGGGCCGGCATGACAAGGTGGTGCAATTTAAGGCACCAAACATTGCTAAAATCTTGGGTACTTCATCATCTGAGCAGGTAAATCCTCAAGACAACGCCCCCAAGTATGATGAAGTTCCTATTACGCAAGCTTATGTTTCTAAGATGATATCTGATAGTGGTTCTCAATTTCGAGAAGCTATGGAAACCTCATTAGGAAAGATAGCTAATAGGCTAGATAAAATTAAAGGAAAGACAACCGTTTCTAACCAATCGGGTGACTTATCCTAACCTAAATTTGACATTTCTCAAGGTTTCTTTTTAAAATTAATCATCTATTAGCGACACTAGTAAACTAAAATCGGTTTCTTCGGCTCCTTCTGCCGATAAAACCAGTCATACTAGTACTAGTGCAGCAGGGGTGCTAAAAAATCGGGTCAATTGCGAACTGATTATGAAGCATCTAAAGCTTCAGGGGGCAACACTATTTTATCCAACCCACCGAAGTCTCCTAGTCTAAATCCTATGCTTGAATATGCACAGGGAAGTGCTTTCGCTAAAATTCATGATATATTGAGCCAATTCAAGAAGGATTTTACTAAAAATCTTGAAGAAATTTTTGGTCTTCACTTTAAAACTGCACAAAATATGAGCACTAAGCCGTACCCTTCTGCAATTGATTTCATGAGCAATCCTCCTGGGTGGAAGATACCTAACTTTCAAAAGTTTAGTGGTAATGGTAATAAATCTACCATGGAACATGTCCATATTTATCTTGCTCAATTAGGAGAAGCTGCTAGTCTCGATTATATAAAATTTGTAATTTCTCTTTATCATTGACTGGAACTGCTTTTTCATGGTTTGTTAATTTACCACCACTATGCATTGGTTCTTGGGTTGAGTTAGAAGAAAAGTTTCATAAACATTTTTATATCGGAGCCCACGAAACTAAATTATCACATCTTACTGCTGTTAGACAAACTCGTGATGAAACAATGCTTGAGTTTTTCAATAAAGCTAGAGATATCAAGAATAGATGCTTTCATTTAAGTATTTCTGAAAGAGATCTTGTTGATATATGTTTTAATGGCTTAAATTATAAAATCAAAGAAAAACTTGAGAATGTTCAGTTTGCTAACATGAATCATCTTATGGAGAGGGCCATTTTTTGGGAATCGCGCCTTAAAGATTCTCGTGAACATAAGACATATTGTTTCGAATACACATGCTCTTGGTGCTTTTTCAGATGATTCGGATGATGAAAGTAAGGAGATGTTGGCTGCTGAAATTAGATGGCTAGCGGAGAATAAACATGTTACTTGTCCTTCTCTCAAACCGATTCAAAAGAATCGAAGTGAGGAAGTAAAGTTTACTTTTGATATTTCTAAATATGACCAGATTTTTGATGAATTACTCAAAATTGGATACATTAGAATTCATTATACTTTGCCTTCTGCAGATGAGATTAAGAGACACGCTTATTGCAAATATCATAACTCTTATTCTCATGCAACTAATGATTGTAATGTTTTCTGTCGGCAGGTCCAATCAGCGCTTAATGAGGGCCGATTGAGTTTTTCTGACATGGAGATCAACAAGAATCCTTTTTTTGCACACATGAACACAATTGAAGCAGGAAGTCCAACAATCTTGATCCGACCCGAGCAAGCCGGCAAAGCTAAAGGCAAGAACATCATTTTTGGCGAATCGCGTGTTGCACCGAATGTTTAAAAGAATTCAGGGCGACAAGTGGTGTTGGAGAAGGATTAGGAAGGCAAAAACAAGCTTACAATCACCGCTGGATTAGCGGAAGCTTTGAGAAGGCAAAGATGGTATGAGACACACGCGGCGCTGCAGAGGCCGGCTAGGCCGACTGTTTCAGTCGGCCAGGCCGACTCCGAGACGGCTAAGTCGACTGCCCCAGTTGGCCTAGCCAGGTCCAGCACAGGCCAGCCAGAGCCGGCTAAGCCGACTGACTCAGTCGGCCAAGCCGGCTCCCCTCCTCCTAGCAGTTCCACTTTCAGTGTCCATGTGATTCGCACGTTTATTCCCAAGAAACCGGAGATTGGTGTTTGGAAGGAGAAAGAGTAGAAAGTCAAGCCACCTGTGGTGAAGCCATTTTGCACTTTTGATCGACTTATGGCGAAGTACAAGAAACAAAAGGCCGATTTCAAGAATTGACCCATTAAAAAAAAGGGAGTCTACACCGTCGAAGTGTGAAGAAAATAAGAACAAGCAAATGGCAATGACTCCACTAGCTGATTCTTCCTTGCAGGTTATTCATCCTCGTGTGTCGCATTGGGGACCTCCAGTGGCTCCAGCCCAACCAATTATACCAACGCCACAATGGGAACCACGTGGGGTGTGGGTGCCATATCCTCAGGCTCTCGTGTTTCAAAGATTGGGAGATGTTGCTGGTCCATCTTCAAAATCTTCTGTCTTTAGCCGATTGGGCAGTCAATCGGGCTTTAGCGGAGTAAATCAAGAGAAGGTGGTTGATATGCAGGTTGAAGCTCCTCAAGAAATTAAGAAAGCTCCTACACAGCAAGTGTACATGCCGAAGAAGGTTGAGCTATCCAAAAAAACCTGCATATGTTCCTAGTGTCATAATCGGTTCAATGTCAGTTCCTGTTTTAAATGACAACAAGCCGATTGTAATTGAAGATCCAGTAAACAAGCAAAAAGAAACTACTGAAAAAGTTGCTGGAGTTCAAGAGCAAGATAAGCCACCAAGGGACCCCAAGTACACTCAACCCAAGTGGAGTCCACGAGGGTTGGATAAAACTCAAAGGTGGAAATTACAGCGCGCTTGGCAAAAAAATTGAAGAAGGAAGCTCTTGGGATCGTTGAGGGCCCACTTGTGTCAGAAAGCCCTCAAGAGATTCCACGAAAAACCGTCATCGTGACTGCTGCCCCTGCTCAGACGGCTAAGCCAGCCCCAGAACTGGCCAGGCCGACTGAGTCGACTAAGCCGGCCTCCACCCCGATGCTGACCAGGCGGGTCAGAAGTCAGCTAAGCCGACTGGTGAGTCGGCTAAGCCAATTGGTGAGTCGGCTAAGCTGACTGGATTGGCTAGGCCGACTGAGGAGTCAGCCAAGCCGGCTATATCTGTTGTTTCTATCCTGGTAACTCCTGAATCAGCTATGGTGTCTTCTGAGGCTCCTGTGTCAATTCTTGCAGGTTCTAGAGATCTTGGAGACTCACCTGAGGTCTTTGCCACTGTTGTTGCTGATATGGTGGGTATGGAGGCTCCAGAGGTGCCGAAAGAGGAGATGGTGGACTATGAGCCGTCACCACCGCATGGAGATATGAACGTAGTATATTTCTTTCTGACTACTACGTGATCAGCCATGATGAAGAAGAGCCACCAACAGCAGAATTGGTGTTTGCCGTTGAAGATGCTATATTCAAGAAGCCAGCAATGCAGGTGGATCATCTTAGGCCACTCCACCTGAAAGGTCACATCAACGATATGTCAGTTCATAGCATGCTAGTGGACAGCGGTGCTATTGTGAACGTCATGCCGTACTCACTGTACAAGAAGCTTGGTAACAAGGACGAGGAGTTAGTGAAGACCAACATGACCATCACAGATGTTGGTAGTGAAGCCCCAATTCCAGCTAGAGGTATTGCTAACGTTGAGTTGACCATCGGGAGCAAGACTTTGGCTACAAATTTCTTCGTTGCTGACATCAAAGGGAGCTACAATGTGATACTTGGGCGTGATTGGATTCATGCTAATGAGTGTGTGCCATCCAGCTTGCATCAATTTCTCATCCAATGGGTGGGAGATTCTATTGAGGTCGTCCATGCTGATTCATCGGTTGAAGTTGCCACAACCGATGCGTGTGAAGCTGGGGGCATGGTGCTTTTGGTTGCTTGTCAGGTAGAGACTTGTCTGAGTATGATTTTGTAAGTTTCACTAGACAAGGCTTTATTTCTGTTTCACTTAAGCTGATTGACAATCGGCTTAGCACCATCATCTAATCAATGGATAATGATGAATGGTTAAAGTGTCGTGTTGAATAGTATCAGGCTGAAAAGACTGATGTCTGTGAAGCTATTGATGACTTTGATGAGCTCAATAAGTTGGGTCAAGGTTTCACGTCGGCTGACCCTTTAGAACAGGTTGATATTGGGGATAGCTCCACGTCACGGCCAACGTTTGTCAATAAAAACTTGAAAGCCGATTACAAAGCTGAGATAATCACACTTCTCAAGGAATATTCTGATTGTTTTGCATGGAATTATATTAAGATGCCAGGATTGAGCCAAGATCTTGTGGAGCATCGGCTCAAAATCAAGGATGGGTTCAGCTGTGTCAAGCAACATCCGCGACGCTTCAATTCAGCCATTCATGACCGAATTAAGGAGGAGATCAATAGGTTGTTGCAAGCTGAATTCATTCGTCCATGCCAATATGCCGAGTGGGTTTCTAATATTGTGCATGTTGAGAAGAAGGATTCTGGTAAGATCAGAGTCTGTGTTGATTTTAGAGATCTTAATAGAGCCACTCCCAAAGATGAATAGCCTAGCCGACATGTTGAACAATGATGCTTCTGAACATAGAGTGATTAGCTTTCTTGATGGTAATGCTGGATACAATAAAATTTTCATGGCAGAGGAAGACACATCAAAAGACGGCTTTCATTTGTCCTGGCTTTGTTGGTTCGTTTGAGTGGATTGTTATGACCTTTGGTTTGAAGAATGCGGGAGCAACTTATCAAAGAGCAATGAACTTGATTTTTCATGATCTAATTGGGTTGATTATGGAAGTTTACATTGATGATATTGGGATTAAATCGGCTGCCCATAAATCTCATTTAGCTGATTTGTATCTTGCTTTTGAAAGGATGCGCCGTTATGGTTTAAAGATGAATCCACTCAAGTGTGCTTTTGGAGTATCGGCTGGGAAGTTTCTAAGTTTTATTATTCATGATAAAGGCATAGAGGTTGATCCCAAGAGGATTGAGAAGATCAAGAACATTCAACCACCTACATGCAAAAAGGATGTGCAGAAATTCTTAGGGAAGGTGAACTACTTGAGGAGGTTTATTGCCAATCTGTCCGGGAAGATTATTCCTTTTACTCCTATACTCAAGTTGAAGGATGAATCTGAATTCACTTGGGGGGCAAGTCAACAAGCAGTGTTTGAGGAGATAAAGGAGTATCTATCATCGCCGCCCGTTCTTCGTGCACCTAGGAGAGGAGTTCTATTTAAACTTTATGTTACTGCCGAAGAGAAAATCATTGGGGCTGTTATGACTCAAGAAGATGAAGGGAAGGAGTATGTTATTGCTTATCTTGGTCGTCGTCTTCTTGATCCCGAGACAAGGTATGCCCATATTGAAAAACTATGCTTATCACTATACTTTGCATGTAGCAAGATGAGACATTATCTTTTATCAAGTACATGTGTTGTAGCATGCCAGGCCGATATTATCAAGCATATGCTATATCGGCCAATCCTTAGTGGAAGGTTGGGCAAATGGGCATACTCTTTAATTGAATATGACTTGACTTATGAACCATTGAAATCCATAAGAGGTCAAGTTCTTGCTGATTTTATTGTTGAGCATGGTATTGATCTTGATGATGAAGTCAATTACCTTACTTACACCCCGTGGAAGCTATATTTTGATGGATTGGTTTGTAAAGATGGCCAAGGTGTTGGTATTATTCTTGTTTCTCCTAATAATATTGAGACAGGGATGTCAAGCCGATTGGAGTTTCAATGTACTAACAATCAAACCGAATATCAAGCTCTTATATTCGGGTTGATCATGTTAACTTCTATGGAGGTGTAGCATGTTGAAGCCTATGGTGATTCATTGCTGGTGGTGCAGCAGGTTGCTGGTGAATTTCAATGTTTAGATGGATCACTTCGAGCTTCTCTTAATACTTGTCTTGACCTTATCTCTAAAATTGTCGAATTTAAAATTCGGCATATTTCAAGACATGAAAATCAAAGGACCAACATGTTAGCTCAACAAGCATCAGGCTTTGATGTCAGCGGGCGTAATTTTCATATTCAAGAAAAGCCAATGCATCAAGATGATCATTTTTTCTGTACAGGTCTGGACAAACCGGCCTGGCCGACTGTTACAGTCGGCCTAGCCGGCCATCAGACGGCTAAGCCGAGTCACCGGGCCGGCCTAGCCGGGTATACTAACGGGTGCTCCGAGTCGGCTAAGCCGACTGTTACAGTTGCCCTAGCCGGCCATCAGACGGTTAAGCCGGGTCACCAGGCCGGCCTAGCCGGCTCTACTGACTGGGCAGCCCAGTCGGCTAAGCTGACTACCATAGTCGGCCTAGCCGACTCTACTACAGGTGCTGCTGCTGATTCGCCTAATGGCGCTCTAAATCGGTCCAGATTCTGGTAATTCTAATGCCGATTTGGAGGATTGGAGGACTTCCTTAATTAAATATTTGCAGGATCCTAGTGCTAAAGTTGATAAGAGCGTGTGAAGAAGTGCGTTCAAGTATATTATTCGGCATGATGAGCTCTATCGAAGAACTGCTGATGATTTATTGCTCAAGTGCCTAGGATCTGATGATGCAAGGGTGGCAATGGGAGAAGTCCATGAAGGGATTTGTGGTACGCATCAATCAGCCCCAAAGATGAAGTGGTTGCTAAGGAGGGCTGGTTTCTATTGGCCCACTATGATGGCCGATTGTTTTCGTTACTACAAAGGATGTGATGAGTGCCAACGGTTCGGTAATATTCAGATGGTGCCTGCTGCAGAATTCCATCCTATTATGAAGCCATGGCCATTTAGAGGTTGGGGGCTAGATTTCATTGGCCAAATTCATGCCTCATCTTTAAAGAGGCATCGATTTATTCTGGTAGCCACTGATTATTTCACTAAGTGATGTGAAGCGGTTCCTTTGAAGAATATCACTCATAAGGAGGTTATTGAGTTCATCACTGAGCATATTATTCATAGATTTGGCATTCCTCAGTCATTAACTATAGATCAAGGGACTTCTTTTATGTCCAAAGAAGTTAAGAAGTTTGCTGAATCCCACAAGATCAAGTTGGTCAACTCATCTCCATACTATGCTCAAGCTAATGGCCTAGCTGAAGCTAGTAACAAGACTCTAATCAAGCTCATCAAGAAGAAGATTGAGGAACAACCAAGAAGATGGCATGAAACTTTGTCAGAAGCTTTGTGAGCGTATCGCACATCAAAGCATGGTGCTATAAAAGTGACTCCTTTTAAGCTAGTCTATGATCAAGAAGCCATGTTGCCTGTCGAAGTGAACTTGAGTGCATACAAATTTGCTAAACAAAATGATTTATCTCCTGTTGTGTACCATGATCTAATGATGGACAATTGGATGAAGTGACAGATAAAAGGTTGCAAGCTCTCAAGGAGATTGAAAAGGACAAAGTCCGTGTTGCAAGGGCTTATAACAAGAAGGTTTGAAGCAAGTCGTTTCAAGTGGGAGATCTAGTTTGGCAAACTATACTTCCTATTGGATCGAAGAGCGGCGAATTTGGCAAATGGTCGCCCAATTAGAAGGGTCCTTTTAGAGTGGTTAGAGTCATCTTCGGGAACTCATACTTGCTGGAAACGCTGAAAGGTGAGCCTCTCCCGAAGGCAATCAAGGGGAGGTATCTCAAAAAATACTTTCCAAGTGTCTGGCAAGATGCCTAAGTGCTCTACCAAGCAATGGCCGATACATGTATCGCCCTCAGCATAAAAATGGCCGATGTATACATCGTCCTTAGTCGCTGGTCAGCCGATGTGATGGGTATCGTGTTGGTCGACTGTATCTTGACAGGTGTTTTTAAGTTTATGCATCATTCACTTGAAAACAGGGGGGCATATGTTGACACTTAAATTGGGCCTATGTTAATTAAATAGGCCCATGATAGTGTTTAGCCCAATCTAAGGAGAACTTGGATAAATTAATAGTACCATATTGGTTTCCAACGGGATAAGATCACCCCTACCCCCTATAAAATAAGGGGTACATGGCCGATTGATCCCATCCAATCAATCGATCAAAAACCAATCTATCCAACTCTTTTACCCCTTTTTCTCTCCTCAGCCTCTCTACCTGCTGTCCGGCCCTTCTCTTCACGAGATTGGTTGACATCTTAGGCGGTCTTGCTGGTCCTAAGAGATCCCTCACGTGCTCCCTCCCGACGGATCCTTCCGGAGGTGGTTCTGAGGTCGTTTCAGCCATACACGAGCTCCACATCAGCCTTTTCGATCTCTAGATCGGTTTGGCCGGTTACGCTGCGTGTTTGCTGCGTTGTAGGTTGTGAAGACAACCTCCTTAGACGTCCAAAGCCCGCTGATGTGTTGACATGGTCGCGAATCGACGTCAACACAAAGTCATCAGTTTAAAATTGGACACTGCCATGAAACTTACCTGCGCTGCAAAATATCAAGAAACCAAGGCAAACCGAAAAAACTGATGACAGGCGCACAATGAAGAAAAACTGAAATCTCCAAGCAACAAGTACTAGTAACCAGATCACTACAAGAACACATTATGGTAAACCAACCCAACATAAACATTATTAAACCAACACAAATACATGACAGCAATAAAACAGTGACATCGAGAATGACGGTAATGTTCCGAAAAGGGGATCAACTACCCTGCTGAAAGCTGACTCTAAACGTTACTAGTATTCTCTCGACAAATCTCAAATGGTAGAAGCATTCGACATTGTGCTCGACTGTTGTGCCTTGCCTTTCGTCAAGCTGGGATGACGATGTTGGCCTTGACGGCAGCCTTGATCTTCATCAGTGCCTCACAGAGCAGCTTGCCAATGTCGTCGAAGCCCCTGTCAGCGGCATGGTTGTCGGTTGAGGATAATCCAGGAAGCAGCGCCTGACATGCCACAGTGAGGAGGGACCCAGCAGTGTTGTTGTTGCGGCCGACGGGAGTGCTGGAGGAGCTGGGAGCATGGCGAGCCCTGCCGTGGCCATCCGGAAGGACGGCGAACCCAGATGGCATGAGGAAGACCGAGGCGTGGCCGCCACCATTCATGACCGCACGCATGAAATCCTCTTCGACGGGAGTGTAGACCACCGTGGAGCTTGACGCGTCCGTGCACGCCTGTTGCAAGATCATCACCTTCTTGCTGTCGGTTGTCACCTGCGAAAAGAATTGAATCAGATGGATATCCAGTGACATTTTGCTGTGATAGCATTGCTTGCTAGAACTGCAGATAATAAACTCACATTGGAGTAGAGGACGGAGACAGCATTGCCCTGGACATGGCCCGTGGGCACAGAGCAGAGCTCCATCACCGCTGCACCTTTGGCGAAGATGTCCCACTCGCCGCGGCGCTGGCCATTGCAGAGGTACTGGAACACATCCTGTGGCGGCGTGTTTGGCAGCCACACTGTGGTGCTGGCGCTCAGCACCAGGTCAGCCACGCTGCCGGCTTTCTTCCAGGTCACCATGCGCACAGGTGCGTCAATCCTCCTGGTGCCGGTGCCCGCGCTTGCAGGCCACTCGCAGATGTTGCTGGACGGCTGAGTGACGGGACCAGAGACAGCCGAATAGAAAACCGCCATCATGCGTTGCGCCAGCTCCAGGATCCCCCTTTTCCCCGTTGACGAAATGGGAGCTGCTGTGGAAGTTTTCAAGAACAAGCCGATATATTGCTCAACATATATGAAAATGCAATAAGAGGATATATATATATATGGACAGTTTCCTTCTTGTCCATGGCATGACTGACCTGTGTTGTCACCCCTTGAGACTTGGCTGGAGTGCAGAACAGTGATGTATTCGCTCTGCCTCTGGAGCGACGCCAGCCAACGTTGCGCGCCGAAAGCTTTGCCAGAGCGGAACAATGGCCTGAAAACTGATGGCACGGTGGTCTCGTTGTACTCCGTGTGGACCACCCATGTGATCTGCAATGCACATGGTAATTTGAAGTTCAAGGTCTCAACATTACTGTCTAGGGATTGTGACATTAAAAGTAGTACGGCACTTACCCTGCAGTAGCCATTGTGCCTGTCCTCAATGAGGCAGCCGGACGGCAACAGCCTGCAGCCCGAGTATGCTGGCACAACAGTGTTGTTTTCAATGGCATCGCCAATGCGGCTGCCTGGCGGTCCGAGGATGCCATCGATGGACACGTCCATGACTGCCCATTGCCCCTCCGCTACTCTCTTGGTATACCTCAATATGTTCAATCTGCGGTTGAGCAGACGTGGGGACTGCACCCACAGCTCTGCTTTCAACTGTAAGTGCTCGCAGTCCACAATGTCAGTTGAACGAACAACACAGATAGGATAGTATACATACATCGCTGGCCAAAAGAAGAAGAAAACATAGATGTACGAACTGAATATGCATGCCAACTCACCGTCTGAAGATGTGAACCGAGGACACCATCAGCAATGGCACCACTGGCGGTCACACTAGCCACGATGCCTGGGAACAACTCTGACCAGCGCTTCTGATCAAGTAAGAACAAAAGAACCAAGTGCACTTTAGCATTGCGATTGCTGCAGGAATGGAATGGATCGGAGAGCAGAGAAGATGTTTGTCCAGTGCACGTACTGCATGTGTGAGGATGGCAACGAGGTTGGCGTCATCGGCTCTGACCATGCAAGTCTCCCGAGTGGCCTCCACGACGAATTCGTTGGGGCAAACCCCATGGTGCAACGGCAACGTTTTCTTTTGGTAGTTCAGCACCTCTCCGTCCGGGGTGGGCAGCCACAGCGGCTCCCCCTTGGTCGCGAGCAGCAGGAACTGCTCCATGGCAGACTCCGCGTGAGCGTGGAGATGAGCAGCGCGGTCGGCCCTGTTGGCTCCCTCGACGACGGACAGCACGGCGGGGGGTGCCGAGAGCAAGATCTGGTTCAGCAGGGCCTTGGCACGCATGCACTCGTCCCTGAGCTTCGCGTTCTCTATCACCAGGCGCCGATTCTCGGCCGGCAGCTCGGCGGGCACCGTCACGCCGCCGCACTTGAAGCAGGACTTGGTTAGTATGGCCTTGCGGAGTGACACATTCTCCGCAATAAGTGCAGCCTTCTCCTGCTGAACAGCCTTGCTGTTCTGCACCAGGGCCTTCGCCTACATGAATTTGACAAGAAACGGTAACTGTCGATTCGTTCCACCACTAGCTGTGCATTTGATCTTGCATGGAATGGAACAAAAATACTAAGATTTGTGCGACTTCTACCTGCATCTGTGAGCGCTGATTTTGGAACCAGTACTTCACCTGCATAGGCTTCAGGCCGATCCTTGCGCCGAGCGCCCGCCGTGTGGACTCATCAGGGTGATCACACTGTTGGTATGCACTGCACAACATAAGACAGGTATATAAAGGGCACTCAAGCAATTTTAATACTCCAAAAAAAAAAGGTAAACCAAGCAAACATCAATTAATTATTTCTTGTTTGATTGTATGTATTACGCTGTGAGTTCTCGGATCTGCTCCGGGGTGTGGCGCTTCTGGCGTTTGGGCGCCGTCTCAGGCTCTGGACTGTTGTCCTCGTTGTTGTAGTCTTCATCATCAGTGTACTCAGTGTCCTTGTCAGTATGAGCATTGACCTGCTGCTGCCCGTCTTTCTCCATGGATTACCTTCTTGTACTAGCAGATGAAAAGGTATAATCAGTGTCCTCATCACTATACAGTAGTAATACCTTTAAAGAATAATGTCACTGTACTTCAGATTACCAAACTAGGAGGTGGCACTCCGACAAAATAGAACCATTAAATTCTTTTATAAATTAATTAGTTATAAATAATAAAAATAGCCTGAGATATGACATTCGCATCCGACAATATTGGTATCCTGAATTCAAACTAAAATATGGTAAATAACGTTATCTGAATTTGATTTCACATGTATTCAATCTGAATCCACCTATAGTGTGGTTACATTTTGTGTTCCATTTTATCTTAGAGCATAATTTCCTACAGTATTCACAAAAATTATACTAAAAATATATGGTGTTTTTAATATGATAATATATATAAACATTTATGTGCTATCTAATTTTTTAACTCTTTTCCAACTATATAAATGACATGTTATTTATGATACAACTATCAATGTTATATCCTGGTGCATATGAACCTATATCATGTTACTAGGTTAAAGTTGTACACCGGCCATGATAGGATATCATAGAAGCTTTTTTTAGCAGGTTCATAATGTATAGACCGTTACTCTAACATACAAATTTCTATCTTAAAATTGGTGATGAAAATAAGTACACAAAAGTCATGTCGATGAATATGTAACGCTAATTAAGAGAAGTCATTAAACAAGTCATGTAATAAACATTTGTTAACTATGGCTTTGTGTTATACATGTTCCACGAAAATTGACCAACATTGCCAACTGTGCCCGGTGGATTATATATATGTGTACATGACATGTTACCAAATTATATGCTTTGTGAAGATATTAACTAGCACTACTATAGGACATAACATGTTGCATTCAAGATTAGAAAAACGTCATATGTAAGAAAAAGATTCGCAACTAATAGAAGTTGGGGAAAACACGCACATGAATAAAAAATCACCGCCTAAGCCTTGCATGCTACAGGAGATACACGGGACACTTTTATACATCCATAAAAAACTACCATGCTGTAGTCTTTCCCTTCTCAACTCGTTTTCCGCTTGCCACTACACGACACTTGTAGCGTGGCTTACGTGCGCATGGTGACTCGGGAGGTCGAAACTGCCGGTTAGGTGACCTCTTTGAGAAGGCACTAGACGGTCTCTAGGTGCTGATCCATAGCCTAGAGTCTAAGTGAGCTAAGACTAAGCATTTCAAGATATTTTTCTAAATATTCTATACACATTCAGTTTTACCTATAAAACTAAAAAGAAAAATAGGACACCTATGGGCCAAGAGTTTTATAGAAAGGCTCATAAAGCAATCTAAGCCCATATCTGAGTAACAAACCTTATCTCTAACCTCATTCCCCACCGCATCCCTTTGCCTTCATCCACCGCAAATCTCCCGGACACGTGACGAGCGTTGCCTTTGCCTCTCCTCCCGGTCATGCAACGAGCACCACCTCTACCTCCTCTTGGCCATTGCACGACGCTTGCCACCTGCACTCCTCTCGGCCATCAATCGTAGCTAGCATCCTATTAGCCGTGCCTGCAACCCACCCCCCTTCTCGACCACGCTCGATGTGTCCCAACCTCCATGACTCAAGATCTGGTGGGGATGATGCCTAACCTCCGCCTACCCCCTTAGGCGAGGGGTGCCACTTCGCCTAGCGTTGGGCGTTCCCAAGCGAGTCTAGGCGACGCCTTTTGACCATTGGCCAACATGACGTCCATAAAAAAGCTAACATGACGTGGTCTTCCCTTTCTCGACTTGTTTTCCCCTGTGCTACAGTAGATCAGGGCAAATCGAGGGTGAGCGCTTTCCACCATCAATCTCGGTGGCTCCCCCTCGCCTCTGGTGGCTTCTTTGGCGCAAGAGGGTGGACAAACCTCGATTTCGATGTGGTGAGCATACATATCATATCCTATTATACTTTATATGTATGATAGGTTCAATTTATCATGTATTAACTCAACTTAATCGAAGATCGTAACCATGCGATCTAAATTAAATGAAGCTCTGTGATTTTTCTAGACTATCATAGCAAAATCTAACTTTAAAACATAAACTAAAATAGAAAAATGGACCATATATACCTTTGAGGTCAGCCTCTGCTCCCTTTGCGATGCCGAGAAGAGGAAACTATTGGAATATAGTTCGTGAAAATTGGAATAGTAGCGATGCAGTGAGCTAGTGCTCTGGAGATGCAAAATACTACCGGCGGCCATGGGTATTTAACGATGTCTGTGGCCATGCAAATTACTAAACTACCCATATACAATTATATATTAATATAGTATAATATAATATCTGGAAGCAAACAGTTATTAATAGATATAGTACATTATTATACTACTAAACTATGATGTATATAAACATACCTACATTTGTTTTATTGAAGAATCTAGATATCATCATCTTTAGCATTTATTTCCTTAGATGGTTCATTATGGCATGCTTCATTCTTGGTTGTCACAATTAGGACCATTTCACAACTTCTTATCTACTTCACCGTGAGTTGCAGTTTCTTTTAGCAATGCTTAATTGTGTCAAAACTAATGCTACTAATTTATTTTAAGCACCACCAAGAAAAGTTGTACAACATTAATATGTAAGCACCACCGAGAAAATTTGGAGCATGCTGGCTCTTGTGCCCTGGTGTGTCATTGTCTATTTTGTGAAAAAAGGCCTCTACATTTTAGAAATTCAAATTATCGTCTTCCTTATCCTCCCCAAATAGTAACATGTTTAGGTATTTTATTACTAGAACCTTGATGTAAATTTTATTTCAATGTGAAGAAGAAAACATTTGATAACCTCATCATTTTGCAGCAACCTCCTTGAAGTTTTGTGGAGAGCCCCTGCAACGACTTAGCCCAACCCTAGCGCAACAAATCTCATCTCTTCCTCATGTTTTTCTCATTCTCCAGACCAGCAACATGGGTGACAACATCCTAGATTGGTGACAAATGCAAAGATGGCTTGATCATGAGCATCATCATTACAGTCTAGGAGGGCATTCAACAACAAACTTGTTCTTGGGAGAGTTGATAATTGAATGTCAAGGGATCAACACAATACCAACATTAATAACTAGGATAAAAGGAAAACACAGCAAAATATTTGAAGAATCTCATGCAATATGCTACTAGCACAACAAATCATGATGGTGGTGGTGGTAGAAGGCCTTGGCGGCCCAACTACAATAGTTAGCTTTGTAAGGATCATATGCCCAAGATAATATCTTTAAGTCTAGGACTAACATTTGAGCTTAAGACATGTTAGATAGGCTATAGTAAGTGCTAGCGATGCAAGGCTAAAATTTAATCAACAGCTAAGTTGAAATGGAGGGGAAACAACAAATATTCTAACTAGAGCATTATCAGGCATTGGATCATATTGTGGAGTGGGGTAAGTTGGCCAAGAAATACTTTCAACTACATTATATGGTGAAAAGAAGAATCACCCAGTGCACATTGAGAGCTAGCAGACTTGAGAGCCTAGAAGATCAAGGACACCTGGAAGATTCTTGGCCTAATCTTGTGTTATGACTTATGAGTGCGTGCAAACAAGCCATGTCTTGAGGCCTAGCATAGAAGATGAGTACAAATCTCTTGCTAATGCTACTTGAAAGTCCTAGTTTGTTTTGGAATTAAGTGACAGCCTTAGTTGACTAATATGTGTTTATGTTGAGATAGATAGGTATTTGTCCTACACTAGTATGAGGTATACTATATAGAGCCTTGTGAAGTGGCTTGGATATGTTAAAAGTGCTCAACAAGTGAAGATTGGAAGAGCTCATTGCATATGAGACACGGCTAGAGTCATGGCTAGGTGGAGAAGATCAAAAGGCAAGTGAAAGATCCTAGTTTGGTTTTGGTAATTGAGTGATAAGCTAGGTGTAATACATTTTTATGTTGAGATACATAGATAATTGGTCAACGAGCTAGTATGAGTGACTTGAGCCATGGCGGTGAAGCGGGGGTTCGATTTGTTGCGAAGCTCAACTACTTACATTGTCCAAAGAAAACATGCAACTATATTGCATGCCAGAAAAGGTAGTTCACGTTTAGCCAAATTTCTAGTGAATAGTATTCATATGGGAGAATTGGCTAGCGAACACTAGAAGTGGAGCTCATTTGCTGGCAGACACTCTATTTGGAGACATTTCCTAAAAGACACTCTCGTGGTGACAATTATGTTGATGGACACCGAGAATGCCTTTCAGCAAATGTCTCCAAACAGAGTGTGCTAGCAAATAAGTTCCACTTCCATTGTCCACTAGCCAATTCTCTCAATTCATATTTATTGATCCAAATGAATTTATGAAATAAATTTTATATTTAACATAATGATATTCATTTGGTATTATAAACATTGATACTTTTAATGTATAATTGGTCAAACTTAAGATATGAAAACATGACTCTACGCTAGAATTGCATGTTTTCATGGACGAAGGGAATAGTTGTGATGAAGGATCTCACTGCATATAAGACATGTACATGACATGGTGTCATGTGGCAAGGTGGAGAAGATCAAGAGACACGACTTGGCTACAGTGGACCGGGTTACAAGTGTGAAGGAAGAGTCGAAGTCTTTGGAGCGATGCACTGCACATGGTGGTGAAGCTTGAGCAAGGACTTGGTGCCAATGGACCAAGGCAATGGTGAAGAGCTAGCAAACTTGTGATCAATGAACCAATAGGGCCACATGGTGACATGAAGTGGATCACATCTTTCAAAGAAGATCAAGCGAAGTGTTGATTTGTGTTGATGATCAAGTGGCTTTATTAAGGATGATGGAGGGACTTCATGGCATGGGCAAGCATGGTTGGCTACACCTATGGACAACCATTGATCATTATTTAATGAAGATGGAGGTTGGACTCACATGCTTGTGTGTGTGGCATCACCAATATGGACATGAAATAGAATGCGCAAGGCAAAGATATATTTGTAGGGCATTTCATTTCACTAGTCTGAGGTTGAGTAGAGGAGTGCTCGAACAGGCTTAGTATGGATGGGCGTACTATTATGAGTGGTAAACTGGTTTGCATATCATTCATCTAGTGCTACTTGAGCGAATTAACTGTGCACACTTTAGTACAATCGAGTGTCGATTGAAAGTTGAGAGAAAAAATTTGAAAAATCTTTAGAAAATGCTAACTAAGGCTTAAAGGTGTTGATCATTCCATGGGAGATCAATTAGGGTTGGCATTCTTTAGAAAAAAGGGTTTTTTGGTGTGCCTCTAACTATTTAATGGTTCTTGGTTTGGAATTACGTGTTCATCCATTATTTTTTGATGTGGGATGTGAAGCCCTTTGAATAAGCTTTCCAAAAAGTCTAGGATAGTCGAAAGCGAACTTTAGAGCTAAGAATCAAGAGAGACGAAGAAGAAAGAATAAGATAAGTTATCTCATTTCATGTGCTACCGCTGTCATGAGATGGTACGCCTTGCAAATGCGTGCCCCAACAAAGATAATCTCAAGAAAATGAAGAAGAGAGGCTCAAGTAGCATGTCAAGTGCTTCATATTCTGCACATAGCGACAACCCACCTCAATGTGCCCAACCACGAAATTGGTGAAGCAACAATTAGAGCCTTAAGTGAAGTTCCAAGAGCAAATCAAAATCAACCATGAGGATGGTGCTAATATGGGGAGGAAGAAAAGGAGAGGAAGAAGAGGGGAGAGCAAGTAATACATCCAAGGATGAAAAGACACAAACAAAGTGAGCAAGAACAAAATAGAAGATGAAGAAAGTGCTCACATGAATTGCCACAGTTGTGATGAATTGGGTCAAAATGCCTTGGGTATGCTAACAAGGTTGATAATAAGGCTCAAGCAAATGAGAATAGAGGCAACATAGCACGAGGTGGGACACAAGCAATAAGAAGGCTCAAAACAAAAGAACTTGCTACGCATGCCGGGAGAACAGGCACACAACCAAAGTCCCAAAGGTAACTCATCTAAGCCTATTTCAATTGATGAAAATATATACTTAGGATGGATGGCAATAGTACCTCAAATATTATGCTTAGAAAGGATAAAAAATAAATGAGAAGTTATGGTCTATCTTAGAAACGTCAAATTTATGATGACAAAACATTGAATTTATAATGTCATGGATTAAATTTTAATCTTTTTAGAAAACTGGATCATCCAATTTCAAGGACAGGATAGGGATGTCTTCACCGTGAGGGTGGGAAGATGCCGCCAATCTTCCTATCTGACTAGGCCGGACAGGAGTCATGTTCTGACCAGCCCCGCACAAGCTCGAGCATGTTGTTCATGTCGTGATGTTGGCCTATGAGTTCGGGCTAGTACACCTCCTCTGACGTCAACAATTAGGTACTTGTCTGTATGATGTTTTTTTCTTTTCTTTTGTTTGTGCTCTATGTCTTTTTCTTTTTAAGTTTTTATTTTTGTTGTTCTAGTATGGTTATTTTTTGTTCTTTTTTATTTCCTTTATTTTCATCTTTTTATTATTATATTTTATTTTCTTCTATTTCTTTTTCCTTTCTCTTTTTTATTTTTCTCATTTGTGGACTTTTTATTTTTATTTCCTATTTCTATTGTATATTTATTTTATTTATTTATCCTTTCTTTTCTTCCATTTATAATTTTATGTTTCGCTTTTTTCCATAGACACAAGTGATGTTTGGCCTTGTACTTTTTATGTCTGCAATTAGAAATGTGATGTTCTAGTCTATATTCAGTAATGTTTGTGTAATTTTAATGTGGTGTTCTACTATGTATATATTCTTCTATGTTGTGTAGTGTTAATATGATATTGATGTAGTGTTAATGTGGTGTTCTGTGATATATTTTGTGATGTTCGCTAACATCCTTTTTTTCTTTTTATTTGACTAGAATTTATATTCTAGTAATTTTATTCTTTTTATATATTTCATGGTGTATATAATGTTCACGAAGTATACATATAAATTTCTATGCTATTTTCTGCAATGTTAGTGTAATGTTAATGTAGTCCGATGGTTATCTTTAATGCAGGTTCATGAGATAAATATGCGTCAAAAAATATTGAAATATATCAATGTGGGAGTCTTGTTTCAAAGATTTTATTGCAAGGAACACGATGGTGTAATCAAATTTTAATTTTAATAATGGTTTAGGAGATATGTCTTTTTATTTACCTCAAAAGGCATGTGATGTCGACAATTTTGGTTGCTAGTGCATGCTGGTGCATGTGTTGATGTTTGGTCAAGAATACAATTGAATTTGACCCAATTAAGTGAAGAAGTGAGGGAAGAATTTTTTAAAAAAAAGAGGAGTGGGGTGGGCAGCGGGGTGCTAGCATTTTGGGTGGTCGGCACCTAGCACAACAGAAGATACTCTTTTTTGTTGAAAACACAGGAGACCTGCACCTTTTATATTAAGAAGAAAATAGGGGTAAAGAACCCTTAGTACAACACACATCCACAAACCCTTAGTTCATAAGATACTCCAACAAAATAAATTAGTAATATTGCCCACTAAAAGTGATGTCTATTTTTTCTTTCACTGCACTTTTGCTATAGCGATTTGGTTCTCCGTGGACTGAGCAAGATGGCGTACAAGAATTCTACTCATCATCATGAACCAACAAACTACATATGACCACATAAGGCCAAGAATTACATGAGATTCAACAACAATACATGGACAGTTTGGCAGGTCCATAACTTGGGTCTTCTATCCAGGGAACCAGAGGAGACCTACAGCTATAGGATGGTGATGTTATGACCAACCACACCTCAGTGCAAACAAATCAAGGTCCAATGTAGGTACATGCCATGTTGAAATGCAACCAAATTTATCACCAACAAGACAACACCAACAAACAACCTCTCAAGCTCGAGATGCACTATTAACAAATTTATGTCCTTTGCCACTAAAGCGAACAAAACAATCTCTTCTGCCTAACACTTTTAGGGCCACAATGTTACATTGATGCCTCACTCAGACTAGATGAGAATAGCACCACAAGACATGAGGGCCTAGGAGTCCTCTTGCTGCATCAATAAGGATCAACATGATTTCTTTATGTGCAAGCACAGTTGGAGACACCACCTCAGTGCTAATGGCGGAAGCAATGACGATCACTCTAGCTACATTGATTACAATACAAAGTAGCCATGACTGAACTATGTAGTCCAGTCTCAATAGGAGTTTCATGACATTAAATAAGTCAACATGGCATAAAATAAATTGAGAGATGATAAAAGCTTCATAGGTTGAAATGGGTTTAATGGGATGAAACTTATCTATATTGTTTTTAACATATTAAGTCTTGGAAACTAGGACATGAAACTCACCATTGAGACTGGTCTTACTCTCCTCACTGACAACCAAGCTATAACGGACTACTACAACTCTAAGGGTGTCCCCAACAATCTATCTCAAAGCCAGCTGGCATTGGATTCTCCCCTAGTGGGGGAGAGAGGGCTGAAAAAATTTGCCGCTAGCGATGAGTTCCTCGCTAGACGTTTTGTGTGCCTCGAGAAAATCTGACACACCATGCAAGAATTCTAAATATAGCACTCATGTTGCTTTGGAGGTGAAATGTTGTGTTAGCTCTTGAGGTGATGTGGATGTCAAATAGCTAGCGAGTTAGCTAGATTGTTGCACACGTCCTAAGAATCTTTCCAACCCTCCGCACTAGAACATCAAAATCATCATAGCTACACTCCCCCACACTGCAGTAGCCACAGTTAAAGGTCCACAAGATCCCAAGAATGATGAATACAACAGCCGATACAATTGCAAAGATGTTATGAGACCGGGGTAATGGTGAGCACGAAGGCTCGATAACTGGAATCGGAGTTGAGGAAGAGGGGCTGGGAGCAGCAAGAACAACAGCGGGATTTGGAATTTTAGACGAATTGTTGAGACGACAGGTTCAAAGTTTACTTCATCGTTACTCCACCCCGTACGACGATTACACGGCTTAATAGCCATCATGCGCGCAGGCCAGCTAGCGGACCAAAGGAAAAGCTATTGACGGGCCAGGTCGTCTTCCTGGCCCAACATCGGCCCAGCTCACCCCACCTTTGTAATTCGGTTCCCGCTCCGACGTGCCTTCCTCTGCGCCTTCTTCTCCTTCACGTCAGGCTCCTGACAATGCCCACCTCTTCCAATCTAGCTTGTCCCCAAGCTGGAGCACTGGGGTACTTACACCGGAGATCGAAAGCTTCTTCCCAAGATGAAAGATTCTTCGGAAAATTAGTCCATTGCACCAACAGTTCTTCATGGACAGAAGCACCATACTGAATTGAACGTGTCTTCAGAAACTTGTTATGCTACAACTGAACCACAGAGACCGTTGTATCATCCTCCTCTGAGATATCAATTGCTGGTGGTAGTTGATCTGATACCTGAACAGCTGGTGGGATGTGTTTCTTCAACTGTGACACATGCACAACTGGGTGGATCTTGGCAGTATTGCATAGATTCAGCTTATACGCCACTGCACCCACACGAGCCAACACCTGGTATGGACCATAATACCTGTAAGACAGCTTTTGATTGCTTTGTGAAGCCACTGATGTCTGTATGTAGGGTTGTAGCTTGAGGTACACCAAACCACCCACAGCAAACTCCCTTTCAGACCTGTATTTATCGGCTTGATGTTTCATTCGCTGACTAGCTCTGGCCAACTGATGTTGAATGACTTGATTCAATAGTTGACGTCTAGTCAACCAAGCATCCAGATCAGCAGGATGACAGGCATTGGTGTTAGAAATACCAAAATGTCGAGGAGCATGACCATATAGAGCCTCAAAGGGGGACCTCCCAATAGCAGTATGATAAGTTGTATTATACCAATATTCAGCTAAGGGAAGCCACTTACTCTATTTCCTAGGACAAGCTTGCACAGAGCACCTCAAATAAGCTTCCAGGCATTGGTTGAGTCTTTCAGTCTGTCCATCAGACTGAGGATGATAAGATGAGCTCATATGCAGTTGTGTATCAGACAAGGTGAAAAGGTGCTGCCAGAAAGCACTGGTAAAGATTCTATCTCTGTCAGATAGAATGACCTTAGGAAGACCATGTAATTTGTAAATGTTGGTCACAAAGGCATCAACAACTTGCAATGCAGTGAAAGGATGAGCAAGTGGAATGAAATGTCCATACTTTGTAAACTTGTCAATCACCACCAGTATAGCATTGAACCTATTAGACTGTGGTAACCCTTCCACAAAGTCCATGGAGACCACTGCCCATGCTTGATCAGGTACAGGAAGTGGTGACAGAAGACCAGGCAATCTAATTCTTTCAGACTTTGCCTGCTGACATACTTGACAGCCTTGAACATAAGCCCTGACAGTGGCTTTCATTTTAGGCCAAGCAAATAATGCTTTAATCCTCTGATAAGTGGCTTGGAACCCTGAGTGGCGTCCCACCCTACTGCTGTGCAAAGATTGCAGAACATGTTGTTGAGCTAACTCATTATTTCCAATCCACACCCTTTCTTTATATCGAATGACACCCTCATGCAATGTGTAGTCTTGAACAGTATCAGGTGCAATAGATAATTGTTCTAACAGCTTCATAGCTGTGGCATCAGCTTCATAGCCCTCTTTGAGGTTAAGTATCCAAGCAGGGTTACTACTGGACAGAGCACAGACTGTAGGAGGGCATCTAGACAAGGCATCAGCTGCCACATTGGTGGTACCTTGTTTGTACTGGATCTTGAATTGAAGGTCCATTAACTTGAGCAAAGCCTTATGTTGAAGTTTTGTTTGCCCTCTTTGTTTCGTTAAGAACAACAAACTCCTATGATCAGTTTTTATTATGAAAGGCTGGTGCTACAAATAAGATCTCCACTTGTCTACTGCCAACACAATAGCCATGCATTCTTTTTCATAAGTGGATAAGCTCCTATTCTTCTGACACACCGGTTTGCTTAAGTAAGCCACAGGGTGTCCTTCCTGCATCAGCACAATCCCAAAGCCAGTATCACAAGCATCAGTTTCCAAAGAAAATGGCTTAGAGAAGTCTGGTGAAGTTTGGTATTGCCAACATAGGGGCCTGCACCAAAGCCTATTTGAGCAAAAGAAAGGCTTCTTGAGACACAGGAGTCCATACAAAAGGTACTCCCTTCTTTAACAGCTCAGTCAGGGGCCTGCTCAACATTGCATAATGTTTGATGAATTTTCTATAATACCCAGTAAGACCTAAGAATCCTCTCAACTCTTTGGCATTTGTAGGTTTGGGCCACTGTTAGACTGCTTGGATTTTGGATGGCTCAGTAGCTACCCCATCTACAGAGATACAATGTCCTAAATATTCAATCTGTGACTGGACAAAGGAGCACTTACTGAGCTTCACTACAAACTGATGCCCCCTAATGATATCAAACACTTAAGTCAGGATTGCATAGTGGCCTTCTAGTGTCTTTAAGTACACCAGGATGTCATCCATAAAAATGAGAATAATCTTCCTGAGCAGATGGGCAAATACTGAATTCATTACTCCTTGAAATGTAGCAGGAGCATTGGTTAATCCAAATGGCATGACCAAGAACTCATAAAGACCATGGTGAACTTTAAATGCAGTCTTGTGAGTGTCTGATTCAGCAATGCAGATCTGATGATAACCTGATCTGAAATCCAGCTTAGAAAACCATTGAGCGCCATTCAACTCATCAATTAGTTCATCCACTACAGGCAAAGGGTGTTTATTCTTGACAGTTATAGCATTCAGGTGCCTATAATCTACACAGAAACGCCAACTACCATCTTTCTTCTTTACCAGCAAAACTGGAGATGCATAAGGACTGGAACTAGGCCTAATGATGCCAGTTCTAAGCATTTCAGTTATTTGCTTCTCAATTTCAGATTTATGCATGGGAGCATACCTGTATGGCCTCACATTCACAGGTTGAGCCCCTAGAATCAAAGGTATCTGATGATCACAAGATCTCTTAGGTGGCAGTCCAGTTGGCTCCTGAAAGATATCTTTGTAGTTAAGCAGCAGTTTCTGCATTTTGTCAGGTACATCAAGCTGTTCAATGTTCTCAGCAGACAGACTGCAAATGGAATCAGGGAAGTCTAGTGCATTACAGGTGCCAGAAGGTGCACCAACTAGTTGCACACAGTGAGAGATTGCCTTTCTTCTAATCAGCCCTTTCAACTTGCCTGCACTGACAGCAGAACATTTGATGTTACTGGGCTTCACTCCTCTCAAAGTGATACTAACTCCATTGTGCATAGACCTCATGACCTACTTTGCCCAATGTACCCACATAGGACTAGCTTGCTCAAGCCAATCTTGTCCTAAGATCATGTCATAACATTTCGATGGTAAGACTCCTACAGAAGTGCTGAAGGCATGACCCTGTGTTTGCCAACTCAAATCTGGAATGTATTGAGCATAGGTCATTGGAGTCCCATCAGCTGTCACATACTGTGCAGCAGAGCATCCCTGGAGCTGGTTCTGAAGATTTTCAGCAACTGTGGAACTTATGAAGGAGCCCACACTACCAGAATCCACAAGAATCAAGACTTGCAGCTTGACAATAGACCCACTCAGCTTCATGGTCCTCCTTTTCTGGGGAGTTGACTCCAAAGTTCCACCAATTGCCACAACACCTTTATTTCTGCTGAAGGGTCATCATCAGATTCTCCACCCTCATCATCTGGTTCAAAGGCATCAAGCATTTCCTGGACCACATGAATGGAAATATGAGAGGGGAATTTGTGGCCCTGTCCCCATTTCTCCCCACACTTCAAACACAGTCCATTGTCCCTTCTATACTTCTTCAGAGAGCCCCACTCTTCTCCTGTTGACTTGAAATTTGATTTTTCCAACTTTCTTCCTTGCTTTAGCTTATCTGCTCCTTCCCTTTGGTTGTACTGCTTTGTATGCTTCTAACCATCCTTGTAGCTAAACTTCTTTCTGACATGCTCTAATTTTTCCTCCTGAATCAGAGCTAATGTACTAGCAGTGGCCACATCCTTGGGAAGGTGTAATGCAATAGCTGATCTGATTTCTTCTTTCAAACCACCCAGAAATCGAGTTACCACGTAAGTGTCATCATAGGTTGGGTTGTATAACAGGGTTCCATGGGCCAACTCTTCAAAACCTTATGTGGTACTCATCAACTGAACTGTGCTGTTTGAGAGCATCAAACTATTTCAGAAGAAGAGGATACTGATCCCTGTCAAATTTGGCAAACACCAACTCCACCAATTTTGGCCAATCCGCAATCCTTCCTCTGCACTCCACCATCTGCAACCATGTTGAGGCTGAGCCAGTGAAGTTGAGCCTTGCAAATCTGGTCTTCATGGACGGGTGAACTGCATACACCTCGAAGTACACCTCGCACTAGTCCTTCCACCACCTTGGATTCTCACCACAAAATTTGGGGAAATCGAGTTTAGGATGCGGCGAAGAAGGATGATGAAATGAATTGACCGAATTATGATGCTCGATTGCAACAGGAGGTGGCGGATGAGGCATGAACATACCCTGAGAAATTGGCGGCGGGAAGGTGCCCAGGAGACTCTCGCGGGGGGGGGGGGGGGGGGGGGGGGGGGGGGGGGGGGGGGGG
>CM041630.1:24694820-24727586 GCA_023333625.1 Bothriochloa decipiens
CAACCCCTGCCCCTTATGGTGGGGGCAGCGGTGCCCGGGTGGCAGCCTCCCCCCCCCCCCCCCCCCCCCCCCCCCCCCCGCCGAGCTCACCGTGGCCATTGGCCCGCTTCCCACTCGCCGCAGGTGAGCGCGACGAGGAATTCGGAGCCGCGTTCAGGTCGAGCACGTTGTGTGCCGCCTAAACCATGGTCGGCGCCACTGCCACAGGCTGCTGCGCGGACACCGATGTACCCACCATCAGGGGCTGGTTCCCTTCCAACCGGTCCAGGCGCGCGTTGGCGAGGCCGATGTTGATGGAGGTTGACAACGCCTTTTGCAGCAACGTGTCAAGCGTCGGTGTCGCCTCCGTGGACCAGGTCTCGATGCCGGTGAACTTGTCCAGGACCTGCCCCATCATCTGCTGGAATGACTCGAACTGCTTCGTCATCTTCTCGACCTTCGCATCAACACCATCAATGGAGGTCGCCATTTCGCGCTGGAACTGCGAGATCCGCGGCGCCATGGCTCTAGATCTCTGCTTGCGGGGAAAAAAATTTCCGCCCGCAAACAAGGCTCCGAGTACCAAATTGTTATGAGACCGGGGTAATGGTGAGCATGAAGGCTCGATAACTGGAATCAGAGTTGAGGAAGAGGGGTTGGGAGCAGCAAGAACAGCAGCGGGATTTGGGATTTCAGACAAATTGTCGAGACGACAGGTTCTGAGTTTACTTCATCGTTACTCCACCCCGTACTGCGATTACACGGCTTAATAGCCATCAGGCGCGCAGGCCAGCTAGCGGACCAAAGGAAAAGCTATTGACGGGCCGGGTCGTCTTCCTAGCCCAACATCGGCCCAGCTCACCCCACCTTTGTAATTCGGTTCCCGCTCCTACGTGCCTTCCTCCGCGCCTTCTTCTCCTTCACCGTCAGGCTCCCGACAAAAGACAGGCCTTCAGCTCTAATGCAGTTTCTACAAATTTTAGCTGCTCTGCTATTGTTCACAGAGAACTTCCTCTGTCCCGTACAATTGGTCCTCTATGTCCTTGGACTGGGACATTTGTGACATAGTCCATAGACGCTGTTAAATTTAATGCATGCTGGTTATTAAAAAAACAAACTTTTGCGCCAACAGTCAAGTGAATAACACAAATAAACATAAGTGTAGCAGACACTGTAAATTCTAATGCTCCACTAAGAAGCCAACCATGCACAACAACGGGTCATTTCAAGCAACACAAACAAGTCCATCGGGGCCCTACCACTTGGGATTCCAGTTGCGCGCTGACATTAGATATTTACATAATGTTATCGATCGAAGGCAAGCGGGAAGTATGTTCCGAACATCCCAGCTAAAACTGCGGGAAGTGCATGGATAAAATTAAACCAGGCATGACATTTTTAGAATGTCAAGGATTATATTACAAATGGTAGTAGCCGCGAAACTGGTGGTTTGCAGGTGTCTGACTCAACATCTCCCCCGGCCAGCCACAAAAGGTTAGGATCCTAGAAGATGCTTCCTATCATCAACATGTTTCCGAGGCACCAAACCTCAGGGAGTAGCTACGTTTTCCTTGGCAAGTGGGGCAATCTCCTCTCCGTCGATGCCAGCCTGACTTCCCTCGACTCCAAGGCCAAGGAGCACCTCCTCCCACTTCTTTGCAGGTCCCTGGAGCAGATATGAGAGGGTTATCCTTATCTTGACAAAGAGTATCTGTATGTCAATAATAAACAGAAATTTTAACATCTGTGCCTACCTTCCAGGACAGGTCTTGGGCCATGCAGTTCTGAACCATTTCATGGAATGCCGGGGTGTCATAGTGTTTCAGGGCTCGTGAGACAGTCGACGCTACTGCTGTGACATCAGCTGGATCTACAGTTTCACACTACAAGATAGAGAGAAAAAAATCAACCAAAGGCTATTTACTGAGCCTGAGAGCAATGAATCAGTGGTTGACTGTTATTCTTTACCTCGACATTGAACGAACCCATGTGGAATCCAGTGAAACCCTCCTTAACCGTGTCAACAAGTCCTCCAGTGGATGAACAGATGGGAATCTGCAAAAATATTTGCAGCATTGATGGTCATTTTTCTACACTTTCTCCACTTAAATATGTAGTATTTTCTAACATTTTACAGAGAATCAAGATGTAACATGATAATAAAAAATGACCGGTAATATTTAGCTTTAATAATACTTACGTTTACTCAAATTTGAATTGTGACAAAGCAAGTTATAAACTCTTACCACTCCATATCTCATCCCTTGCAACTGAATGAGACCACAAGGCTCAAACCTACTTGGGACAATAATGAAGTCTGCGCCAGCAAACATCATATGTGCCAATGGAACATTGAATTTCGCTATGCCTCTAGCATTGTTTGGATATTTCACTTCCAGCTGCGTCAATTCCTCCTCCATCTTCTTCTTTCCTGTGCCCTGAAGAGCAAAATATTTTTTTCCCACAGCAACCATCAGATTGAACTGTGTCATGTGAAAGAATAAGAAATCACTTTTAAATTGAAACATACAAGAACAATTATCTGAACATTCTCGCCCACAAATTCTGGAATGGCGGCAATGAGTATGTCAGATCCTTTCTGTTCTTCAAGACGGCCAACAAAAACTATAACAGGGATGCTCGAGTCCACAGGCAATCCAACTTCAGCTTGCAACCTTTCTTTATTGAGAGCTCTTGCTTCAGTTACCTGACAAATTATATCATTATGTACAGAAATCTCCATATGAGGTAAGAACGAGCGATGTGATAATAAACCTTACCGTTGTTGCATCATATTTCACACTGATGTGCTTATCTGTTGAAGGATCCCATTCATAAACATCCATGCCATTTACAATTCCAGTTTCAAGAGGCTTTGTGCGAAGGACACCATCCAACTCGACACCTTTATCTGGGCCAGAAGTGAGTTCCTTGACATAATGTGGACTAACTGTTAGAACCAGATCACTCTCAATGATCCCTGCTTTCATCCAGTTAATCTTTCTCCCTAGAACAGGCTTAACATGACTGCACACATTTGCATTGTACCAATGTCAAAGAAGCTAGAAGAACATACAGATATTGTGAAGCAATAGAACATCAATGCCTTACCCATCAATAAAATCAAATGATGGCAAGAAACTGTCAGGTAGATTAATAAGATCGAAGTCTGCTCTGGCAAATCTACCTTGATAGGCAATATTATGAATGCAGAAAGCAACCTACAAGATCACAGTTAAGAAACAAAAGTAAGTGAAGCATGAAAACTAAAATAATCATTTGCTGCTCCCCACAAATTTTGTCCACAAGATTTCTTAAAATTTTAAAAACAAAAAAAAAGGAAATGGTAGACCTTAGCATTTGCATATATTCCATTTGGCTTATACATGCTCTTTAGATAGCATGGCAGAATAGCAGTGTGCCAATCATTGGCTACAAAGACAACATCTTCCCCTGATTACAAGAAAAAAAACACAAATGCTAGTAAGAGAGTGTGGCCATGTTAGTTCAGTTCATATATAATATAATTGACACACCTACCATATGGTCCAGAGAAATATTCAGAACTGTTGAGATTGAGAACTCTTGGAGCCTCCAAGGCAGCCTAAAAGGATAACTGGATTAGAAGTAAAATCACTAAAATAATATAAAACAGGAAATTGGTTGGATTGCAGTGTACTCTAAATAATCAAAACTTGACTTGCTCAAAATTTCAGCGTAAGGTCAGTGGTTACATGTGTCCTAACTTCCAGAGGCCAATAAACTAAATACTCATTTGGAAAAATACTGAGCTTCTGCACCGACCATTTCACTCAAATGTGTAAGCCAAAGGGAAGGCATGTGAGCAGTATATTAATACTTCAACCCATCCTCCCGCATCCAGGCTCCATCGAGACTGGGTTGAACTTGGAAATTCGAAAAGGACAATGAGTAGATGTGTTTTTTTCTTCGAACTATTCCATCTTCGATGTCTAACAATATGAGGCCAAAGACCAACCTAACCCACAATGTGACCGCAAAAGCCCAGAAAACTCAGGGAAACATTACTTGCCAAACTTTCCTAATTTCATTTTGAAACAGTATTTTCCCTGCCAATAAGCTATTAGATGTAACATTAGCAGTTAGAATCTCTTAGTAGATACCTAGATGGTGCAGTACACTAATGCATGAAAGTTATGTTAGTAATAGGCTTAGAAAATAAATGAACAATATGATATGTTATCAGAAGAGCAAATGCCACAGCAGTAGTCTGACAACAACAACGTGGTTTTGCTCACCTCAACCAAAAGTAAATTCACCATCAACAGAAACAAAATTGCAATTGCGAAAGCGAAGTAAAAAAAATACAGTTATTAGGCTGCTGTGACCAGAAGGTCCCGGGCTCAAGTCGTTGTCTCCTTGCATTGCACAAGCGAGGGTAAGGATTGCCACTGACACCCTTTCCCAGACCATGCACAGAGCGGCTGCACTGGGTACGCCTATTAGGCTGCTCATGCTAGTTTATGTGGAAATGGTGAAAGCTGTGACAATGGTTGGGGTGTGTTGATGGCAAGGAAGAGGTATTGGGGCAAAAGGAAATTTCAGTGTACTAATAATGCTTATATGACAAGGTGAAAATGGCACATCATGCATATCATACAATCTTCAGTGTTTGAGTTGCTTCATTATATCTGCAATGGTTGTAGCAGAAGACATTAAATGCCAATCTTTTCTGTAACAAATATAGAAATTCCATCCAACAACTTTGGCTTGGAAAGTTGCATCATCCTTCGTGTTTTGTAAAAAGGAAAAGTTATAACTTTACAATGAGATTCTTCACCAATAAGAATTTTTAGGAATCCAAAAGACCAAGAGTAGCCAGGGATTACAAAAAAAAACTAAAGTATACCTTAAATTAGGAAAGATAATGCATAGGTTCGCTAAGCGTAATTGGATTACTTACAAGGCACAAAAGGCAGAACCTCAACTGGTTATCTCGATAGTCAGTTCCAGTAGTAGGACCATACAATTTTGCTCCAGTCTTGCCCCATACCTGGAGTATATGGTTCAAATGCAACATTGAAAGATCACCACCTGTGCTTAGGTTACTCAGGAAGCAATCAAGCACGCAATGCATCAACAGATTCAACAGACCTTTTCAAGAAACATAGGATGATCGACAAAAACACGATCAACTCCTCTTTTGTAGCAGTGGAAGAAGCGAACAGTTTCTACCATGTCACCAATATTTACCTGTGGAAGTGAAACATATTTCAGTGTTTTATAGAATATAAATATCATTAAGTAGCTTCAAGTTAAATGCAAAAGCTAGCAATACAGAGAAACAAAAACGTATACCTCAACAAGGACACTTGTATCCCATGCATCCTTGTATTGATCATAACGAGGAGCTATTGTCATGACCCGGTGTCCCATAGCCTATAAACATTGTTTTGCACAGAACTGTCATTAAGCATCATTATAGTGTGCAGAAACTATTATTGTTCTGTTGCTGTGGTTCAATTCAAGAGTGATCAGATATTCTCAAATGGACCTAATTACCAAAGGTAATGAACAACCGGTTTGGAAAATGGCTCAAGCTTTTAAACTTGTGGCTATTGAAAATAGTAATGCATTGCAAGAATACTTACAGCCAAAGCTGGGGGCAGTCCTCCTACAACATCACCCAGGCCTCCAGTTTTGCACCATGGGTGCACTTCGGTTGCAACAAATATTATAGTCATTCCAGTAGAACATACTATAGGTGCCCGAGGCCTAGTAGTCTTTGGATGAATTCCATTATTTGTAGCTCTTCTTTTAGCCAGCTGTGTCTTACTTCGCATGGATTGGGATTGCTTGCTTAAGAACCTAAGTCCACCATTACAACATTGTCGGAATTGCATGTGAGGTGCCTGCTTTAGTGCACCGGGCCTGTTTGTTTGGTAAGAACCATTGGCAGATACTGAACCCATCATTGCAGCCATTCAATGATAACCTGTCAAATGCCAAATGAAGATTTTGAAGTTTTTCATCTTATCCTGGTTCAGAGAAAAATGAAAAAACTAAACTGCCTAAGCACATATTCTCATTTCCAAAGGAGGGCAGCACACAAAAAATGAAGGTACATATTATGTTGAATCTGTTCATGACACTAGATACAAGTATGACATTTTGTGGTTTCAAGTGCCTGAAGGATGAGAATTCTCAAACTTAAGATGCTAAAATTATTAGAGGGCATGGCAGAGCAGCCCCATAACCTGAAAAAAAGTCCAACTTCAACCAGAGACACCATTCAAGAGAAAGCTACTTTTTTCAAATGCCAAGTTGCACATAGTTACCTGAGATTCTAAAACTATGAAAAAGTTAGTGAGGTTTCTTTTCTTTTTAGCAAAAAATACAGCAGGGGAGACACCCACTATAAGCTTTATTAAACAAAAGGAAACAAGAATAAAACTGTACAAAGGGACCTCAAAGGAGCAGCAAAAGAACAACAGCAAAGCCAGCCTGAGGTGGGCTGCAGGACTAATCTAGGGCAGCTGTACAAGAAGAAAGAAAGACAGGGTACCTTTCCTCACTGAATCTATGAGCCTGTTAGTGAGGTTTCTGACATCAAGATCACCATGCACCTAGCTCAGTTACTAAGATCAGCCATTTTTACTCAGACATAGGAGATTATACACCAAAATATAAACAAAAATAGGTTTCCTAGTTCATTTTTATTTTATTTTATTTTCCAAAACGGTTTCCTTGTTTGAATAAGTGTGACTAACTACAAGGTAAAAGAAATAAGAAAGAAAAGATTTCCACACGGATGAGTATGTCCACTTAAATAAACTGCAGTTCATATTACCCAAATGAAATAGGAGATTTTTTTAATTAAAAATGGTTTGTCCAACCAACACAGCTAACTCAGGGTATAACAAAACATGAAATCCATTTTTTTCCCACAACAGGATACCCAAATTTCATTACCCAGAAGCAACGAAATTCCATAGTATTTAGCTCAAACATGGAAGATCCACATTATCATAACTCAAGATGTCACTGTCCTAGCAACCTGCGGCCATATTCATGATTAAAAAAAATAGTGGACCTGGTTGCCCCTGACATTCTCTTGCTTTATTTTATTGGGAATCATCTCTTTCTCAAAGCAAAGTGCTAATAATAAATGTATTTCGATCGAGATGAACTTCTGTTAAAACATGCACTAGGGTAATCCCAAGCCCTATTCACTCCACCGAATGGATAAGATTTGATGAATTAAATAACTATTATTTGATAAATCTATATATAGGAGTACTTACCATCAAGGTTTGTTGAGCATTAAAGGATTGAGAATATATGTGGTCTGTTGTGCACAGAGATGGATTTGGGACAAGGATAGTGTCATTATTAGATCTAATATGAGAAGTATTATGAGTCAATAAGTTATTATATAACCCCCATGTCCATGTACTTTGGACAATAATGTTCCATTGGCATATCCAAAAGACGTGCTAGATTTGTTCAGAAGGCAACATCCTGCCACCAGAAAAGTGTGCATATATGTGATGGCATGTAGGAGTGAGAGTAATGAATGTTGCCCACCTGACCAAACAACCTCTGAACTCGGGCAGATGGTCCAACAGAACAGAGAATCTAGTACTCCCGCAAGATACTAATTAAAGCCATAGATCAAAATTCGGGCGCGTGCAGGAGCACGATGCAGGGGATGGGTAAGGATGAGCTTGATTTTGCACACCGTGGAACACTAATAAGCAATAAGCTATGAAAACCTCAGTGTGCACGCACATCACACTCTTCCAAAATCCGAACTCCTAAACATTAAGCTATCAAACCTCAGTGTGCACGCATATTACACTCTTCCAAAATCCGAACTCCCAGTTGCAAAACCACACAAGGAGGCAAAACTTCACAGAAGATAAAAACAAAAGCATACAATCCCAGAACTGCTAGCCCCCCACTGCAGTTCCCATTGCCCCCTTCCTGTGCATTCTGAAATGATGAAAGCGGTAGAGAAGAAGCAGCTAGAGGAAAGGATCGATCTCAAATGCAAATGCCAGCCCGGTACCTTCAGCTGCTCCGCGCTGGCTGCGACCGCGGAGGAAGGAAGGCGAAGCGGCTCGGGGGACTGCAGTGCAGGATGCAGACTGCAGAAGCACGGAGGCGCACTCGGCACTCAAGTAGAGGAGGGAAGCAGGCGGCGAGTGGCGACGCAGCGCGGCGAGGAAAAATATCGAGCAGGTGACAGGCGGCAAGCGCGTAGTGGCTAGCGCACCGGCGCCACACGATGGCTGCACCGGCGCGGCCCCGCACCAGCACGGCCACCACACATGGTGGTGACATGGGGAGGGGCGCGGCCACGGGCGCCTCACCACCAGCGTACCGGCACCGGCGCGCGGCTGGGGGCGAATATGCCGAGGCTAAGACAGGGCCAAGGTGATCTGATCTTTCGAAAAAGGAGGCAGCAGGGGCAAGGTGGGTGGGGGCCTCGGGGAGGGGCAGGCGGCACGAGGGCCGTCGGTTCGTCCCCCGGGCCCGGCAGCGCAGAAGGGCCTGGAACTCGTGGTCTTCCCCGTGCGCGGCAGGTGCGCGGGGGGGGAGCGTGAGCCGTCGGTTCCGAAAGCGGGGAGGGCCACGTCGGCGTCAGCGTCGGGCGTCGGGCGTCGGCTAGCGGCAGGCAGCGACCGACGGCGGCAGAGCGTTGGAGGACATGGCACGGGGAAACGACACAGGCAGGCCATGTGTTGGGACGGGCCCCCAGTTTGATGATGATATAATATAATATAATGAGTTACTGAGCAGAGGGGGTGCATGGTTTTAATAATTTCCGCCCTCGAAAAGGTACTATGGTTTTATTTCTCCTCCTACCAGATAATTCCGGATCAAAATGCTCCACAAGAAAAGTTTTAACTGGCCATAAGAGGATGGGAATGTCCCGGTAACACCAAAGGCATTACCGGGACAGTTCGTGTGGGGACGACAACAGAATTAGATTAGCTCGAGACAGTTCGTTAGTTTCTCTCAAGCTCTTTATACTTCACCGCGTACACGGTTAGTTTAATCTCAAAAAAAAAAAACACTTCCCGTACACGGCTTCAGGCCCAAGCCGCCTGCCACAGATTCCGGCTCAACAGCCCATTAGCCACTTCCGTCTTCTCTACTGCCATACATCTTTTTTTAGAAACCTCGCGCTACAGCTCTATCATACAGACTGTTCTCGGCGTCGGCCTTGGCGGCGACGGCGAGCCGTCAGCCGTGCGACGTGTTCAAACGGCGCGGGCTTGATGGGGTGCTGGCGAGTGGCATGTCGTGCGCGTGGGCAAGGGACTATATAGTGTTCTGTTTCTGTTCAGAATCGTCGTCTTCTCCAATCTGGAAGGAAACGGCGGCATGCATGTTCTTTACCGACACGACTCCGGACTGAGTCGAGAAACGGACGGACCTCCGCCGCCTACAAATCCAGCCGTTCAGGTTGCCGACTCGCCGAGCTGCAAATCGTCGTCGCCCGCGCCGACATGCCACGAACAGCCGTCGCCTCCGGCACCGCGTGCTGCGGCGGCCATCTTCCTCGTCCAACCGGGGTCATCCTCGACACGCGTGCGCGCATCGGGCGGTGCGGCTGTGGCCGCGACGCGACCACCGCCGCCGAAGCCCGGACGAGCGAGGGCCACGCCATCGTAGTGTCCTTCTCGGTGGCCGACCCACCCGCGCTCTCCCGCTGCTTCGTCCACTGCCCGGACGGCCGGACCTGACTACAGAAGACTTCGTCGGCGAGCCTTTCGTCACCGGCGCGGACGGCGCCGTCCTCCTTATACGCGTCACCTACGCCCCGCGCCACGACAGATGGATGTTCACCGACATGTTCGTGTACCGCGCCGCCGTCTCTCCACCTTCTGCCGGGCCCCTACCCGCTTTACATGCACTGCGACCATGTCGGCATGCTATCCCGTGGCGACCGCTACTCCGTCGTCGTCCCCCAAAAGCCCGGTTCGAGGCCGGTGGCTGGAGGATGGTGTACGACCTCTCCGTCTTCTCATCGGAGACCGGCAGACCGCGGCGTGGAGCACTACCGCTGCTCCGGTAGCCATTGACGAGGACACAGATTACGAGCTAATGATCATGCATGACGCAACCAAGGTGATCTCCATTGGAGGAATCTGGCTAGCTTGGATTGATCTTGAGCGAGGTGTCCTACTGTGCAACGTGGCTGACGACAAGCTCCCTGCTGAGATGCGTTTCATCCAACTGCCCTCTGTGTTGGGCACCAACAGGCTTGATTTTGCGCCTCCTCTGCATTATATCCGGGACGTTACCTTGCTTCGGTGGACAGCTACCATGTTCACGAGGGAGATCTGCTCCAAGAGCTGCTGGGACTGGTGCTGGACCATCGACTCTGCTCACCTCTGCCCTGCTGAAACTTGCTTGCCTGACCTGTTTCCGGAGATGTGGGACGGCAAGGAGCTGACCTTGAACAAGGTAACAAGTTCGTGCCCCACACTCGACATGTATGACGACGATGTTTTCTACATGATGGCCATGCTGAATCCTGCTGAAGACAGTACAGACAGTTGGGTGCTTGCCGTCAATGCCAGTGATCTGACTCTGCAAAGGGTTGTGCCGTTTTACAGTGGCAAGCTCTATTTCGATCCTACGTACCAGCAGTGTGCCTTCTCCGAGCACCTGAGAAAAGCTTTTTCGCGACCGGGGAATATAGCCTGTTTTTCATTAAACACCTAAGAAAAGCTCCAGGCGATTGTTTTTACAGATGAAAGATGCCAACTACCCAATTAATAGAAATTTTATGACGCTTGGAAATAACAATAGTGTTTCATTCGATTAGGGTAAAAGGTTAGAAGAACAAATTACAAGGAAAGTTGTGGTCCGAAATTTCTTTGAATATTTCTTTGAATTTAAAGTTTCATGAGTGCGGATAATTTAACGTGATCTGCGTAACCCGGAAAAAAAAAATAGCGGCGAACCATGAGACGACTAAGGTACTATGAGACGACTAAGGTACTATGTAGCCTAACCTACACATGGCCCGCGCCGCTATAAACTGTGGCCATCCCCTGGGCCAGAGATGGAGAACCATACCCTGGTTGACCGGGGAAGAATTGCTCGGCATGTCGAAGACTACTGTCTACTGGTACCCGTAGAAGGAGGTGGAGGACAGTGCAACTCGTCCAACCACACCTTCGTTTTTTCTCTATCTTCTCTTTCTTGCTCCCCACTCCTTCAATTATAATTATAATAGCCTTCCCCCTTATCTATACCTACTATAAAGAGGAAAAAATTATTCACCTCTTTTTTCTTTTACCTCTCCGTGTCATATATGTTTACGGTTAAAAAACCATAATAATAATAAAACGCCAAAATTTCCACTTAATAATCTGTCCGCTCCCTGATTTAGAAAAATTTTGTACGCCCCTCCAGCCGCTCCACCCCATCACCTCTCCGACTCCAACTACAGTATGGTAGTGCTACAGAGATTAGATTGGAAATAGAATAAAGGTTTCAAATGAAAACAATACAAGAAAGAGGAAAAAGGTGAAAGGGCTTTAATAATTTTTAAAATAGGCCAGGGTTAATATTAAAATGTTATAAAATTCACAAAAAATTCACAGAAAAATCAGAAAAATATCAAACCAATTTTATTAGTTTCATAAAAATATAATCCATGCATATATTATAATTAGGTTGTGTTTTTGTTTATAGGTGTGTTAATCATCCTTATATAGGTTGCATGCATATGGTTTGAATATGTACAGGATGTCCTTTTGGTCATTGTCCCCCTAAGTCTTCAGGGACTTTTCGTTGTCCAATTCCTACCCAAGACAAGGTTCGGTTCATAATCCCTACTTTTTAACAATTATTATGTTTATTTCTGCATTAAATTTTGAGAAGAAAGATTTACACCACCAATTTAGTTTTGTTTAAAAATCAAATATGAATTAGTTAATGACACAACAAATTATTTCATGAACCGAAAGTGGCAGTATATAATTCTTGACTTTTTTTATTAAAATTTTGACGAGAAAGATTTACAACACCTATGTCAATTGTATTTAAATAATTTATTGGTATTTAAATATAGATTAGTCAATTATACAACTAATTATTTCATGAACCGGAATATTCGGCAGTACGTGGTTCATGACAAGAGCTACTATGTGAAAAAAATACTGTCATAATCATCGGTAGACAGAACAATCCTAATACAATTACGAAAGTTGGTACGACGATGCGTAAAAAAGCTACAAAGGTCGATATCCATGAGCAGTATGAAAAAAGCTACAAAGTTATAATATATTTATTTATATCTAAATAACTATACGTTTTGCAAGGAAAAGGAAAAATATACCAAAGTATGTTAATTCGATACAAGTTTAATATGCCATTGTTATTTATTGTGAGCATTAACGTATATTATAAATGTGATAATCATCATAAAATAAATCATAAAAACATAAAATTTAAGTTATCATTCATGTTATTATTTCAAATGAATTTTAATAGTTTTTTTGTCCCGTTGCAACGTACGAACATATTTGCTAGTACACTATAAAAGGGGAAGCGATGACTATTTTTCCTACACACGCACACATAGAGATCTAGAAGCCTTCTCTCTTGTCCGTTTGTAACCCCTACCGCAAATAGAATCAAGCACAAGTTTACTTGTCGGTCACACGTTTTTACACTAATAGTCACCACCAATGCAACAAAAAAATCTGAATATATAATCAAAATATAGCATGGTTCCAAAGCACCATAAATCTAAGAAATAGCATAGTAAAAGTATAAGAGGTCTAGCGCACCGGTGACACATGGAGGGCAATCCGGGAGCGGAGGAGGCGGAGGTAGGCGGCGACAGCGGCACTAGGGCGCCCGCCCGGGGAGTGGCGCGGGCGCGCGTGCGGTACGGCCATGGGGCAGCGGCAGCTAGGGTACGGGGCGAGGGAGCCAAGAGCCGAAGAGAGAGAGAGAGTAGATAAGGAATTAGACCTTCTATTACTTTATTTGATCGGTTACAATTCTCCTTATATTTATAGGCCGAGGGTTGCTTAGCCTCTAATCAATCGGGGATCCTGGGGATCCTCCGTTTCCTATTTATTTATTCTGTTTTCCTAAATTGTCGTGCTAACATGGTGATTCAGTAGATGGCGGCGGCGGCGGGGCTACGTGTCCGGCCTCCTCTTGCGCGTGCGCCCGGCCTTCGGCCTGCGAGTCGAGGCGCTCCTCCTCTTCTGGGCCTGAGTTTGCCCAATTTTTTTCTAATTTCGCTGGGCCGTCGTTAGACTTGTTAAAAAAAAATTGTAAGAACCATCAATGCCGATGCGGCCTCTTCTCCTGCATAACGTCTGTGGCGGGGAGTTTGGGCTAAAGATAAAGCTAGATATGAGCAAAGCATAAGGGCATGATAATTCGAACCAAGCTTTTGTATAGAATGGATCCAATTGATAATGGAGTGTATGACCTCTGTGTTGTACAGGCCAAAGAAAAATTTCTCTGAAAGTTTTGTACCGGACGTGGGTTAAGCAGGGGGTCCCCTCAACCCCTATCTTGTTTGCTGACGAGTGACGACTCATTGCTCCTAGTTCTTGCAAACAAAGTATAACCATTGATCAACGAAGAAAAGTCAAACCATTCTCTTTTGCAGTAACACGAGAGAAAAGAGATTGATGGGATGTAAAGAGATGCTGCATACGGAGGCAATAAATGATTGTTACCTAGGCCTCCCTGTCCGTGTTGGAACGGTGAGAACAAAAACCTTCAATTACTTAAGGACGGGATCTATAGCAGCTGAAATAAAAAATTGTTGCCACGTGCTAACAAGGAGATACTAATGAAGGCGGTGTCCAACTCTAACCTCTAATAATTGTAGAAAGCATCAAGGCACCCCCGCGCGCTGCCATCCCACGCAGGCGGCTCAGGCGGCCAAACCCTAACCGTCGCTCCCTCAACCCTTCCTGTCCTCTCCGACGGCGCCGTCACCAGAGTAGGCCACCGGTAGGGCCGAGTGGTCTGCTGTCATGGTGGCGGCGAGGCTCTTTCGATTGATGGCAGTGAAGAAGTGGCGTGGGCACTTCTTCCCTCTCCTCCGTCTCCCACGTCCCCATCAATGAAGGCACTGGCGGCGGGGTCGATCGACGCCTGAGTGGTGGCCAAGGTGCCCTTAGATGGAGGACAACGTCCGTACGATGAAGTCGTGGCTGCGATGACCTGATGGGCGCCCGATCTGATCTGCACGGCGACGAGTTGCGAGATCAGTCTGCCATGGCTGGTTCCACGACGAGCGGTGTAGGCAGAGGGGCGATGCAGCGGGTTGGCGGCTGCGGCGGTGCCGTGATGTGATGGTGGTGGAGGTGGAGCGCGGCGGCGAGGTGGTATGGCGGTGATACAGCAAGAGCATGGAGGAAGACGGTTGAGACAATGGTGGCGGTGAACCGTGTTGCTGTTCAGGGGTGGTGCTCTACCTATCCCTTCCCACACGGCTGTACTTGCTGCAGCGGTGGGTAGCGCCCGTGCTGGTGGTTTCGACGTTCGCAGGGGATAGCTCTTTGGGGGCGTCCAGTTTTTCGGATTTGATAGTTGGATCCAGTGATGGTTCATGCCGCTGGTGTATGACGTAACGACATGGCTCTTGGAGGCAGCGGCAGTGCTACGACGTTTTGACGGTGATGACACATGCGGGTGCCATTTTCCTCGCTGGAGGCTCGTAGTGTCATTCATGAGGATCTCCCTGGGTGAAAACCCAACATCAGTGTCTCTGGTGGGCGATGATGGCATCATTGGATGTCATATGTTCATTGGAGACGTCGCTTTTGGAAGATCTCATAGGGCATCGTTTTGGTGGGTCCCTTGCACATGCATCAGGCGCTTTGTACCGTTGCCAGATTACAGCATCCGGAGTCTCCAATAGCGATCGGCGTCCTACGTTCTTTCAGCATCCTCTGCATCTGATAGACGTATTTTGGCGTCGTTTTGTTGACTTGGTGGTCTTATCTGGGACAAGTCAGAGTTCCTTATTGAAAATGTAATTTTTTATTAGTTTGTTTTAGTTGTACCAGTATTCTTAAGTAATAATTATGGCCTAATGCATCCTCGCGAGAGGATGACTTAAGTCGAAAATATACTTTTCATTATCTAAAAAATACATGACAAGGTAATTAAGCTAGGAGAAACTGACAAGGTCAAGTGATAGCCTTCCAAAGGGTATACATGACTTCAATCTAGCGATGCGCAAAACAAGGATGGAGATTGTTGATAAATCCCAAATCGTTTTGTGTCCAGGTGAGCGAAATGCTCTACGGATGTGTTATGTGCATGTCCTTTTTTTCACGATTCCACTAAGAAAATGTTTCTTTCATTCACAACGCCAAGTCCGAATCATCGTCTTCTCCAACATCTGAAAGGAAACGGCTCTCCATGTTCTTTAATCTTTACCGACACGACCCCGGACTCCGAGTCGAGAAACGGACGGACGACCTCCGCCGCGCCTACAAAACCAACCGCTCAGGCTGCCTCCTCCTGCCGACTCGCCGCCGAGCCACAAACTGTCGCAGCATCCTCCGCCAGCCGATCCGAGCATCCGACATGCCGCAAACCGCCGCCACCGAGTGCTGCGGCGGCCATCCTCCAGCCTGGGTCCTCCTCGACAGTACGCCTGCGCGCATCGGCTGCTGCGGCCACAACGAAACCACCGCGGAAACCAAGACGAGCGACGGCTACAACATCGTGGTGTCCTTCTCCGTGACCGACCCACCCGCGCTCTCCCGCTGCTTCGTCCACTGCCAGGGCGGAAGACCTCGTCGACGTCGGCGTCACCGGCACGGACAGCGCCGTCGTCCTCGTACGCGTCACCTTCGCCCCGCGCCACGACAGATGGAAGTGTTAGATGTTTTGGGCCATGGGCTAAATAATTTCAAATAAATCCCAAAGGCCCACTCTCACTCCGACCTTTGTGGGTGCGCGTGAGCGGCTAATTACTTTCGTATTTGCTGCGACGTGTGTATAAATATGAAGCGAGACGTCGTCCTCAGCACTGAGAGATTCATCTCTACCTCGCCACAGTACTGGCTACGTCTTTCTTCGCCGGCAATCCCACTGTAAGAATTTCGATTCTCTCTCTGTTATTTGTTCTCGCATTCTCTCTGCTAGTATCAAATCATATACTTGTGATATATGATGTTGGTCTTTTTCTTATTATCAAAATTAATTTATACATCACTAAATTGCTCTTATTTCTAACATGAACTTCACTGACATGTTCGTGTACCGCGCCGGCCCAGGTGAACCGTCTCTCCACCTTCTGCCGCGCCCCTATCCGCTCTACATATGCTCCGCGAACATGTCGGCGTGCTATCCCGTGGCGATGGCGAGCACTACTCCGTCGTCGTCCCCGAAGCCCGGTTCGAGTACGGCGGCCGGACAGACTACGACCTCTACGTCTTCTCGTCCGAGACCATATCGTGGAGCACCGTCCTTGCTCCGGTGGCCGTCGACGGTGACACAGACTACGATCTACTGGCGATGCATTACGCGACCAAGGTGATCTCCAACGGAGGAGTCTGGCTGGCTTGGATCGATCTCCGGCGAGCAGTGGCGGATCTACAGGGTACGCCGGGTATGCCCCGGCATTCCCTGAAATTCTGGCGAGCAACAAGTATATACATATCGTATACATGTATTTAAAAAAGAAAAAAATAAAACACAGCCGAGAACTGTGCTGCCTGAGAGCGATAGCGTGAGGCAGGCCTCTACCGAGCGTTAGGCCCACGCGGCCCATGCGGCCACCGTTCGTTGAGTCTTCTGACAGATCGGGGCAGCGCCGCCGTTCGACTTCTAGTCTTTGACGGTTCGTCAATCTTCATCGCGAGACGCCAGTACGCATCACGATGTGAATCACAGTGGGTTCACGCCGTCGGCTGTCGCTCGTCACTGTCCTTGTCCGGTCGACCGTGACGTGAGATTCAATCTTTGATCTTCGGCTTTTAAAACAAATCATATGTACTGTAACTAATTACTAATTGCTTAGCACTAAAATTATAAAATCATCTATCATGCGGATGCAGGAGCGAGGTCGAGGCTTTATCGTTGCCTGGCACGAAGTGTAAGGATTCGTCCCAAAATCATCTAAGTCTCTGCTATATATTTCAGTTATCAGTATGACTTTTGAAACTATTTATTGTATTCAGTCGATATGATTTTAATTTAATTCATAAATTTAAGCTTTATTGTATTACTTTGTGCATATATATGAATTATGGTGTCAATTTTATAATTATTACTGAATTGGTAAAATAAATTTACCAAATTATATATGAAATTTTTTTAGAGGCATACCCTGATGAAAAATCATAGATTCGTCACTGCCGGCGAGGTGTGCTGCTGTGCAACGTGGTCGACCACGGCGACGGCAGGCGCCCTGAGATGCGTCTGATCCAGCTGCCCTCGTTGCTGGGCGTCAACAAGTACGATTTCGCGCCCTGCGATGGTGCGGTGCCGCCTCTGCGTCAAATCCGGGACGTTTCCTGCCGGAACGACGGCTTGCTGAGGTTCGTCGAGATTGAGTACCCCGATTTGGACGACTGTAATGACACGCAGGTGGACAGCGACCATGATCACGAGGGAGATCGGTTCGGCGAGCTGCTGGGACCGGTGCTGCACCGTCGACTCCGCTGACCTCTGCCCTGCGGACACTTGTTTGCCTGACCTGTTCCCGGCGATCTGGGATGGCAAGAAGCTGACTTTGAACAAGGTGGCGAGTTCGTCCCCCACGCTAGACCTGTATGACGACGATGTTTTCTACATTATGGCCAAGCTGAATCCTGTTGAGGACACAAATAGCTGGGTGCTTGCCGTCAATGCCAGTGATCTGACTCTGCAAAGGGTTATGCCGCTTTCTAGTGACGAGATTTATTTCGATCCTACGTACCGGCAGTGTGCCTTCTCCAAGCACCTCAAGAAATAAGTTCCAGGCGATTTCACTGTTGCCAACTACCTAATTAATATAATAATAATAATTGTTTGAAGAACTTGGTTACAGTAATCAGCTACTCCGTCGTTTTCTTTAGGCTTCACGAATAGCAAATGAGTCTCTGTATGTTGTGTTCTGAAAGACTGAAACAGCTGACATTGCACTGTTCTTGTTCCGACCGCCACCTAGAGGCGAGGAATTGCTCATTAGACAAAGATGGAAATGAATAGACAAGGTGGATATTGGGGTAACATGAACAACGGTCGGATGAGGGCCGCGGCCTCCCAACCCTAGCCCGTCGTGCCCCACCCCCCGGCCGGCGGCCACTCCGGCCCCAGCGCCTCGCCACCCCTCCTCCCCCATCCACTCCTGTCTTCTTCCCGCCTCGCCTCCACTGAGCTCCTGATCGAGCGGCCATGCTCTCCCCGTCAGGGCTCCGCTGGCGGCGTCGGTAGGCGATGGCGCGGACCCCTCGACCTCCGCTGGGTGTGGATCTGGCGGGCCGCGCCCGTCCTCAGCTCACCTAGCGCGGCCACCGCCGGGACGCCTAGTTGTCGCGCCCCCCACGGAGGGCCGCCGCCGTCGGAGCTGGGGGCCGCCAGCGCGGATGTCGCGCCGCCCGCTGCGGCTGGGCGCTTGGGGGCGGCCATGGTGGCCGCGCCGCGCCTGGAGGGTCCAGGCCAGGCTCCTCGCTGGTCGTGGCAGGGGCTTCTCCGCCTGTGGCCTCCGTGGTCACGACGCCGCTCCCTCCGCCATCCCCCACCTCCCCTCGCGCTGCCGGCGTTTCCGCTGGAGACTGGTGCTTCCATGTGCCGTGCCATGGTGGTGCTCCCTGGCCAGCCATCCTCGGATCCCCAGGCCATGGCTGGACCGAGCTTGTGCATCGCCGACGCCGCAGTCCAGGATGGGTGTAACACTCTAAAATTTGCATGATTTTAAAATAGCCAAATTGAATTAATTATGCAATTTGTGAGCATTTAATGTAGGAGAAATAATAATTTTTATAAAATTAAAATCAAATGTACACAAGAAGCATGTCTGTGCATTCATGTCGCTGCATAATTTTTACTGTGATGTTTGGATTTTGTTGGGTTCGGTTTGGATTTTAAAATCCTTGTGAAATATTTGAAAAAGTATTCAAATAAAAGGAAAAGTATTTCCTTTCCCCTCCCTCACCCTTTCTTCATTTCTGGCCCAAACGGCCCGCTCGGCCTGCTCTTTTCCCTCTCCTCCCCTTGGCCCGAAGGCCATTTCAACGCCGCAGCCCGCTCACCTTTTCTTCTTGGGCCAGCCCAGGCTGAAGCCTGCTCGCCCTTCTCTTCTCCCTCCCGGGCCGAAAGGCCGAGGCCCAGCAAGCCGCAGCGGCAGGCCACCTTCCCTTTCCTCTCTGTGTGACCGCCAATTGGGTCCCACTTGTCAGCGCCGTCCCCTTCCTCATGCTCGAGTCCGAGCAGGACTCTGCTCGAGTCCGTCGCGCCTACGCTTTGCGCCTTGGTGTGTCGTCCACGTGAAGCCACCCCATAAATAGCAGCAGCCGCGCACCGTGTCGCCCTCGCCCGAATCCTTGCGCAGCACCGCCTCTGCTCGAGCTCCAGCCACCGCCGTGAAACCCTAGCCGCCGTCGTTCAGCTCGGGATCACAATTTGAAGCCGCACCGCCTCCACTGACTTGCCGCCGGGTTTCTCCTTGACCTAATGAACTCGTCGAGTTCCTTTTCCCTCTTTTTCTCACTCTGGTTTGCTCACGGATGCTCACCGGAATATGCAGGAAGCTCGCTGTCGTCGTCTCACGTCGCCCACTTGCCACAGTCCGCCCCAGCCTTCATCTTCACGTCAGGTGAGGTCTCCTTGAGCTTCTCGTTTGATTGGTACCGATCTCGATTCAAACCGTGGCCCCTAGGGCCGGATTCAAGTTCGCCGGCGAGTTCCGTTGCCGCCGGCCATGGCCGACCGCCGCGTCGGTCGTCTTCGCCGGCAAGCCACCTCCTCCCTCATCCGCCGATCTAATCTGAGCGGGGGCTATATGGCTCTGGCTCCAATTATTCATAAGACCTTTTCTAGCAAGTTAGAGGATCTGCGAGTTGAGTATAGGGTTGTTTCTTCATTGTGTGTTATAACTGGGATGTGCCACATTGGGAGAGGGGTTTTCTATATTCAATGACCCTGCGGCCCTAATTTGTTAGACGAACCTATGAGTGGCTTTAGGTGGTTTTCGTGTGTTTGGGAGTTGCAAACCCATATGTTAGAAAATCATGACCCGTAGTGAAAGTGTACACCTCTGCGCAGAGTTTAAACCGATATATCGTCCATGCTCATGGAAAGAGCGGCTTTGGAGACTTTTATAGAATGGATCATTAATCCAAATGGTGCTATATGTTAAAGTTGTTTTTCATCATTTTCTTAGTTATGTTTAATTGATCATGTGGTTATGGGATGCTACTACCTTGATGCTAATTGCTAAAATATGACATACACTAAAAAGCTACTTACAGTCAAACCATGTCAACTTTTATTGAGCTTCATGAACCCCTTCTGTGCTTGCTAAGTACGTATGTACTTACACTTGTTTTATTTCATTACTTGAAAAATCTTGGATGGGTAACAGATCAGGATTGGAGTGAGAGCTATCGACATGACTACTAGCTTGTGTTAACCAATTGACGTGTCCCTGTGGCGGAGCTATCATCTGGAGTTATCTTAGTTACGTCTTATTTTTGTTAAAGACTATGTTATGCTATTCATGCGCTATGTAATAAACTCTGATTTGGTACTATTTATAATTTGTCAACTTATGTGTGCGACATCTTGGGTAGCATGTAAGGCTTTTATATATCTTATTTTAGTACTTTAAAAATGAGATATGATAATGGGGTTGTCGCCCGCACGCCGGCATCGACCAAGGCCGCTGCCTCACTGAACCTAGAGGTGGGGGACTGTAACACCTCTAGTCTTATATTAACTAAAACCTGCCATGTCATCATATGCACTGCAAAGCATTCATGATTATTTCAACCTTGATGTGCATTAACTAAAACAAGTTTATATTTCATAGGTTGATTGTGTTTCTGGAATGTGTTGTCACATAAAACCCTACTTTCGAATATCATCTCAAATGCTTGATTTATATTCTATGTACTTGAGGTGTAAACCGTGTTTACACTAGTGTCAAGCATAGTGTATAAATATAAGTCCAACCCTAAAAATGATTTCCATATTTGAAGTTGAATTTGGATTTCAAAGCTTATTCCCAAGTCTTTCAATTCAAATTTAAATTCAAATTAGAAAGCTATAAAATATTTTTTTCAAAAGTCAACTTGGTCAACCAAGGGTGTCATTGGGTCATTGACCTAAAACAATCCTTGGAAGATGTTTATGATCACTAATAATCAACCAATTAACTTAGAAACCAAATCGAGTTTGAATTCGGTTTTAAAAACCCTTTATTTCAAAACCTAGTTTTATCCACTTTTCTGTAATTCAAAATCTATAAGGAATTTGGGGATACTCTAAAAATATAGTTTGTAGATCTTGACAAGAGCTACAAAGTTGGTATTCAAAGTTTTTCAAGTTTCCAAAAATAATTTCAAATAAATTTAAAAATACAGTTTTTTAGAATTTTTCCCTTTTGATTTCAAAATCATAATTTAAAAATTATGCATAATTTGAGAAAACTTTGTATATGAAAAATGTTTGGTTCGACAATTTGAATATTTCATATTTTTGAAGATTTTCAAGTTTTATTGAAAAATCAAAAGTAATTTCAAATATTTATTTCTAGGGTTTTATTCCCCTTTTGAATTTGAATTCATATTTCAAATTATATATAGAATTTGAGGATGTTAGTTAAATGAAAAGTGTAGCTCTTGAAAAGTTATCCAAATTATATTTTTGGAGATTTTTAAGTTCTTATATAAATTTTTGAGTAATTTGTTAATTTTGATGAATGACATTTCTGTAATTTTCTTGAACAGTACCGGGACCTATGAACTTCAGCCATGGCCGGCTTTTCACGCCGCGCCGCCGTCCACCGTCGCACATGCCGGTGAGCTGCGGCCGCCAGCTCGCCTCTCACGCGCGAAGCTTCGCCATAGCCGTGTCGCCCGTCCATGCTTCGCCCCTGTCCTATAAATAGGCATAGCCGACCGTCGTCTTTCTCTTTTCTCCCTGCCGCCACCGCCGATGACCTCGCTCTGCCACTGAAATTCGCCTTCGTCGCTCCATCTTTGCCCGATTCATCTTGCTAGAAGTTCTGCAACGTCGTTGCGCTTCATTTGAGCTAGTCCGTGCTCGCTCTCCCCACCCGTAGCGCCATCTCGCCGTCGTCTTCTTCACGGCCGGTCGCCGAGCCGCCGTGGAATCGCCACCGTCTACCACCACCAAGGTCGATTATTTATTTCCATTGACCTTGCTATCATGTTCTCCATGTAGTCCTGCCCCTCATGCGCATCTTGGTCGGCTTGATGGTGCACAGAAACCACCGTGACGCCGCCCTTGCCATCAGAGCTCCGCCGCCGCCATCAGCGCTGCCGACCGCAGCTCGCCTCCGACCGTCTTCCAGTCAATCAACGTGCGCACCGTGCCCGTGGTGAGCTCCTACACCTCTCCATGCTTTAATTTTCACCTGCTTTGCACCGTAGTGGTCGACCGACGTAGCTCGCCGTCGGCACGATCTTGCCAACGCCGTCGCGCGCGTAACCGTTTAAGCTAGGGGCTAAGAATAGCTTCATCTTTTGGTTTAACGAGTTAGCATCGATATCCTACACCTGCCCTTGCACTCGCCGTTGCCGGAAATCACTCCGATGAGCGTTGCCGCCGCGCCCGAGCTCCGCCGTGCTGTCATGATCGCCGGCGAGCCGGCTGCTCTTGCTCCGCCACTCCATTAGCTACCTCGATCGACTCGCCGTGTCGAGTTGAGTTTGTAGGGTCAAACCTCGTACCCGAAGACCCCGCCGCCGGCGAGAAATCACCGGTCAACCGTCGCGCCGCCGTCGGTCAGCGCGGGGACATTGTGCTTATTCTATTTTTTCTATTTCCAGAAAATGATTTAAATGTTCTTTTCTTTAGAAAATCATAGTAATTCATGTATAGCTCTAAAAATTCTGAAAAGTTTTGTGTATGTTTTCTATGATGTCATCTATCCAGGAAAAATATGAAATATCAAATTTGAGTACTTTTTGTATAAGTTAAAATTAGCCCTTTTAATTGAAAAATGCACCTTCAATGATTTTTAATAAATAAAATAATTGGATTTTATTTCTAAAAATTGTTTTGTCATCTAATTAGGTCAAGAGCTTTTCAAAATAAAATTTTGAGCTCAATTAGACAACTTTAATTTTTATGCCTTTATTTTATACTTTTAAATAATTAATTAATCTCTTTAAATAAGTTTAATCATTATAGGGTTTGTTTGACTTTGGGATTGATTGTTGATCTTGGGTCATTAACCCTAATGACCTTTGGCACTTTAATTAATTGTTTGCGCTTACCTGGATCATGTCATTAGGGCTTAATTAACGTTATTTCATGTGTTTAATAACCTTCTTAAATGACGTAGTTAACCCTAATGAACTTAGTAAGTAAGTTTTAGTTGGCTTGCAACTTTATCGTGAAGAAAAGTTGTACTCAAGCCTTTAAACTGGTCATGCATCCATCGAGCATCATGTCTACTATTCCATCATGTTGAAACATATGCTTTTATCGTATAGTTTCCGTTAACGGAGAGTTTAATGTGTCGCACCAGATCCCAAGGAAGAGCAGACTCAGGAGTTGGGAGTTGATCCAGAACTCGAGACCATCTTCTCCGAATACCAAGGCAAGCCCCGGATGCATTCAAACCCTATTCTATTTTATAAAGGTTTTATCGCTTCGATTATGAGATGTTGCATTAAGTAATAGGAGTTGAGTGAAAACCTACCAACTGCATTACCTGTCTTACTACCTTATTCCTTGTTACCTGTTACTTGAAGATGCGTAGTAATGCTTAGCCCTGTTTAATTAGTTAGGTTTTTAAAAGGTAAAAGAATGAAAAAGATGAGAATGGCTTTGTTTGGAGTATTATGATGATAGTTAATAAATCGAGTCCGGACGGTTAACTTGCATTGGGAAAGGAGTCCCTCTGTAGTGTTTTCGTCTGTTGATGCCCTAGGTCCCGTGTCGATGGTGAATCGGTGATATCGAGAAATTAGAAAATCCACAGGCATGAAGTGAGATACAGTGGGCCAGAGTCCCCACGTATGTCATGGAGTGATTTATAGTGGGCTAGAGTCCCCACATATGTCACAGTGTGTTATACTGTAGGTTTAAGTTCCCATGTATATCGGTACACTGGGTCGAAGTACTCATGTGTATCATGTGGTGATATATGGCTGCGGTTGTTATCCCGGTATATCTATGATTTGCTATGCATCGGAGTTAAAGTCTCCGGTATATCAGTGATCTAGGTCCCAGCTGGGTATGAAAATGGATTCGAATCACCGTTGCTTCTCAGAGAAGAAGACTCGATCGGTGTTCATCATCGTAGTAATAACTTGAATAATGATTAAGGTTTAAGAAGGAAGTTGGCTGGTAATTTTGATCTTGAGCAAGACAGCTTTTCTTTCTTTCAAGCTTTTCTACAAAATTTCTTATCTCCTGCAAGCCTTACCTTGTCCCTCTAGCCTGCATTTCCTGAGTCTTCACCCCTCTTTTTCGTCGGGTCAGTCTTGTTGAGTACTTTTGTACTCAGGGTTTGTTGAACCCTTGTTGCAGGTGAGCCTCATGGGCAGGAATGCTTCGCATCCTGTTGCATGACCGTCGTCGAGGAAAGTGACGACGAATAGGATATCTCGCTCTTGGGCAGAGCATATAATCAAGGTTGATGTAATAAGTTATATTGTTATTCCACTGCTACTATGATTTGTAATAATTCAACTTATGATTTGTAAGTTGAAACTAAATGGTTTGTAAATTTATGTTATTATAATCCTTCCGCTCTTTTACTCCGATGTATATTATTTGTATAAAACTGTTGTAATACTACAATGTCTCTTTGTAATGATTGATCCTACTCGGAGAATTGTGGATGATTCAGGATTTATCCGACAGACCTTTTAAGTTTTATGGAACACATTCATGGTTATTTGGAGTCTGTTTAGACAATAATCATGCGTGTGGGTCATATGCTTTAGAAGGTTCTGCCACAGGGACACCTCAGCTCGGGTGGAGGCAATGGCCCTGGGCTCTTGCGCGTCGTCACCGATAGACATGGTCGTCATCGAGGACATCACGGTGGATGTGGATGAGGATTCGGACGCGGGCAAGGAGGTGGGGGCCACCAACCTCAGTCTCGACGCCTTCCTCATCAACCCATCTGCCTCGGCGCCGTGCTTGTCGTCTTCGATGCCCACTCGGACGAGGCCCTTGCGGCTTCGGCGCCCTGTTCGTCGCACGTGTCGGAGCCTGAAGTCATCCTCGTGCGGCCATCCGCCCCAAGCTCATCGCTGCTTTCCTCCGCCCTGGCCTCTCCTTCCCCTGGAGATGCTGTCGGGTTTCTTATGGGGGTCGCCGCTCCAGGCCGGCCGACAATGGATGTCGTCACCGTCAAGGATGCCTCCGACGATGAAGAAGATCTGACCTCAGTCTTCTCATCCTCCTCCACTGGCAGGCTTAAGCACCTGCGCGGGTGCGACTCCTCCGACAACGATGAGGAGGAGCGCAACCTCCTAGCAATGCGTCGTGCTGCCTCTCCTCTGGTCCCGGACGCTGGCGCTGCCGCCCCCTCTATTGTTGTGGTCGGGGGGAGCCCTCCTGGCGCCTGCTAGGGCAAGGCGGTGGTGTCGCCATAAGGTCTACATACCTGCACAGCGACGCCTTGGCCCGCTGTCAGTGCCGAGAGTTGCGGCATAGCAGCTCTTCGGCCCACAACCTCTGATGCCTCCGCGCGCTCGTCGAACTAGTGAGCTTCCCCGGCACCATGTCATTCGCACGGCTACGCCTATTGATGTTGATGGTTTCACTCTTGTGGTGAGCCACTGGCGAGGGCGTTGTCATGCCCCATGTCGCCATCAGCAGAGGCGGCCAGTGTCAAGCGCGCTCGTTGGCCTTTGCTTCAACTGCAATTACCGCCCGCCCCGACGCCTTCCTGTGGGACGCACGCAGGAGCACCATCTTCGCCCATCTGAGAGGAAGGGCCAGGATACGGCCGGTCACCAGGACTCCATTCACGCCGGCGGCAGGGCTACGAAGCTCCTCGCACTCCAAAACCACGCACGACCCCTATCCTCATCGGACAGATTCTTTGTCTGCCTCCTTCGACCATTGCGGATGGCTGCCCGCAGCACTCAGCCCGTCGTCGACGTTGGCGAAGCAGGGCCAAGCGGCCATGAAGGATCAGCATAGCCCATGACAACGCAGCCGCTACCTCTGACCCGGCACTTGTGATGTGCAAGGTTGAGGGCCCTCCTGTCTGGTCGACCCGATGCTTGATGAGCTCGTAGCCTGCCTCATCACGTGCTCATCCCTACAGGTACCGTTGTCACCGCCTCGGTTGATTCATTTATCCTTCGGGCTGGACGAGGCGGTAGAGGATGACGCATTAGGGGACTCTCCGCTGCCGACCACCACCACCGCTGAGGTGCTGGTGCCGGACCCTTCCCCATGCAGGGATTTCGATCCCATGGACAACGAGGCGGAGGCTTGCCGCATTGCGGCGGAGGCCGCCCCGGCATCTTGCTTGGGGACCCCAGAAGCCATTGCGGCATCCGTGGACGACGCTTTGGCATGGTGACTGCTGACCTCTCGGTCCACGAGCCAAACAACGACGTTGACCTGGACCCGGCTACCTCTGACCTTGTGGTCGAGGCGCAGGTGGACGTCATCGAGAACGCCCGTGACGCCTCACCGCCGTCTCCCGCCACCGTGGGACGCACAACACCCACGGAAGCGTCTGTCGCATCATTCATCGGCAGCCTGACGCTGCCCATCGAGTCCCTCCTCATCGCGGTGCCGCCGAGGCTGCGGGACCTTCCGTGTGGACGACGACAACTGGCGCGTGCGACACAGCGACTGCCTAGCAGCTAAATCCGTCTGCCGCGACCCGCAGCCGGAGAGGCAGGCTCGCCGGGTTATGCTCAGCAAGAGGGGTGAACTGCCGGCAAACGAGGTCAACAATTGTCCGGACCCTAGGATTGCCATAAGATTTCGCGAGACTTTCTTCGGCGACAACGTAATGTCTTCTTGCAGGGAGTCCATGAGGGAGCTATTTCCGCAACTGTAAGACCGGGCGGCGCGCTCCGCGTTGCGGCGGACTTAGGCGCTGCAATTGGACCCTCTTGTCGTACAATAGTTTAGTTAGTTAGTACAACCCACTCGCTCCACCGTTTTAGCCGGTGATTTATGTAGTGTACTTTCTTACCGTGCTCTATGGCAACTCGCCTGCGAACGCGACAAGACGTGTAATCAACATTCTAATTTCCCTTAAAGCAATACCGGCTAATTGTCTGTTCTCGAAAAAAATGAATAGACGATGCCAAAATTAGAGTAATATGTTGATACAAAGAAAAGCTTCTAGTCTTGCATTATTTTGTCAGGCCTTTTCTACCTTTTGTCCTACAACACGCACTACGGTAGAGGCCTGGATCTTTTGTCAGAGGAAGCGCTCGTAGCCTCTGCAAGATACTATGATAATATGCACTCTCGAAGCCTCTGCAACTCGGCGAGATTTTTTTCGCGACCAAACATATATGCTTGTATTTCATTAAGAGAAAGAGATGGTCAATATATTCCAATGATAGTTGGAGACGAGCGGCCAACAACGATCATCGAAAGAAGCAATAAACCTAGCTACCGGATGTTTGTAAAACCTTATTACACAATAACCGGGTTGCGCGACCATAGACTAACGAATGTGTCGATGGTGTTGAAACCTGCTTCACACCATAGCTCAGCCTCCTGTCTCACCGCGATGAACAGCTCCTGTACCGTCGCTGCCTTCCCCCTGAAAACCCTGCAGTTCCTCTCCTTCCATACTGTCCAAGCGAAGAGTAGCGTCAGTGTGTCGAAGGGGGGCCTGTCTTCCGCACCGAGACGCTGCCGCAGCTCTGCAAGATATTAAGATACTATGACAATACGCACTCTTGATGCCAAAATTGGAGCAATATATGTTGAAACTGGGAACGATATGGAACACTTGCACGACGGTTTCAGCTAAGGCCGGACTCGCCCATGCTCTCGCCGCAGTCGCCGCGCGCTGGTGGCGTGGTGACTCCGGCAACCGGTACTGCGTCTCAACTCTCAAGTGCACGCGCGCGCGCTGGCCCTCTCTCTGCAGTGCTAGAAACCTTGTGCCTCGCTGCCCTGTGCCCTCCTTCTCTTCATTGTGCCTCGCCGGCGGCGGCCGGCCTGCCATTGGCGTCGCAGACGTAGAGGATGCGGCCGTCCACCAGCTCCCTTGGTCAGCAGGCACCGACGTTCATCGTGAATACATGAGCAATTCGCATCGCATCTTGTTCCAGTCCGCCAACCGTGTTCACCCGGCCGGTTCAGGGAAAGTTTACCGACGTCCGACGAGTCCAGAGTCCAGACCAGACTCCGAGTCGAGAAGACGAGAAACGCACGGACCCTCCGCCGCCTACAAATCCATGTAACTCCGGCTGCCTCCTCCTACCGACTCGCGGAGCCGCCAACCATCGCCGGCCGGCCCGGCCGCATCATATCCTCCGCCAGCCGATCCGAGCACCCGATCCGCAAAGCCGCAAACCGCCGCCGGCACCCAGTGCTGCGGCGGCGATCCTCCAGCCTGGGTCCTCCTCGACACGCGTGCGCGCATCGGGCGGTGCGGCTGCGGCCGCGACGCGACCACCGCTGCCGAAGCCCGGACGAGCGACGGCCACGCCATCGTGGTGTCCTTCGTGCACTGCCCGGGCCTGACAGCGGAAGACTTCGTCGGAGAGCCTCGCGTCACCGGCACCGACGACGCCGTCCTCCTCGTACGCGTCACCTTCGCCCCGCGCCACGGCCCACGGCAGATGGTCGGATTTGATCGACATGTTCCTATACGTAATGACATGGAGTTTAGGTGGACGGCTAGCTACCATGTTCACGAGGCACATCTGTTCCGAGAACTGCTGGCAGTGGTGCTGTACCATCGACTCTGCTCACCTCTGCCCAGCTGAAACTTGCTTGCCTGACCTGTTCCCGGAGATCTGGGACGGCAAGGAGCTGACCTTGAACAAGGTGTTCAGTTCGTCCCCCACGCTGGACATGTACGATGACAATGTGTTCTACATGATGGCCGAGTTGGATGCTGGTGATGACACAAATGGCTGGGTGGTGCTTGCGGTCAATGCCAGTGATCTGACTCTGGAGAGGGTTGTGCCGTTTTCCAGTGAGATATTGCCAGTGACCGGTTCTATCTCGATGTTCCTTCTCCAAGCACCTCAACAAGGCTCCAGGCGATTTTACCGATGCACGTTGCCAAGAACCTAGTTAATATAATTGTTAGAAGGGAAACCTATCACTTGGTTATTACAGTAGTTTACCGATGCATCTGACGTGATTCGCGTAGCTGACCTGTGTGCATGTGCTCTGGAACAGCTGACGTTCCATGCTTCTTGTTCCCAAATCGCGAACAATGGGCAAGCGCGCTTTATCGGACGGGAAGAAAACGTGCGTCGGAGGAGCCAGGAAAAACAACTGTTTGTGTTGCTTAAATTTCGCCCAAAATAATGAGCCAGTAACGAAGATGAGCATCTACATCATGGGGAGAATCTGAGAGTCTCCCACGTCAGCGTCATCTCTGTTGGTGGACTCGCCGCCTTCGCCGGACACCTCCTCCAGCGACCGCCCCTTGGGCTCCGGTAGGAAGCTGGTGAAGAGTATCCCCAGCACATTGGCCGCGGCGAGCACGAACAGGGAGGCGCGCACGCCGATGCCCGACGGGTACCCTGACTCCATCGCCTCGCTACCGTCCGCCTTCTGCCCGGCGTACATGAACCCGAACGTCCCGACGATGGCGCCGACCCTCGCGGCCGCGGCCGATATCCCAGTGGCAGGTCGTGCGCAGGTGCGCCGGGAAGATCTCCGACGGCAGGATGAACGTCGTGCTGTTGGGCCCGAAGTTGGCAAAGAAGAAAGTGAAGGCGTACATGAGCACCAGCCACACCCGCCGCCCGGGGCCGATGAGGCTTTCGTAGAAGGCGGCGACGACGAGCATGAAGCCCATCATCATGGCGAATCCCAGGAACTGGATGGGCTTGCGTCCGACGACGTCGACGAAGGCGATGGTGAACCAGTAGCCCGGCAGCGTGCCGCAGAGCGCGATGATAGCGTGCGCGCGGGCGACGCGGTAGGCCTCCTCGAGCGCGCTCATGGTGCGCGCCCTGGGGACCCACCTCACGTCGCTGAAGATCTTCTCCTGCAGGATGTTCTGGGAGTAGAAGACGATGTCGCCGAGCCAGCCGAAGAAGACCTGCCCCACGATCATGCCGCAGAAGGTGACGCCGCTGATGGCGGCCTCCAGCCTCGGAGGGAGCCGCCCGGGCTCCCCGCCGCGCCCCGGGACGTCGTGGTAGTATATGCGGCCCAGGAGCTTGGTCACCAGGGTGATGCAGAAGAGGTCGTACGCGTCGGCGAAGAAGCCCACGCCGGCGATCACCACCGCGCGGACGTGGTACCGCTGCGTCTCCGCCACGTCCAGCGCGTGCAGCACCTGCAGCTTCTCGAACGTCATTGCCAAGCTCGAGGCCTGGCGGGGTTGGCACGAGGCAGGGACGAATCTACCAGTGCTCAGCTCCCGACGGCTAGCTTTATATAAGCAGGCGGGCTTGGCAGTCCATTTGACGCGTCGAACGCGACAAGGGCAAGATACGCCTATACGAGACGCGTCGTAGCTGTCGCTCGCCGCCCCCGCGACCTGCCCATTTGATTTGACACTGACGCTAGCATACCGCAGAAACAACAAGCAGCCCAGCAGGTGTCAGAGTGGCAGGTGGAAATTCCGAGGCACGGTGCAGGTGCAGTCGCAGAGCTGTGTCAAGGTTGAAGGTGCAGTCGCAGACTCGCAGAGGTGTGTCAAGCTTGAGAACAGAATATCCTAAATAACGATGCTCAATAAACCTTCTGGAGGCTAGTGCTACAGTGTTGTTATTGTTATGGCAAGATGCATAAATCCGCCTTGAAATGGAGACACCATCTACGGCCAAAAATCGATTTTACCGCAGTTGGTAATTTGACAATATTTGAAAATAGGTGAAGTAAAAAAGTTCATAGCCTTTTCAAATGAAATTGTAAGGATGGTCACTACATGTCTGTAGTTGACAAATGTTCTATTTAAAATTATGTAGCACTTCAAATATACATTTTTTTGATCTAAAATTTTGAAATTCAAATCTAACATTAATGGCCTTTTCTAAAGTTTTAGTACTCAACGGATCTAAAGTTTTAGGCTGGGTACACCGTCAAGGTCCTAATGTAGTTTGACCTCTCTGAGGACCGGTGTGTAATTTGGCCGTTTATGTAAAAGCTAACATTAGAAGAAACACGGAGCCCAAGATGACGTGAGGAGTAAACTTTTTTAAAAAAGCTTCTTTTTAAAGCATGTTTATGTAAAAGCTACAAAGAACACACCTTATACAAATTCCACATAAAATTCATTTTACTTCTCCGGAGAAAGTGCCACTTTTAGTAAAATTCTTAATACAGTCTAACTCAATCTATTTTTTATGAAGAGAACAAAACAGAGCATCCTGTATTCCTGTCTCAAGGCAGTTCTGAATTATTCTCTCCAGCAACTACCAAAGAACAAAGATTGGACCCCCGATACACTGAGAATCAATTGATAGAGTTCTCAGCTTGTCATCAACAAAGAAATGTTCAAAATCCTGTCATGGTAATGCAAGAGTTAATTAATTAGAATAACTTGACTTCTTCTGGTTTTCAGTTCCGAGTTCCGACATGTCTATTGATTGGTTTCACCTTGTCTGAATTAAAAAAAATATATCAATCTCCGTGTTAAAAAAGCGAACAACTGTTTTTTAGAAGAAAAAACTCTGCGAAAAGGCATTGCATATGAGCCAGCATCATATGGGTGGTAGGGTTTTAGCTGAGGCAGAGGTTATGAAAGAAATGGACATATTGGAGCCGCATGGGAGAGGCTGCAAGTGGTGGCAGTTAACTCGGACCACTAGCAGCTGCATCCAGCATCCTGCTGCAGGCCTGCAACCGCTGGGAAAAATGACTGATGGAGAAATTAGGAAGGAGTCACGAGAGGATGACTCATATATCTATGGAGTAAGTAAGTATCTATTCGGCAGTTGTAACATCGCTTCATCTACCTGGAATATGATAGTATCATACAACAACTTGGAAAAGGCACCCACGAGACCACAAATTAATCCAGGGTCGGAAAGAAGAGGTGTATTTGGTGTTGGGTTATGTGTTTACTTATTTGTATTTGGTTGTGTTGGAGAATGAGAATAATCTGAATTTTAACGTGACTATTGCAGAGGCGCTTAGAAGGCCCTGTTGTTTGGCTATGTGATTAGTGAATTTGTCTCTATCTTTGAGTATAGTCAGTTTCATCTAGCTGATAATATTATATAGTGAAGATTGTCAGTTGGTGCTTGTTTTTTTCATAAGAGTTTTTCATGTAAAAAGTATATTTCTTTTAATAAAAGGTTTTCTACACTTTGTATATTTAAACAAACATGTAAATGTACATGTTGGGGGCCAATATTTTTTGGCCCACGAGAGAATGACCCATCGAACTCCTGACCCGCTAAATACGGGCTTCAAAGCCTTGTAACCAGAGGTGAGCCCCAGATCCGCGAACGGCTGACCCGGAAAGGTATGAAG
>CM041630.1:24737586-24795541 GCA_023333625.1 Bothriochloa decipiens
GGACTGGAGCTATCTGTGGCGAGTTCTTTGGATAATCCCATATGTAGCTAGTTAAATCCAAATCCAGTCATGTTGACTGTATGAATTTATGATTCAGGTACCTCTGTTGAAAATTCTAATAACCATACTCATGTTTGAATAGTGGAAATGTGATAGTTATGTATTGGCTTAAGTAATGATTTCACATCAAAGTTTTATTCTTGAATGATCACGGTTTTAGATGTCTGTCCACAGCTTGTTTCATGGCATGTTGAGGAAGAAAACACAATTGATAAGTGCAGCATTGCACTCCAAACTTCTCATCGTGAGACTTCAGGGAGATTTGAGAAATCAGTTGTAACCTAGTTGGGTGATCAACAATTCCTTTCTCTGTGTAGGAGTAACTGTAATCATAGCCAGCAATCCTTAGTTCTAGATGTTCACCATATTAACGCAATCTTAGTAGAACATACTGGGTTCAGTTAAAAAAAATGTGTTGGGATGGTGAAAGTTACAGTTGATAGTTATTTATGGGATTATAACAAGTAAATTTACAACAAATTGATATCTTTGATGATGGTGATGTCTATCCATGGATCAACTAATGCTAGTGTTGGGAATAAGAGTTTCTCAGGTGCTGTTCTGTTGGGCAGCTTGCTTCCTTGAGTATAGCACTGGTTTTTGCTTTGTGGATTGTGGAGCTACATCCTAGCTCTGGAACAGCCATCATCAGACTACAGTCATTTGTGTGTTCTTTTGATAATATAGTTATTTATGGGATTAGCTGGATAGTCTTTGTGATGTACAGTTACTCCCTTTCTACGGTAGATGATGTGACTGATTGTTTGCAGTGTTACAAAAGAAGCAGATTGTATAATGATTTTCGATGTATCTAGTCGGGAAGGATAAAAGCGGTTCGAAAGCAGTCGTTATGGGGTTTTCCTGTTTTTTAATCAAAATAAGTAATGGGTTATAAAAAGGTAGAAAATGATTGTGCTGAAATCACAAAATGTAAACATTCATGACTTGATAAAATGGAAATGGCATGATAATATGGATTTTCCTAAAGAAAATATATTTCACCTGTAACTGGGATGTTTTAGCTAACCCATGCCTCTCTTTGGCTTTGGTTAGTGCTGTTTCCTCATTACGCTGATTTCCTAGATCCAGTTATTTTGTTTTGAACAAGCAAAGCTTCTTGGTGCCTATACCACTCCCTTGTTTACATTTGGGATTCTATAATTTGCTGAATGGTTGCAGTAATTTTTTGTTGCAGGTCTGCGACGAGCTTGAAGACATGATGGAAGAAGGTGGTATACTAGTAGATTACCACGGATGTGATTTTTTTCCAGAACGTTGGTTTGACCTCGTAGTTGTGCTCCAGACTGAAAACTCAATTCTGCATGATCGCCTGACCGGCAGGTAATCCAAGTTGAATTTGACTTAAGTGCCTTTTAGAGTTTTAGTCACCTCCTCCAGCATTCTTATATTTGTGATTAAACTTGTTCAGAGGTTATACGGGTTCCAAGCTCACAAACAACATAGAGTGTGAAATCTTCCAAGTGCTCCTCGAGGAGGCGAGGGAAAGCTACAGAGAGGACATCGTGATGCCATTGCGAAGTGACAACGTGGAGGATATTAGTAGGAACGTGGGTGCATTGACAGACTGGGTAAACAATTGGAGACCTAGTTAACCTGTTAAACTATAGGATGCTGCCCTCTTGGGGCATTGCTGTCTCTCACAGAAAAGAAATGTCGCCTTATGCTTTGTGCATTTATCTGGATTGGGCGGACCATGTGCCATTTTCTAATGTACGAGGTGTGTATTGGTTAAAGAAACGAAGTAGTTCATAGTCGTCTTACTCTTTTCTTTTAATCGAGTGAATTAAATTAAATCATTAATACAACATTTCTTGAAGTTAATGTTTGCTACAGCCATAAGGAATGCCGTGATGCTACAAAATTCATGAGACGGTGTCATGACGTACCAAGGACATTAGGTGAGGGCGAAGTTGGATGGGACAGGACGATCCATGGATGTTGTATGGGATAGATTGATGGATGGATATTGGGACAGGATACTTTAGTTGGTATGGATGGAAGAAGCCATTTTTATAGTTGGATGGACCAAAGTATATACTTCATTTATCCCTTTTTAATTGTTATTGTTGGCCATACGTGATATAAGTTTGACTTGATTTATAGAAAATACGTGCAACATTTGTAGTTCTAAATAAATTTGTTAAAAAACTAGAGTTAAAGATTTCCTATTTCTAATGATATTAATTATATAATATAAATATTAATATTTTTTAATATATAATTACCGACAGTATTTTACGCAAGTGACAATTAGAAAGGGACAAAGGGAGTATGACTATAGTTTATTAATTATATCTATTATGTAGAAATAATACTCACAACTAATTAGATGGAGTGTGCTCTGGGCACTGACGTGGTGCGCTATGTCTGCAAACTATTCAACGTTAGTGTGCGCCCCATGTATGAATGTGCCAAGTCGTTGGTGTTCACTGGCCTCGTGGACTGTGAAAGGGGGACCATGGAGCGAGCTCGCTTAGGTTCAGCTATTCAACAACATTTTTCTCTTACAATAAATCAACATTAGCTAAAAACAGTTAGCCGAGCACACATAGACTCAGTCATTCAATAATATTTTTCTCTCACAATAAATTAACATTAGCCAGCCAGCTAGAAAACATTCTAGTGGATAGGGCGTTTGGCGGCAAAGCCCATTAGAATGTTGATGTGACCAGATGAGTTTGAAACAAGAGATTTGTAAACTCCCTCCTCGGATTGGTGGATGAATATGAAATTATCTCCAAATAGCATCATCATGTTTCTTGTCGCCAATTAATGTTTTAGCAATAGGAGTAGCATCCGGGTTGAACTAGGCCTGAACCAATTTATACGTCCAGAATGAAAATGATTACAAAATGAAGTAAATTTTTAATTTTTTTTATAAAAACCCTTGGGCAGCTTTATTGATCAAATATGGTTACATCATTTGCTAGTAGCTAAACAATAAAATCAGGGGAATCATTGTCCTAGATACAATTTGTTCTAGATACAGAAGCTTGCTTAGCTAACTCATGTGCCACTTGATTTGCATCACTGCTTAAATGCTCAATGAATATCTTTTGAAAGCCATTCCACACTATATTACATTTATCATAAATTACAGCAGCGGCGTTAGCAGTGAAGCAATCTTCACGACTTCCAAACAATCCATTTGAACAATAATTAATGAAGGAGACATGAGCTCTGGTTAATCCTACAGTCCGATTAGGTAGATTTTATGCTGGATGATTGCCTTGAATCATGCATTGTAGACATGTGCAAACAGCGCAGATGGCATGTTAGTTTTTTTTTTCTTTTTTTTTTTTGTAAACCGATGCCACACTAGCTTCAAAATACTTCGTTCGCAGTTATGAAGGTTATAAGAATAGTAATCCAAAATATTGACCAAAGAAAAAACATGCTTCAACAAGGACATACAGTGCTTATGTTCAATTCTACGTTTTCATGACAATGCAAAAGGCATGCTCCTTCACAATCATATCTTTATAAGCCCTGACGACGGCACACATGTTTACTAGATCATAAATGTGTATGACAAAAAGCGGATTAGCATATCATTTGCAAAATGTGCCAAGCTAGAATTAAGCGAACTGAAATATATGGTTTTTTTTCGTGGTGTTGGAGTAGAGTTTAGAATGTATGCAATTCTTTAAAATGGAACCCACATCACCATGATATCTTCAAAACAGTTGTGTGAATCTTCCACAGGAATGCTTTTTGTGAACAGTGCTGCAATTTTTTCTTTTCTTTTGGATCTCGAGTGCTATCTTCAAAATAGTTGTGTGAATCTTCCATCGGAAGGGTCATCAATTGTGTGGTGGCTTTCTACGGAAGACATCTGCCTCCTTGTCGTTCACGGAACCTCGCATAATTTAACGGCGTTGCTAGATATAGATGGAGACGTTACAACTTACTTTAAGAGCCGTTGTAGTGAGCAAGGGATTTTTTTTTTTGACTAAGCAAGGTTTTTGCACTCCTATTACACAATGCTGTATTGAGAAACAGAAAGATTGGCGGAAAAGAATAAAGAAAAATAAAGAATGATTTTCACATTAATTTCATCATATATATAAAATTCACCACATTTGTCTAATCCAATGTTGTATATATGTTTTTCCTTTCGTCCGACATGAACGTGATTACGGAACCCCAAATACTCCAACACATTAGTTTTTTTTAAAATACTCCAACACATTCTGAAAACTGATTAACTGCACGGAGGAAATGATTATCCAAACATTCCCGAATATTCCGAGAAACAGAAATTATTTTTAAAACAAAACGAATTTGCGACGGCACACGTGAAAAGGGAGAGAGGGGCTTTGCCTGTTGACACCTCAGAAGCCAGAACCCCACCTTCCGCCCTCTCTCTCTGTCTTCGTCCGGCCTCCGACTCCACCCAAGGAAGGCGCTGTAGACAAGAGGGGGAACCGCCGCACCGCAACGGGCCGGCGGAATGGCGGCGCCGCCGAAGGCGTGGAAGGCGGAGTACGCCAAGTCTGGGCGGGCGTCTTGCAAGTCGTGCAAGTCCCCCATCGGCAAGGACCAGCTCCGTCTCGGCAAGATGGTTCAGGCGACGCAGTTCGACGGTTTTATGCCCGTGCGTAATCTCTCTACCAGTGCCAGCTCTCCCCGCGCACATCGCAGTCAATATCCGCTGATAGATTAGCGAGTCTTCGTTAAATATTGGGTGGGTTCTGAAGGTTAGGGTTTAGGTGCCTCGTCGCGTTCTCGGGGGTTACTGTGGGTTGGGTCTGGAATGCAGGCCGTTCTCGGTGGGTTCTGTGGGTTGTGTCTGGAATGCAGGCCTTATTGGATTGGGGGTGGCCGGCTTGGGGGCATTTGCTATGGAAAATCTGCAGGCCTGATGTTGTGGTCGGGATTCATCCTGATCTGTGACTGTATAACGTGCATGGCAGTAATGCCACTTGATTTTGGTGCGTTTGATTGAACCTAGTTCCTTCATTCTGCTGTGCTCGTGCTGCATTCGGTTGGTATAGCATCGGTTGGTATAGCATCCATTTGTTGGATTATTATTATTATTATTTTTTTGCTGTGAAATCTATATTTTTGTGCTTATGAAAAAGCCATAAAAATGCCATTCAGGGGAAGGATATGGCACGCTTTGATATTTTCTGGTTATACATGCCACCTACATTTCATTATGTCTTTATTTTTTATAAAAAAACAAGGATAGAGTTTGGAACTATGTCTCGGTGATACTTGTGAGGTATAGGATTGGATGTGCACAACTATGTCTTGATGATAATTTTAAACAAGGATAGTTTGTGGAACTATGTCTTGGTGATACTTGTGAGGTATAGGATTGGATGTGCACAACTATGTCTTGGTGATAATTTTTGGGAACAGTGGAGTTGTATGACTGCCAATTCTCTTTGAAGGAACCTTAGGCTCCCTGTTTACTCCTTTCCAGATGTGGAACCATGCCAGGTGCATCTTCAGTAAGAAGAACCAGATAAAATCGTAAGTAGTTGTGTCTTTTACCTGTCAAGTAGATTTTTGGCTTAACTTTCTTAATTTATTCAGTTTCCTTTTATCTTTCGGGTATTGATCGTCAACATTTTAAATTGATTTGTAATTTGCAATCAGCTTCGATGATGTTGAAGGAATAGATGCACTTAGATGGGATGATCAAGAGAAGATAAGAAACTACATTGGGAGTGCCTCAGCTGCTACAAGTTCCACAGCTGCTACAAGTTCCATAGCTGCTGCTCCTGATAAATTTACAATTGAGATTGCTCCATCTGCCCGTACTTCATGTAGACGATGCAGTGAAAAGATTACAAAAGGATCGGTAAGTATATTTTGATTAATAAATTTATATGTCATCACTTCTTGTAAAGAGAATGTAAAGAGAGGTAGAGGTCGACCTAAACTAACTTGGGATGAGTCGGTTAAGAGAGACCTTAAGGAGTGGAATATCCCTAAGGATTTAGCTATGGATAGGAGCGCTTGGAGACTAGCAATTAACGTGCCTGAACCGTAATCTTTTTCTTGTACTATTTATGTGTTCTTTGTTTTCGTGCCTCTTTTGGGTTTCATCTCTAGCCTATCCCAACTTGCTTGGGACAAAAGGCTATGTTGTTGTTGTTGTTGTCATCACTTCTTGTGAAGCGTCATTGGTATTGAATGACACATGAGTGTTTCTTGACTGCTAGACTTTATTAAGTGTTTCTTTTGTTGTGCTTATATTATGTTCATAAACTAACTACCCCCTTTAGGCTTTAGTGAGCAGTCTTAAGTGTAATTTACATGTAGGCAGGAAGGCCACCTTTTGGATTTTTAGTCGAAAGCAATTGCATTGAATTTGCAATCTTATATGTATATTTTTTTTTTTGGTGGTGGTTGGTTCATAATTTTTGAACTTTGATCCATGCAATGTTGGTTCTCAACACTCAAGAATTGCATATTTACTATTAATTATTAATTCCATTAATGCTGAGCAAGTATGATGTAAAACATTTTTTTTTTGCTTGACCCAATTTTTGTTGTTAACAGTTTTATATGTTTGGCTAGGTCCGTCTTTCAGCAAAACTCGAGAGTCAAGGTTCCAAGGGTATACCATGGTATCATGCCAACTGTTTCTTTGAGGTATCCCCATCTGCAACAGTTGAGAAGTTCTCAGGCTGGGATACTTTGTCAGATGAGGATAAGAGAACCGTGCTTGATCTTGTTAAAAAAGATGTCAGCAAGGGTAAGAAAATTATGGAAATCAGATAACCTCACATACCTTTTTTTTTTCTTACTTATTAATCTGACTTTGTTTATTTTGCTCATCAAGAACAAACTAAGGGTTCCAAGCGCAAGAAAGGCGGAAATGATATGGATAGCTGCAAAGCTGCCAGGTTGGATGAAAGTACATCTGAAGGCACAGGGCGAAACAAAGGGCAACTTGTGGACGCATGTGGTTCCAATACTAGTTCAGCTGATACCCAACAAAAGCTTAAAGAGCAAAGTGACACACTTTGGAAGTTAAAAGATGAACTTAAGAGCCATGTATCGGCTGTGGAATTAAGGGATATGCTTGAGGCTAATGGGCAGGATACATCTGGACCAGAGAGGCACCTATTGGACCACTGGTAATTTGCTTTCTGTTTCCTCCTTTTCTGATAATGAATTTGTTGGTGATTTTGTGTTTTTTCTTCTTTTTCTTTAATAATTTGTCTCTTTGAACTATGTTACAACTGAAGATCAATTGGCATCAAAACAAACAATACTGATAGGATCCTTGTCATAAATGAACATTAGTACTCCCGAAGTAAATAGTTACAATGATAAATGACTGATAATACTTGTAAAGGAAGAAAACACTTTAAGCAGCATAACAAAGGATAAACTGAATGGAAATGTTCAAGCACCAACTAACTTGGTAGATTAGTTGCAAAAAAAATGGTGGATTTGATAGATTAGCACTTTAGCCATTGTACAGAACTCTATGCCCATCAACCTGTTGGACCCTTCCAAGGCATTTACTGTGCATGCCACATCCAAGCTGCTACCACTACTATCTAAATTGTCCCAATCTTGTTGTTTGCTCCAATTATGAAAACTGCTGTGGCAACACTAGTGGACAAAGGACGGACTGACAGGTTGTGCAGATAGAGGTGGCATGCTGCAGTTTATTGCAGCAGATATAATTGGTTACATAGACATTTCTGGGGCATTGTTTCATGCACAGACTTCAGTGGCTTTTACACTTCATAACTTTTTCATATATGCAACTAACTTTGATAACTTTCCTTTTTGTTTTCTGACAGTGCTGATGGAATGCTATTTGGAGCGCTGGGTCCTTGCCCAGTCTGTGCTAGTGGCCTGTACTATTATAATGGTCAGTACCAATGCAGTGGTAATGTGTCAGAGTGGTCCAAGTGTACATACTCTACCACAGAACCTGTCCGCGTTAAGAAGAAGTGGCAAGTTCCAGATGGAACAAAGAATGATTACCTTATGAAGGTATGCCTAATGAAAGGTAGCTTGGCCTTGATGCTTGTGTGCTGCAGTTAATGGTTGACAAATATGTATACCTTGCAGTGGTTCAAGTCTCAAAAGGTTAAGAAACCAGAGAGGGTTCTTCCACCATTGTCACCTGAGAAATCTGGAAGTAAAGCAACTCAGAGAATGTCATTGCTGTCTTCTAAAGGGTTGGATAAATTAAGTTTTTCTGTTGTAGGACAATCAAAAGAAGTGGCAGTAAGTAAATCTTCATGAACTTTTATTTTTGGTGCAGTTATGCATAATACCTTCAGTTATTTTTATTTGCTTCTTTCTTTTTTTTTTCTTGCCCTATGGAAAGTTAGTGCTTTGTTAACTGTCAACCTGATGTAAGAAAGACATACATGTCTTTTCTGAATGAACCCATGCCAGTAAACTGTCTTTCTACGAGTTGCTTCAATTGAAGAAATTTTGGCTTGCACTAGCCACAATAATTAAATAAAAACCATAATCATGATTCTTTAGGTTGTTTATTGTTAGGATAGGTCTTACCACGTTGTACAGGATAGTAGGTTTGCCGTTCGCATATATTTATTGCATCATGATTTTGATATTGCCTCTTATTTATCTGTTTCAGAATGAATGGATTGAGAAGCTCAAACTTGTTGGTGCCAACTTCTATGCTAGAGTTGTCAAAGGTTTATTTCTATTCCCTTGCGCAGTCTAGAACTGGCTTCTCTTGTACCTCATGCATATGAGTTTCTTGTTAGATTTGCCTCTGTAGCCTAAGGAGATTGCTTTATTAAACAGACATGGGTGACTTAATCAGGTCATTGTTTCTTAGAGTATAACAAAAAGGATTGCAAATACCACCACAATTATAAACGCAGCAGCATACATGGATTTTTGTGTCCAAATGTTTTCTTTTTCCACGTTGGCAAGTATCCTGTGTCGGCACACGCCACACATCAGAGAAGCCTGTTCAGCTACAGCTGCAGCGATGTATGCCAGCGAAGAGGCTGTGTGGGGGAAGAAGGAAGATCAGGGATGGGGAAGAAAGAGCGGTGGCGGCGGCTAGTGCTGCATGCATGAGCGAGAGATGATTGTTTAGGGTATCTTAAGGTCTCTAGATGGGATGAATGGGCTAGCAGGCCAGCGCATGAAAGCACATCTTGTCTTTTCTCTATTATTTTTTCCTTTTTCCCCCTTTTATCTTGTGGTAGATCTACATTCAGTGCTAGAATTGAAATAGATTATCTTGTCTTTTCTCTATAATTTTTTTCCTTTCCCCCCTTTATCTTGTGGTAGATCATTCAGTGCTAGAATTGAAATAGATTAGTTGTTCTGGTGTTCATTAGCATCTGTTTTTATGCCTAAAGACTAGATTCCATTAATACTCCCTCTGTTCCATATTTTTTGAGGAAACAGGAGGCGCTTTGCCCCTACTAGATATATATGAGACAAGTAAAAGAACAACCTGTCCCAAAAAGATAAGAAAAATAGGAAGGAAAAAAAAATCAAAATTTACATTAAGCTGTCTACCCAGAAAGTAACTCTTCTTTGCACGATGCAAAAGCATTGCAATACAAGCTTCTACACAAGGTGTGACTTGTTTGAATATCTAATGATTTCTAACATTCACTTTGTCCTAAGTCAAACTTTAAATTTGATCAAATGTTTAGGAAATATATAACATCTAAAGTTCAAATGAATGCAGTATCAAAACCGTTTATGGGGAAATGTAACAATATTAATTTGGTGTTGTAGTGCATTTTGTCAGAATTAGAAAGGTTGACTTAGATGAATCTAAAGTGGACTATAATTTAGAATGGGAGGGAGTATATATTAAGTGAACTAGAAGTTACCCTGCTTGTTGCTGTGGGGATTGTGAAGAATTTGAAATGAATTAAGTGGATAGCTTCAATTAAGAGGTTGGAAGTAAGTGAGATGACATGACTATTAGTGGGAGATGATGTGGATGTCTTGCATGTTGAGATAGACTTTGTAGTGGTTATTAGCTTTATAAGAGATATACATGGATAGATATCCAAAATTCCAAATCCTGTTTTCTAGCCTGTTCTATGCCATGATGACATCTTTCTGGCAATTTAACTCTGGTCTCTGGATGCATAGTTGTATCCACATTGAGCCTGACCAAGTCACAATTGAGAGTTCGGTTACTTCTTATGGATAGACTGAACACAAGGAACATACTTAAGAGAAAGAAGAAGAAATTAGAAGGGAACTGTGTGCTCTGCGATAGAAATTTGGAAGAAACAACCTTTCATCTCTTCTTTGGCTGTCCATTCAGCCAAAGCTGTTGGCAGCAACTTGGCATACATTGGAATCTTGGTGCAGTTTTCTTTCAGATGATAACCCAAGCTAAGCAGCAGTTCTTGAGCACTTCCTTCATGGAAATCTTCATCATTGGAGCCTGGCAGATATGGAAACAAAGAAACAGTTTGATCTTTGACTGAGGTCGTCCCTCCCTTTTTTTCTTGGAAGCAGAATTTTGTGGAGGAAGCTAGACTGCAGGCCCATTGACTTTGTGATTCGAAAAGAGCAACCTTTCTGTCCTCTTTAGGACTCCAAGGCTGACTCCCTCCTTCTACTCTCTTATTTCCCTCTCTTTCTGTACAGTTGTACAACCCTGTAGCCCTTTCCCTTACTCCCTTTCTCTCGTTACAGTTTAATTTATTTAAATATATATACCAACAGTGGGGGCTTCCCCTGCTGTATTTATGTCTCAAAAACAATTGAGAGTTCTAATGGGACCTTGTGGGCTTGTGGCATCCTTGAACCCTTATCCCTCAATATAATCATGCACAATCTCCTGTGCGTTTGAGAAAAAAAAAATCAGACTCTTCCTCCCACACCAGCAACTACGAGGAACACCCAAGGATCCGACATGCATCAGCATAAACACTAAAGAAAGGGGGATTCTGTACAAAGATTTGAGTGTTTCGTTTTCTTTTTTTGTAAACGATGAATACGCTGAGCGTTCGAGTTGTCAGGTGGTACATTTAACTAATAAACTTGTTGGGTGGTCTTTTTGCAATTTGAAGTGATTTCTAGGGTGGTATTTGCAATTTTTGAAAGAGTAAAGGAGAACAAATATATGGTACTCCCTCCGTCCCGTAAAAAGGGTCGTTTTAGAGTTCTACACAGGGACCAAGGAAGCCTACTCTGTACCCTACGTTCTCTCTCCCCTGTCATTTGTGTTCCCTGTCCATCCCAGTCACGAAGAGAGAGATAGAGAGAGAGCGTGGAGATGAGGATGGGATGGGACCGGCCGGGCGGATGCTAGTGGGTGGGGTTGTCAGTGGCAACAGGCTACAACGATACTCTTTTGGGACATGCTCACGATGCTAGAACGACGTTATTTTCGGGACTGAGGGAGTACTATGTTTAGAAAGAAAAGATGTTTCAATATATGCTTATAGGAATACTTGCATTGCAGATATTGATTGTTTAATTTCATGTGGTGAGCTCAACAATGAGAATACTGAAGTCAAGAAAGCAAGGTCTCTTTTTTACTATCCATCTTCAATATAGTTTATAGATTATTTTGGTTAGCTGTTATTGGAGTTCAAATGCCATGATATATATATATATATATATATATATATGCAATTGCTTGCAGGAGGCTGAAGATACCAATTGTAAGGGAGGGTTACATTGAAGAATGCATTAAAAAGAATAGAATTCTTCCATTTGATTTGTATAAACTAGAGAATGCCTCAGAGTCTGTCACTGTTAAAGTTAAGGGCCGAAGTGCTGTTCATGAGTCCTCCGATTTGCAAGATACTGCTCATATTCTTGAAGATGGGAAGAGCATTTACAATACAACCTTAAACATGTCTGACCTAGCACTAGGTCTGAACAGGTTAGGAATTTTCTTGGCAATATTCTTCTGATATTAAAAACTTGTTTTTTAGATTAAAAGAGTTCATAGTATTGCATGCATTTTTTAGGAAACCTCCAGCAATTTTTGTTCTATTATTTTATCTGCACCAAGTTCTATCTGATTGCAATAACCCAATATATATCCTTGTTGCTACTTCCAGTTAATTTTGGTGGATTTGGCTCCTATATGCCATTTATTTTTGGATTTTCCTGACCTTATAGCAGAACAGGAATGTATATGCAAAGTAATCACCTGTCTTGTCCTGACTATCTACTAATCAAGAGGCCATTAATGTTGGGATTGGTAGTCTTTGTATAGTTTACCTTTTGGGGACTTGGAACTTGGAAACCATCCTATCTTTTCTTAGCATTTGGGTCTTCATCGCTCATATGGTAGATGCAGTGCAACATGGAAGACACACCACTTAGGCTCTAACAGTTAGTTCCCCCAACTATGGGCTTTACCTGAGTTTTTTTCTTACAAAGTTACACATTTTTGTGCAACTTACCAACTTTGATTAGATATTTAGTGTTGCCCAAACATCAAGCAATTGAGGCTGAAATCCCAGAGGTCAGCTTGACCTATGGGCCGCTTGATTGAATCTTAAAGTTGCAAAGCTTGTTCTTTTACAAGGGGTGGCTGCTGCTTTATATAGAGCAGGGCCTCTACCTACTACTTAGCATATTCTTGCATAAAGCAAGATGCTCTAGGCTACTTGGTTGCCAAGGCTTCTCATGATCAGCTTGAGAGCCAAGGGACCTCTAATTGCATAAAGGTAAAGTGTAGAAAGTAAGATACATGTACTAACTTAACCCATCATTTAGAGTCCCTATTTGCTACCAACAAGAAAAATCATCATTGTAGTTTTTCCTTTTGATTAAGTTATGGGTCGGGTCTACCTTAACTTGTTTGGGACTAAAAGGCTTTTTATATTAGTTTCGAGGAAGTTCTGACCCCCTCAATCGTGTTTGAAGCCCAAATTTCACCTTGAACATCTAAATTGTCTGTTTGTACACCTGTCGACCAACAGTACACCTTACCTCCTGAAGACAATCTGACCTGGTTTTCCACATGGTGTCACTGTCACGTTAGAGACATACAATGAGTCATTCATCTTTCTTCCCCTTGCTCTCTGCACAAACAGCTGTTTCTCTGGTTAGTGATAAACCCAACATGGTGTAGTAGTTCTACCAATTGATACTTATTAGAGATATGTACTCTTCTCCCTATACATGGTCAGCATGCCTCCTGGATTCTCCCTCAGCGTGCTGCCTTGGTTCTTCCCCCTGTAATCCCTAGCTTACCTCTCTTTCTATATATACTTTGTAACCAATCTCTTCAACAGCCAAGCTTCTCGCGGTGTGACCGGTTAGAGCAGTGAGCCATCCGGGTTTGAAAGTTATAGGGGAGTCTTCTGTAATCTTTTTTTTTTACCAATCTCTTCAACAATTAATCAATATATAGATGCATGTTTGTCTGTTCAAATACTTCTAGGTGATGGACATAGTATGTCTACAAGCAGTAAACATCTGTTAAAGTTGTCTTGTTTCCTGTCAGATCACTACCCAGAAGGTTTGAAAGTAGCATATTTTTTGCTTTGTCATGTCTGAGATTGATTAATGCTAATAAGTGTAATACATTAGTGAAAGGAAAAAGAACTCAGCTTGATGCTGTAGTTCTTTTAGAGTCTGATACTATAGTTTTATTTCGTGCTACGTTATTTTTTATGTTATTCCACTCTGATGTTATTGCCCTGGCCCCTTTCTTAATAGTTCTTTCTTCTTCTTTTTCCTTTTGTGAAGCTACTATATACTCCAGATCATTGAAGAGGATGATGGGTCTGAGTGCTATGTATTTCGAAAGTGGGGACGGGTTGGGAATGAAAAAATTGGAGGGCAAAAGCTGGAGGAGATGTCAAAAACTGATGCAATCAAGGAATTCAAAAGGTTATTTCTTGAGAAGACTGGAAACCCATGGGAAGCTTGGGAACGTAAAACCAATTTCCAGAAGCAGCCTAAGAAATTTTACCCACTTGATATTGTATGTTGGGAAAAAACAATCTGGTTAATGAAATTTTTCCCTAATTTTGTGGATTCTAACTTGGTACATATAATGCAGGATTATGGTGTCAAGCAAGCACCGAAACAGAAAGATATCAGTGAAATGAAAAGTTCTCTTGCTCCTCAGTTGCTAGAACTCATGAAGATGCTTTTCAACGTGGAGACATATAGGTGCATACTTCTTTTTTCAATGCCGTGCTTGCCCACATTTTTTTTGCTCCTTTTCTTCCATTGAAGTAAACTTTTTTTTTCCCAGAGCTGCTATGATGGAATTTGAAATTAATATGTCAGAAATGCCTCTTGGGAAGCTAAGCAAGGAAAATATTCAGAAAGGTGCGATGATATCGTTCCTTGTGGAACTCTTTGTTTTCAGTTTATCAAATTTATTATTATATGAAGATGGTTACACCAGCACCACTTGCAGGATTTGAAGCATTAACTGAGATACAGAATTTATTGAAGGACACCGTTGATCAACCACTGGCTGTTCGAGAAAGCTTAATTGTTGCTGCGAGCAATCGCTTTTTCACTCTTATTCCTTCTGTTCATCCTCATATTATACGGGATGAGGATGATTTGACGATCAAAGTATGTGCTCATTACCTAGTTGTATTCCTGAAAATTGGGAGAAGCATCTGATGATCCTCTTAATTCATGTTAACTTCTTCCCATGGAGTAGATGATTTTACCTATAATTCCTCTGTAAAAAGTCTGGCTATAATGCTGCAATTAATAGTTCATTGCTTTGTGATGTCTTCAATTCTTGATCCTTCGTGAAATGTAATGATAGCTACACTATTAGACATGCTATTGAAAGCTTGAACATTATCAAAAGAATACGGAATAGGTCCTGCATTACCTCATGTGGAAATGGTGCCACAGGATAGCTACACTATTAGACATGCTATTGAAAGCTTGAACATTATCAAAAGAATACGGAACAGGTCCTGCATTACCTCATGTGGAAATGGTGCCACAGGTGAACTAAACAAGTTCATACTGCAGCTACTTGTGGTGCAAATTCTAAATGTATCTTGAATTTTGCTCATCTTTTTCTCTGGTGTGCACTTGCTAGGGCTGTACAGAATTATAATACAGCAACTCAGCAAGGACAGTTGTTATTTCTTTGTTTATGACATAATGTCTTTTACTTGCAACCTTGGTTTATTTATGATTATTATTCTGTCTATTTTGTGTTCATGCTTCTCTATCCCCAGTCCTTCAGTTTTAATTATTTTCCTTGAATATGATCAAAGAGCTTTCTTAGACCTAACCTGCCTGTAATTTATGTACAGGCAAAAATGCTTGAAGCTCTGCAGGATATTGAAATTGCTTCAAAGCTAGTTGGCTTTGATAGCGACAATGATGAATCTCTTGATGATAAATATATGAAACTTCACTGTAACATCACTCCGCTGTCTCACGATAGTGAAGATTACAAGCTAATTGAGCAGTATCTCCTCAACACACATGCTCCTACTCACAAGGTATGGTCTGTTTTTTTTGTTTATATATATATATATATATATATATATATATACATACATATATATATATAGAAACATGTAGTGTTATGGACAGCGTTGGGGCTGCGTGGTTGAGAGGGAAGGAGAGGGCGATTGCCGGCTGCCGAGCTACAGTACCGCGGTTACTGTTCATGTGGTGGCGGCGGCTGTGAGTTTGCGGAGGCTAGGGTTTTGGGCGCTAGGAACGCCGGCCGCGGGCTCTGCCCACGGCCGGCAAGAGAGAAGGTATTTCCTTCTAATCTCTTGTTTGATTATAGATTGATACATCTCCTCTTATTATATAGAGAGGTTTGACTTGGCCCCTAAGCAAGCGACTAATTAACCATAACGGGCTATGGCCCAATAGGCCCCTGACTACTATAACATACACCCCACCCGGACAAGCAGCTCGTCCTTGAGCTGCGACCTAACGACGACTCGACGAAACACAAACCTAACACCTAAAAATAAGCTTTTTACATCTCGGCTTATTTTATTATTCTGACTCAGAATTGGAATGCGACTCATTATTTCTGACTCCTGAAGATACGTCGGGCACCCTCTGCGTGATGAACCGGCACGTGTGAAGCCACCTGGATCCCATGGACGCCATCTGGACGAAAGGGGAGCACATGGACGGCCATTGGAAGTTGGCCGCAACAACGACTAGCGGAGGCGCCCTCGTGGCGGCTGGTGGCGGAATGCGGTGGCCCAAGGCAATGCATCCCTGCCGGTCACAAGGAGGGGAGCGGCACCCCTACCGCCGTTGCCGCAGAGTTGGGAGGTCGCTTCCCATTGGCAAAACATCACGCCGAAGACCGACGCAGCAGATGAGATCGAAGTCGTCCGCACGGCAGAGCGCAACTTGGAGCTGTGAAGGGGTGGAGGGCTGAATATGGCGCAGATCACGCATCTTCTGCATCCGCCGACGCGCTAGGAGGCAGCGCGCAGCCGCCTGCAGCCGCACTACCGCCGACACCTGGCAAGTGGTCGGCAGCAGCGCCTCGGTGGTCGGCAGCGGCGCCCCGGTGGTCGGCAACGGCGCCAAGTAGGGATGAGTGGTCGCCGACGTGTAGACGGGCGTTGACGACGCGGTGAGCCACGCCGGTAACGGAGACGACAACCACGGAAATCTGATCTGTTGGATTGGAACGCCCTGGGATAGTAGCGATGTGGCTGGGTACGAGGGCGCACTTGTCCCGTCGAAGGGCACCCCGTAGTGGTATGAGATGGGGGGCGCCACGTACGCAGATGACGGCGGCTGCGATACCAAATTGTTATGGACAGCGTTGGGGCTGCGACGGCTGGACCACGAGCTGGCCGTGGAGAAGGGCCCTCATCATGTCCTGCATCTCCTTCATGGCGTGGCTGAGATCGACGAGCACCGCGGTCACCTGTTCCGGCGTCATTGGATAGGACGCAGCGGGCCCTGAAGACACCATGGCGGCAAAGGATCCTTGGAAACCTGAGATCTCCGATACCAAATTGTTATGGACAGTTTTGGGGCTGCGTGGTTGAGAGGGAAGGAGAGGGCGATTGCTGGCTGCCGAGCTACAGTACCGCGGTTACTGTTCACGAGGTGGCGGCGGCTGTGAGTTTGCGGAGGCTAGGGTTTTGGGCGCTAGGAACGCCGGCCGCGGGGCTCTGCCCACGGCCGGCAAGAGAGAAGGTATTTCCTTCTAATCTCTTGCTTGATTATAGATTGATACATCTCCTCTCATTATATAGAAAGGTTTGACTTGGCCCCTAAGCAAGCGACTAATTAACCATAACGGGCTATGACCCAATAGGCCCCCGACTACTCAAACATGTAGCTGTTTTCTTTCCTGTTTTGAGGTCCTTCGCCAAAGTTTTTTAATATCTTTTTTGATTTGTAGGAGTGGTCACTGGAATTGGAGGAAGTTTTTTCACTCGATCGAGAGGGAGAACTTGATAAATACTCAAGATATAAAAATAATCTGCATAACAAGATGCTATTATGGCATGGTAAGCATTAAAGCAATAACTTCAATCACTAAAGAAAAGTACGCTAGTTAAGCATACAATCATTGCAATGGTCTAAGTCTAATTGTATTACTTGGTAAAAAGATAGTTTGCAGGTGTACAGTTCATTGGGTAGCATTTAAGGTCTTGAACATCTTCATAAGAAGTTTTTCTCTTCTCACCGTCTCACTATAAAAATCGATTTGTAGGTTCAAGGTTGACGAATTTTGTGGGAATTCTTAGTCAAGGACTAAGAATTGCACCTCCTGAGGCACCTGTTTCAGGCTATATGGTTCGCTCATTATTCACCATATGTTTTGAGTGTAGCATCAGTCATAATATTGGTTGAATACAATTATGTGATGATGCTCCTCATTTCTTTGACAGTTCGGCAAAGGCCTCTACTTTGCAGATTTAGTAAGCAAGAGCGCACAATACTGTAATGTGGACAGGAATAATCCTGTAGGTTTGATGCTTCTTTCTGAGGTTGCTTTAGGAGACATGAACGAACTAAAGAAAGCCACGGTAAGCTTGAAATATCTTGGTGAAAGCAAACATTTGCTCATATTGGCTTTTATCCTTAATTTATCTATCATGCCATGTTTTTTTTTTAGTTCTTACAGGATCCTGTTAGAATAAATTTACCATGGATATCTCAATACTCTAATACCCTATTTGTTCACATATTGCTCTGCTGTAACAATGATAAATGGTTTTAACAAAAAGATTTAGGTGGGGGCATTTTGGTCTACCCTGCAATCTTACACCTTGCAGTCTTCTGACAGGCAACGCGTAACTATACACCTTTAGTTTAGGGTTGTTTGATCCTATGGGGCTAGTAAGCAAACCAACGATGCTACACTCTTGTGATGTCTTGAGAAGCCTTTAGATTAGGGTTGTTTTATCCTATGGGGCCAGTAAGCACACCATTGATGCTATTATCTCCGTAAACTTGATATGACACTGAGAAGATTTATCATGGTTTATTCATAATTCAAGTGTCACCATTTGTTTTATTTCAATGTTTATGATCTCGTGGGAGTTTGCCATTGATGCTTGTTGCTGCAGTACATGGACAAACCTCCAAGAAGGAAGCATTCAACCAAAGGCTTAGGCAAAACTGTGCCACTGGAGTCAGAGTTTGTGAAGTGGAGGGATGATGTCATCGTTCCCTGCGGCAAGCCAGTGCCATCATCAATTAGGAGCTCTGAACTCATGTACAATGAGTACATCGTCTACAACACATCCCAGGTCAAGAAATGTTCTTTACTCTATGCCTTTGCTCTTGCAGTGTTCTTTACCCAATGGGCACTGACTGTTTTGTGAAACCCTTTGTGTGTCATCAGGTGAAGATGCAGTTCTTGCTGAAGGTGCGTTTCCATCACAAGAGGTGACTGGGAGACTAGGTAAGTAGAGTTGAAGCTAGAGTGGTAGAGTTAGTTGACGTGTCTCTTTTGGTATTATTAGTCAGTCTGGCCTGTATATTCGGTCCATGGTCCTGTTAGTCTGTAGTTTAGGTTGGTTATTATGGGGTGCTTGCGCTTGATCCATTTTGGGAAGTGTTGCTTGGGCATCAGTGCGAGTAGCACAAATCATCCACTTTTACAAGATGACGTGTTACTGAATGAATCTACGAGCAGTAATATGTTAGCTGGACCTCTTGGTCACCTGCTATCTTATCTTCGCTTGTGATGATTGCTTTCGATGGGACTGGGTGTTTTTGGCCCAAGAAGTGGAAGGTGATTGATCTTCTGAACTCAGCTGCATTCCCGAGCTGGACGTCACAAGCGTGTGTTCCAAGGTCATTGCAAAATAAATGCAATGCCGATCCCACTACAGTTTCGAACTGAGGAACTGCTGTGAAGCTAAAGTTCCGCTGGATCTTCAAGCTTTTTTCAAAAATTGAGTAAATTGCCTGCCTACATGGAAGCAAAACTATAAAAGGGAAAATCCAGTGAGCTTTGAGTCAGGTCCTGCATGCATGCCGGTGGCCTTACACGCGGACACTGGAGACTCCCCTCACGAGGCGCAACACTGCCAATGCCAGCCGACTCCCAAGAGTAATGGATGCAAAACATTTATTGTCTTGGAGAAATACTATGGTTTTACAAAATATTTAGGTTTTCAGAGCCTTTCTTTCTAGCTTATAAAACCATAGTTTTGTGATACAATAGTTTTTGAAAACTGCGTCATCCAAACAGATCCATAGCCACCTGAGACGCCAGCATGTAACTATGAAGAGTTGCTACAAAAAGTAAATATGAAGAGAGTCCAGGAGTGGTCAAGCTGTCAACACAAGGGACTCTGGCCAAGTAACTATATGGCTAGCGTCAGAATTTCCATGGCACTGAAGTTTGTGGTTACAAAACTGTGTTTTGTTGCAACAACAAAGTGGCCGAGCAGAACTACCTGGCCTATGTTGCTACATCCGCAGCTAACGGGTGTCAGCTAAGCTAGGTGGTTTTTGGAACTTTCCATGCACCCATACCCGCTGCATCGTCTTCCCGTTCTTTCGGTTCACGGACTTGACACAGCAATATTCCAGCTCCAGCTGCAGAAGTGCAGAGCAGTGAGCAAATATATATCAGCGTTAACTAATTTGTCAGCTAGGATTCAAAAGGATGTACAATTTGACACGCAAGGGAACTCTAGGAAATAAATAATTGTAGTTCACTTTGACTTTCAATAATACGTCTAGATATATAGCAAAATGCATGCACCAAAAAAGTCAAAGTGAACTACAATTTGAAACGGAGGGAGTATCTCATAATTAATGTACTACTCTTTATGTAAATTTACAGTGCATTAGATCCATAATAAAAAGTGCATTAGATCCATAAAAAAAGTTAAAAAACAAATCTTCTTTTGAATGAGAAAAGAAACAGTTGATTTAGGTGCTATATATTAACTAACATAGCTCTGGCACTCTTGCATCATGGGGAACATAGAGCTCGATGCAAGTGGTGGAAATTTAAAGAGTACAATCAGATACTGGAAACATTACAAGCAATTGAGAGTTACCTCTACTAGCCCAGCGGCATGAAAGAGTTCTCTCACAATATCCAATGAGAAGAAGTATGAAAAGGTACCATCTGATCGCATATATTCCCGAAACCCTACTCTTTGATGAGGTAAAAACCGAAGCATTGTCATGTCATAAAGACCTGATATAAAAAAAAAAGCTATCAGAAAGAAGTTGATTGTATGCAGTGTGAAATTATACCGCTGTATGTGACCCAGTACCGTAATCCCTAAACAGAAGAAGGCCGCCTGGTTTCAGAACAGAAACACATTGTTCTATAGTAGTTGGCATTATGTCGAAAGGTATAGCTGACAGTGTGAATATCTGCCAATGACAAAAATAAAAAGCTATAATTAACTGGAAAAAAGACGAGTACCAATACCGAGAGTGGAAATGCTGCCCTTCAAAGTACATTCAGAACTATAACATGTGCAAATCAGGCTTAAAAATACATATACATGTAAACCATGATATATTTTTTTATATGCAAACAAATGATACGGTATGACCAACCATCTATAGAATCAGATAAAATTAATCTACCATGGTAATAAAATCCATGCCACCAGCACAACATTGATTTTCTCTAAGGAAGACTGGGTGCTCTTTTCTAATTCCATGGTAACTTGGATCTGAAAGCAAAAACATAATGAGTTCAGAACTTGGTAATATGAAAATAAAACTCAAATGAACGAATATTTGAAACAAAATGACTGACCAAGTAAAAATGCGGCAACTTTTCCCAGCGAACTTTGACAGGCTTTGCAGAATAACCAATCTGGGAAAGTGTCTTTAGAAACATCCATTAAAAAAGGGTGGAACCTATCCTTGATATCAATCCCTTCTGTATTGGATATAATTTCATTTGCCTTCTCAAGAGTGTCTTTACTACAGTCACAAGCAAAGACAGTGATCCTTTCATTAGACCTGAAGAAACAATACATTATGACTGTGTCACCGTTAGGAAGATCCTACTAATATGATTTATATAAAAGATTATTATAATGACATATAGTGTCACATATTGAGGACAAAAACAGGACAGGAAAAATACTACATATTCAGGATCTTAGCAGTCAGATCAAATCACAGTAATACTGCAACACACTGCACTAGGGAGGAAAATTTGAAACTCTAATAAATCAATATGCAAAATTTGAAACTTAAGTTCAATTAGAAAACAACTGTTCATTGTCTTCTATGAATTATGCGACTGGACGAAATAGTTCTGAGGACATTACCGTAGAATGGAAACAACAGTGCTTCCATTCCCACACCCCACTTCTAAAACCTTGGCATGATCTTTGCTGCTACAAAGTTCAGGAAATTCCTTAAGCAAATACCTCCTTTCCTGTAAAAGTGATATCAGATGTGATCTTCAACCAATTATGCACAGTTTTCATTCTTAGTTTTACTTTGTATGCATTTTAGCTTAGTATAGTCAGTCAGAAATGGCATTTTCTAAATCAATATATACTGATGAACAAAGGTGGAAAAGAACTCAAAGATGGCGTTACAAAAATAAAAATCATGGCATCATCAGAGACACGTGCATAACAGAATAATAATTAGGCCAGTCTGGTATACTTGCAACACTACTTCTGAGGCTGCCAATCTATAGTGCGCAAGCAGTGGTATCCTATTCACATTATAACACGGTATTGTCAGTACTCAGTAGGCCAACAAAGGCACTATATCCCAATTTGGTAACATGGCAATGCTGCATAAGCTGGGTGCTGCACAGAAAATCAGATATTGCAGTGTGACAAAGAACCAATTCAAAGTGAAGGTTACAGGCATAGAATTTGATTTGAGAATTTTTGTGGGGGTGATACAAAAGAACATAAAAAAAAACTGCCACACAGCAGAGGTTAAGTTCCATGGGCAGAGCACTTCACAGCCTGCACCTTTCCTTGCAACCATCCCCCATCCAAACATTTTGGTACTTTTAGTTAGTTCATTCATCACATGTCAAACTCCAAGGTTTAATTCTTATTCTGCAGAAACCAGGCTAAATGGAACACTTTGCTTACGTTTCTACTAGTCCTGATTGAATAAGCAGGAATGTGGGAATATAAATGGAACTTGAGCAGGGGGCTGAGATGCAACCTTGAAGAACTTTCCGGACGCGTGGCGACGGTGGAAGGTTCTCCAGGCCTCCGACGAGGGCTCCGGCGGCGAGGTGGTACCCGCGGCGGTCCCGGGAAAAGGGGATAGATGGTAGGAGAAGGCAGGTCCGGATTCCACCTCCTCCTTGAGTTCCTCCCACTCGAAGTCGTGCGAATGGTACTCCGCCTCCGCCTCGTCCTTGCCGACGGTCTCCACTTCGCATCCTGCTTCTTCCAGTTCCATGGAGGGGGCGCGCCTTGCTTTGTTGTCGAACTAGCAAGATCTACTCGTCTTGTCGTTTTCGATTACGGTCGGCCCGTCCCGGGGACCTCGCCCAGTCGCCCAGCGAGCTCAAGTCGCCAGAAGGTGCGCCGCCGCCGCCACTGCCTGAGAGGAGAGCGAGCAGGGCCCAGAAGACAAAACCTCCCGCAGGGTAATAAAGCTCAAATAAGAAAAAGAGAGAGGGAAAATGAGAAAAATGGGAAATTACCATTGTGAAACCATTATATTGCTTCTATATATATTACTATATATACCTACAGTACAATATTAAAACAAGGGATTCTTTTTTTCTCTCACTCTTTCTTACTCTCTCTGTCTCAAATTATAGTTCACTTTGACTTTTTTTTTATACATTTTGCTATATATCTAAACATATTATTTATCCAGATACATAGCAAAATATATATACCAAAAAAGTCAAAGTAAACTATAATTTAAGATGGAGAGAATACATAATTTATATATATCTATATTGTATATTAAACATTAGCTTTCTTCTCGTCACTATTTCCCCTATTTTAAGTAGCCCGCTTTAGCCGCAGGAAATGCTCGCCTCTAAGCTATTTGTATTTATACTACAGTGCTGCTATTTACCACTATTCGTGCTATAGCGACACCATTTACCCTTATTTGGTGTTTTTTTACTATTAATTTGGTATTTTGGACAATTAAACTTGCATGAATCATGTTGTAATGTTATATTGGTATTTGGTAATGTTACTTAGACGTGTGGAACTTTAGAAATATATATATTTATATTCATCAAATATCATATTTGCCTTGTTTTTCAACTACTAGTGTTTTTTTATAAAAACGCTATCTGTCATAGCGCGGCTATAGCTAGCTGCATAGCTACTTAAAAAAGTTGCAGCTATTTTTATTAGCCCACTATCTTAAATTTTGCTATCTCCTCCATCTAATATATATCTATATCTATATATCTAATACTAAATAACTAAAATCCCGCCGCTCTTTTCTCCATCTCTGTCTCCATTCATTTGTCTAACAGATCTTTCGTTCCTCATTCTCATCCCTCCCTCACTCTCAGCCTTTTGGCTTTTGCTCTCTCCATCTCCATTTGTCCATCCCCCTCTCTTCTCCATCTCCACACTTCCACCCTATGAAACATTTTGCACAAGGAACTACTTTGCACAAGTCAACACCACTATTTAACTTACAAGAGAAATAGTTACCTTATAGACACTAAAGGAAGAGGTTCCACATCAGTGAACATCAATTACTTCTACAGGATAGTTATCTTATGAACACCAAAATAAAGAGGTTCTACAGAACAATTCCTGCCTTTCAAACTCGAGGCCATAACTCCACTAAACACCTTGCCTAATTGAGAAAGTAGTGCATCCATTTTTCAATATTGCTTCCTAGGCTTTCAACTTCTTATCTTTGGCTACCACCTCTGTGTCTTCCTTTAGGTTCTCCCTCTTCAATAACTGGTTCATCTTGTCAACAAATTGAACATGTTATATCGCCATGTCAACAACTTCAGCAAGTTGTATCGCCGTGTACACCGTGTTTAAGCAATACCATAACACCCTGCATTTGTCTCTCTCTTGAACCTCCACATATCATCACATAGGGATATCGATATATATCAACAAACCCTTCCCAAAAGGCAAATGGTGCGTCATCGACCCAAGCAAAGAACCCACAATATCCTTTGGTGTCTACAAATTGAACAACTTGATAACAAATAACACAACATTGAATAACCAAAATAATGACATAACATTGGATCATCTTGGTGGCTTACCCTAGCTCTCCTGCATCTATAATATCCTCATCCTAGATTCTCGTACGAGATCCACCTTGGCACCCTCGTCCTACAATGACATACAACAATGGGCTCATAAGCTAGATAGAACCAACAAGCCCTTGCCGTCGATGACTCGACCACCGTACCAAGGCTGGTTGAAGTGACCCCTGAGAGGAACACACAATTGATTCAACCAAGAGCCTGTCCACTCAATTATATATGATGTAGCGATCCCCACAATTATATATGATGTCCAAGGCTTGGTAGCTGACATAGGATCAACAGTGATGTCTACACCTTGATGGAGTTTGTTGGTAAAGTAGTCATTCTTCGTAACATAAGCATGGCATTTACCGTTTACTGGTTTGCTCGTAAACCTAGCCGTCCATCACCACAACAGTATATTTATCCCTTCTTAAGAGCAACTTGAGAAAATCGGATCAGTAGGTTTCTAAAACCAAATAATCCTATCTTGGCAGACAACACATAACAGTAAATTTATCCCTTCTTAAGAGCAACCTGAGAAAAAAACGGATAACTAGGTTTCTAAAACGAGATCATCCTGTCTTGGCAGACAATAGACAATACTACAATGTTTTTACTTTACGATCAGCATGTTCTAATAATACTTTTATGTGTGATCAAATTTTGGATCAACACACATCCCTCTCCAAAGTCCCACAGGCAACGTGAACTTCTATCACAATGTATAGAACGTCGTATAATAATAAAGAGTTCTACTATATATACAACAAAATTCTACGTACTGAACTAAGTTGGTAGTCGATCTTGAAGAGGTCAGCAGCTATACAAGTCTATAATAACAAGCCTCGATATCGTAGGAGATGTGAACACATGGAAAGCGAGTGCTGTCTTGCCACTTATGTCCAACTCATTATCCAACTGCCCCGAACACAAACAATTCGCTGCCGTCCGTCCCTATTTCTATATGATTTCGAGGGAACGTCGTTTATCACTTAATGCATAACGCCGGTAAATTCTGAAAAAATCCTAAGAAAAGGTGCGAGAACCAGGATTTGAACCCTGATGGGTAGCGTCCCACTGGACCGTCCTACCATTAGACTACAAGCCAATTCGCCTATTTCTATATGATTTATCTTGGTTCTTCTCTCTATGTTTGAAACCTTGGATCTGCAGACTAGCTTGGTGACGGTGACTAGACCTTTGCCCTATGATTCTTTTGTCCGATTATATGGTCATGCATGCACTCTTGTCTTGGCCAAGTCTTCGCTTACTGATTGAGCCACACGGTTCAGTTTTTTATCCGAGGTAGTAAGAATCATAGCCCTGGTCAGTCTTCGTCTCACACCGGCATATAGTTACCACAAGCAATACTCACGCAAAAAAATTGACTGAATCACAAGGACACACTCGTAAGAAAAAAATGGCAAGTTCATATGTAAATATCAAGGTGTTTGTTATTATATTAATGGAAGACGTTTCAGACAAAAGGATCAGACGAACTAAGATATCACGGCAATTTGACTGAATCAAGGCATACAGATAATTAATTCCTCGGGGGAAAAAAATCTTAACAATAGTATATCATCAATTCGCATTTTATAATTTTTCTCAGAGTCCTCAGGGACAACCAAACTAAACTCTCTTCACTGATGTGACTTTTTTTTGACTAGTTGATTCAACTGGGAAGGGCAAGTTATTAAAGTTATAAGTCATTGACATAGTTTACCTAGCACTAGCAGTATTAGAAAGAGAAATTCGTTTTAAGTAATATATATAGTTGAGATCCCTCTGAAGCTACCGGAGCTTTGCGCTAATGCAAGACGATTATAACTGACTAATGTCCAAAAAGAAAACGGCACAATCCGCCGCATCATCATCGATCTAATCGGTCTACGTGTTTTGTCATGAAATTGGTAATTTCCGACATACTAACATTGTTATTTATCAATAGCTAGCACACGAGCAGAAATATATCACTGTCCTATCATATCACAAATGTAACCAAGATTATATATCACATGTTGGAATTTGGGTTGGGAAAAATATGTTGAGATAGATCCAGCGAGTAACAAAAGAGACACACCGGACCAGCCGCTGAATCAGCAGCATCAGAGCGAAAGCAACGGAGACTCCAAAACAAACATATGGGAAGGGAAAGGGAGAAACGGCAGAGCATAAAATAATCAGCATATGCTTTCAGATTAACTCATATATTGCATATGTTTTTATTACTACTACTACTCTACTACCTGCAATACTGTTATGGCTCACAAATTACATTAGCTAGGTTGCAAAGTCGTCGTCTTTTCTAAATGATTTTTCCTGCTTATTGACGCCACCATATACACAACTCGATCGGATATTCTTCTAAGCAAAGATTTCAAATTCAAAATTGGATATATAATTTGCACATGAGCAAAAACGAAAATGACGGATCCATCGACTGCAACCAGCTGTCAGCAGTCGTATCTTGTTACGACAGGCGACGCCAAAACCGATAACAAAGAACCGTTCGCACCCTATGCGGTGGTGCATGAGGGCGGCAGCCTAGCTACACTGGCAGGGTCGCCGGCCGGCGTCGGCCGGCCGAATTGTTTTCTTCGATATGATTCTCATCCTTGTCGCCATCCAAATGCCAGAGCTAGACGTCAAAGCCGTGTCCATTACTCTCTACATATAACTAGCAACTTGCAGCTGCACCTGTCATTATATAAGGCACCTGTACTTGTTGCGTTTGGAGTCTCCCTCTCCCAGTCCCCAGCTACAGCTAGCCCACCTCTCCAAGAACCCTAAAAACGAACTTCACTGACCACCGCACCGGCCGGCCGGCCGGCATTCAGTTCATCTGCTTATTTGATCTGACACGGTGTTTCTTCCGATCCATAGCAATACTATATATATAGCGCCAGCTCTAGCAATATATCTGCTGTGCTCCGATCGATCCGGCCGATCCATGGCGGAAGGGGAAGGCTCGAGGCGGTCGCCGGCGGGGGCTTACTACGAGTGCTCCTTCTGTAAGAGGGGGTTCACCAACGCGCAGGCGCTCGGCGGCCACATGAACATCCACCGCAAGGACAGAGGAGGCAGCGGCAGTAAGTCCGGGAACGCGCCGCCGCAGCAGGACGACGCTGGCGGCGGTGGCTCCCGGACCTACGGCAGCGGGGACGTGCACCTGGGCCTCTCCCTGGGGAGGAAGGAGGACGTGGATTTGGAGCTCAGGCTTGGCGGCTATCCTTATAACTAAGCTAGCACACCATGATCTCCTCAATTTATTTGCTTTTTTATATATACACAATGCAGTACTTACTAGCGAAGAAATTAATCAGCTATTTGCTGATGATGAGTTGCTGATTACTATATAAAATAGGTATGAATTCAAGCTACTGAGTCATGCTCTCGCGCTACTACGGCTTGTTTAATTTTGTGCGCTGCTCGATCGAGTTTTGTTCCTGCTTGTCCCATCTGATGCTGCCTCTCTGAGAATGCTTGATTGAGAGGAAAAGTGATTGATTGTCCTATCCTATATCCTGGGGGTCGGTCTAGCTCCTAGCTAGCTCATGTACATAAGTGTGTAGACTGGAGTGCATTGGACCATCAGAGAGTTACTTCTAGCTACTCACCCTTAAGAACAACTTCATCAAGAGAAGATTTTTTATGCTTTGTCCCTTGTGTGCATGGTAACCTCCGGTCCAGATCAGAGTTCATACGGAGGATATGAGATATATAACAAGGTTGTAGGAAAAAGAAATCTCTCTTATTAAGTAGCTCTTTTAATTAAGCTCATCAGATCTTTAACTACTTTACAGTACTTTTCATGTTTTTGCAATAAACTAGGTAGATGTTGCTTTATTGTTTAATTAATTACTTCCTTCAATCCTCCCAAAACAAGCACAAAAATAGTGCAGTGAAATCTCCGGGTTGCAATAAAATAATTTTTGAAAATCAGGTGGGGAGCCCGGGGGGGGGGGGGGGGGGGGGGGGGGGGGGGGGGAGGATAAAATAAAATAATTTTTGTGTACTAATTACCTAGCTTTGTCTATGAAACACTCCTATATATTATTTTGGATCGGAGTTCATTTCTGCCGTAATGAACTGTAACTGATATGTCTTGTATTTAGCTACCATGAGGGGGGATTTCGTTTTATTTGAAACATCATATAAGTCATAACAGTTCCCATCTACATGAGATTATTAATCTACTAATAATGGTTGCCCTACTTAATTGGTATGTCATATTGATTAAAATTTCTTTGAAATACTTCTTATGAATTATTCATTACAGATATGTCCATAGCCCCTACAAATCAAAGCTATAACGCCTTGGACATCAATGTTGTAATTCTCCTTGCTAATATAGTTTCCTATAACTCTTGCTTATTTCACGCTCAACCATGTATATAGGGAGCTTACTGTATGCACTGATGCTAATAAGATCTCTTTTTGGTTCTCTCTCATTTTTGTTCTCTGCATTCTTTGTATACCAGTTTAGGTAGTTATTCTATAACACATTATCAGCATGACTGTCTTCAAAGACTATTGTCCTCTAGCTAGGTAAGAAACATGTTGTGCGTCATTATAACCTTTTATAGTATAAACCATTTTGATTCTAGTTACTTAGACTATACTGTTGTGCAATTATTTACACTATGCTATTCTATATAATTTAGTTTACTATGTGGAATGTTGCCAAGCTTAATTTATTTTTCAGCTCTTGACATTACTGACAAGAATTGTTTATCATAGGTTCTAGATATATGTTGAAACTCATTTGAAGTCCAATGGGCTTGGTGAAGTGATCAAATAGCAAACAATAGTGCATATAGCCAAGATAAATCTAAAGCTTTGTTTTTTATTCGCTGCCACCTGCACGAAGATCTTGTTAGGCTTACTACCACACGGGAAGTTGGTGTTGAGGGAGCATAACATATGAGGTTGAATTAGGCCCATGGTATTGTTTTGTTCTACTAGCAGACTTAGGCTTGGTGTGTTGGCGGCTCATGGGTATAGTGATGAGCTAGACTAGAACTACTATGCATTCTAATAGGTCTAATGGCTAAGGACCTTACAATCAAAGATCCATGTGTTCTTTGTAACAAAAAACTGAAAGAAACATATGACCACCAAAAACTATGATCCTCCTAAAGCTCGCTATGAGTGGTTGCGCCTAATGTTCGGGCCACAGTATGAACAATATATATACCCTTTATCTACTTAATCAATATATGCTTTTTGGGAGCCTTAATAAACTTATTGACAACTTAGATAAAAGAGACTATGTACCTGCATTTTGTGTACATCCATATGCCCTTTCAGTATGTGGTCCTTAATGAAAACATATAATTGCATCTAAATATTATTCCCATTTAACTAGACAAAATTAACTAAAGACATCATAAATTGATATCAAATTCTGGCGACAATAACCAACAATTATTTCATTATACCAAAAAAAACGCCTCTCTCTTACGCTTTGACCTCTCCATGCGCAATATATAGATATAGATTTCAATCTACAAATATATTCATTCAAGGACACCATTCCATAACCCAATAAAAGGCAAGAAATGAAATAACTAGAGATTGATGTGAACCTACTCTATACAGGTAAGTTCGGCAAAAATTCGGCCAAAACCAATAACAAAATGTTAAAGTAACAAGCATGTCTCTCCCTTTAGATGGAACACATAATTAACCAAAAGAATGTATGTGTAGACTTTAAAAAGAAATTTAGATGGCATGACGACGACCTTGCCTCTCTTAAAGGCAACTCCTTCAAACTGCAAAGGCTCATCCTCTATTTTTGCAACCTTTTAGCCACTAAATGAGCTCCCAATAGAGTGTCTATAGATTTATCGAGAGGAAGAAGAAAAATTTATAAGGAGTTATAAACAACAAAGAGGTATAAAAGCTCACATAAAAATGACATATCAACTTGAACAACTAGCATTAACATACTAAAAACTGGCCTTGTCTTTGAAACTAAATCATTGTGGGCCATGTCAATATGTAGTTTTACAAAATGTGACAGTAGTGGATTTGCTCATACATTATATATGAATGAATCAATGTTTGTTTGTATGATTGGTGCATCTTATGAGTTGTGATGCAAGTTAATGCAGTGATGATGTGGCGCCAATTTGTGATGTTCTTTTTCATCACTATGTTTCGGATCTAGGCTGGCTATAGGAGATGGACAAATAATCCATGATGGATAGAAATATCACTCTTCTTTTTATTTGTGATGTTCTTTTTTGGGGGCAGTAAATTTATGACACAAGTTTCTCATGATTAGTTTCTGATCCATCATGGCCAGTCGTTTGTGGTACATTTTCATAGGTCATCTATGACAAAATTTGAACATGATGGATCACAGTATTCGTAGTACCGTGTGAACAATCACTATAAGAAACCGTCGTCGAATGTAAAAGAACATATGTGTAGCAGCACATATCTGGAACTGTCACTTTTATTGCAGGATCAAAATGCTGAAAAAAACATGATACACTCGAATATAGGGTACAGTCAAAGTTAGTCGCCAAATGGCACAACTTCGCTATCAAAGCTATGACATCATATAGAGGGTATTGTTCCTATTAGGAAGGAACAACATTGCACAATGCATAATAATCCAATATAGTCAAAATAGCAAATAATTACTCTGTATATTGTGCCCATAAGGTAGGTCTCAGTTGTTAAATTAGTGTCAAACTATTGATTATTATGTACCAAAACTTTATCTATATATATATAGCTTTTATTCATTCTAATTCTGACAATTAAGGAGAAAATCTTAATATATAGCTTTATTTCATCCTAATTCTAGCACGTAAGAGAAAAATCTTAATATACTAATTCTAACACAAAAGAAAAAAGATCTTAATAGATGTGCACAATAATTCAAGCACCCACTAGTTCTATAACTTACCAAACTCTCCTATGTCACGTGAAATTAATATCTTATTATTCAATTTATAAAGAGCTTAAGTTTGACTAAGAAGAATGGAATTATAGATCTAGTGAAGTCAAACTATTTTAAGTTTGACTAAGTTTGTATAAAACATATGAATAATAATTAAATAAATCTCTTAAAGATATGCCAACACCAATCATCTTTATTATTCAATTTATAAAGAGCTTAAAATAAGCTACTAGTAGCATTTATACATGAGTTGCCTAAGCAAGCTCTCCCTATAATACATAGATGCTAGCTTCAACATTCCAGCGATGCCCGTTCCCTAGAAATTTTCCCGGTGCCTTTGCTGTGGTTCAGTGATTTTGTCTACCAAGGTTCAAGACCACCATGGGAAGCTCGTGGGCGATTTTGTTGGTTTTCTGGTCGGCCTCTGCTTTTGCGCCAGGTATTGATCTTCCAACATTCAATTTTAGAGAGTTTTGTCTTTGCGCCATACTGTACCTTCAAGGAAAAAATTTGTTTGAGCTGTTCTTTCTTACATATACGGTGACCATCATAATTAGATATGACTTCCATCACGGTTTATGTTGCAAAAATAATGGAATCAAATAAGCTGGGGTCAGAAAAGTTTTGAAGCATTATAAATTATAAAATATATACACAACTTGAATAATGATCTGTGAGAATTTGTAGCAAAAACAAACACACAACCCACCCTGCCAGCCCCCCCTAGTTCAATGTTTTCAATTACCCTAAAAAAGGGGCCAATTCTATACTTTAATTATACTATGAGAATTCAAGTTTTTACTTTCTCCATTTTAAATTATAAGTCACTTTGACTTTTGTTTATACATCTATTTTACCATGCATAATCTATACTATAAAAGAGCGAAAGAATTGATAAATACACGTTACCTATAAATTCATACCCACCCTATATCTTGACCGTTAGATGTGACTTAAGATCTTAATCTAAGAGGTGTCAGGCCTCCTTATCTCCTGACAAGTGGGCCACTCGTAAGATGTAAAATTTATTTACGTTCTTTCAGTTTAATTCTGTCATCGGCGTCTTATTTTTGTCACCAAAACAAATTCTACCCGCTGCCATACCCACCTTATCGTACCCAACACCTGCCCGTGCATGACTCCTACTCATCAATGAAAAAAAATATCAATCGGCACCAAAACAAAAACTTGCGGCGGCCATACGTAGTGCTGGGCTCCCTTGGGCCCGCCTGGCTACTATCAAGCACACGAGTGCAATAAGGAAATCCCTTGGTTAATGGGCTGGTCCTTCTATATACCTCAAACTGAAAATTAATGAAAAGCTTTGCATTACTTATAGTACCACATTGTGAATTAAACAACGCTGCAATATGGAGGTGCAAATAAAACCAAGGCACGGACAGCACCACAATTCACATGTGAGTAAGAGACAACCCCCTGAGTCCACCTAAACGAATCTATACTATAAAAAAACAAAAAAATTAAAAAATAGCTCTTACCTAATGTTTTATACCCATCCTATATCGAGATCCTTAGATTGCTCAATATCTTTAAATCTAACGATGTACGTTAATCGAACAGCAATATCTTTAAATCTAACGATGTACGTTAATCGAACAGTGGGCCATCTACCATGTGTAAGATATCTTACGCGTTCATGCCATTGTTTTCTACAGCGTCCACTACTTCTTCCCTTTTTCTTCTCACGCAGAACTCTACCCGCCTATGAACCGACCCCCTGTGTGCTTCCCATATATACTCCGTATTTACCTACGTTTATCTCATTTTTTGTTGAATCGTTTTCTACGCTAAGATTCAGATGCTATCGAGGCCGATGGCTCCGGCCTTCAGGAAGAGCAGCTCAGCTAGCAGACACAACTTCGCGCACGGGAAGCAGGTGGCCAGACGCGCCTGCCGGCACCGACGAGGACAACGGGACGCCGCTCATCCTGGTGCGCAGCGTACCCTGTAGATTTGATTGCCGAGGGCGCTGCCGCCTCCTCCACACCCGGTTCCTCAACACCCATGGCAATGTGCTATTTAGCTGAAGTGCTTCAGGTTGAAGTACTATGAGTCATCTTCTCGCCTCCTACAGCATGAACATATGAAATTTGACATCAGGATTAGAAAATCCAAGGACCATCTTTTGAGTTTATCATGCAGTCAGATAAGTCAGGGGTCGAGACGTGGCTTAACATCAGTATGTGCAAGACGATTGTGCAGGTAAATCAGGGTGTCCATGGAGCAGCTGTCGTCGGCGTAGGGTGGGAAGTACGTGTGGTTCGTGCTTGGTTTTTTATTCGATTGCCTCGCCGCCGGCCAGCCGCCAATTTTTATTTCGGAGTTGCATCAACATCCATCCATCTATCTGATCGATCTACAGTATAGTAGTACTCAATATCCTGTATCGATCCCCTGTACGTATACATCCACATGCTGTCTACATGCTACTGTTTGTTGGTTGCATGTAGCCTAGCTTGTTGCCGGCCGCTGGTGTACCTTCTGTTTAGGATCTCAAGTGGCCGGGCAAAGAAAAGGTTACATGAAAGATGACACAAGTGCCAAAAAGCACTGATCTGTGTCGATCTGAGAGTTTCTGCTACGCATCGGCACGTGCATGGAAGAGGCAGCGGCGAAGCAAAATTGTTGCCGGCTTCGTAATGTCTTGCGAAAAACAAGTGACGCAGGAAAAAAAAATCTCGTGAAACCAAATTTTGAGTTTTTAGCAGTGAATTATTGGATACTCCTGAAGATGGCCTAATTTTTCTTTCCTATACTGTTTTGGGAGTTGAAAACACCATGTTTTTTGGAAGAAAAATTTAAGGTGCTCTTGAAGATGCTTTAAGAATACTATTGTGTTGTACAATAGTAACATGGTTCAACCAAGAACTTAAAAGTATATTTCTTAAACTTCTTTAATAAATACATGTGTGGCGCACGTGCGTCTTAATTTGTCATACAATGGACAGATGATGCCAAATGTTGTGTTGACGTTTCAGCTGATCTAGGCCAGTGCTGGTGAAAAGCGTGACGATTTTCATTGGGAACATTCATGCTTCATTATCCCTCGTTTCAGGGTGCGAAAATTTTGGCTAACAAATTGACAATGAGCACAGAGTGATATATGGGTTGCCCAGTAAGATATCAAATTGTCTAATCTATGTTTAGGTAATATGCTCTATTTACCAAGGCAGTACCATTTTGTTTGAATGATCACTCAAAAAAGATTGTGAATCCTATTCGCAAAAAAAAATGTTTTTGAAGAAGATACAGTTTGTTACAATCTTTCTTAATATTAGCTTATTGAAATTGCTTTTCTTATTAATTACACTCTAACTTTCAAAAAGTGATCTATGACATCACTTGTACATGATCATAAGCACATGAATAACGTTTGTTACAACCTCTCCTAATAAGCTTATCAAAAATTTTTTTTTATGAATTACATTTAAACTTTCTAAAGTAATATATGACGTCACTTGTAAATAATTATAAGCATGTGTATGCCGCACGTGCCATGCATAATATGTCTAAATATATAGCAAACCGGATGAAAAAGAGTCAAAGCTACTTATAGTTTGGAACAGAGTGAATATATCCCTTTAAGAAAAATAGCTTGAATAGAAACATGTTACTCCCTCTATCCGAGGAGACATTATGTTTTAGGATTAAAAAATATCCTAGAAGATTTGGGTAATAAATTGGGTGCATATCAACTTGAGATTGCGATCTGCATGCCTGCATGGATTCCTTTCAATAAATGGGTTTATTCCTTACTTAGTATGGTTCACCTTTAACAAATAGGGTGTAAATAGGTAATTTTTATTAAGCACTAATCTATTCTAAATAAAAAATTAAGATTTTAGGGGCCATATGCAAATCCCTAAAATGCCTATGATAAAGTGGATGTACCTAATTAAAATGCAAACCAACCTCTTCACAAAAATCCGTGCAAACTATTTTAAGTGCAATGGCAGCAACGAGAGTTTAGTTTAGACAAGATATTTATCATCATATCATCTATATGTGTAATCTTTTTAGTGAATTTAGACGACTTTTTTAATGTGGTTTGCATTGGTTTTCACGAGGAGATTGGTTTGCACTTGATACGTTGTCATCTTTAAAATGCTGGTAGATGCATAGTAAAGTAGATGTATTAAAAAAATCAAAATCACTTATTATTGGTTAGAACGAGAGTATAAAAGCCGCACTGTTTCACTTTTGGTCTTTAACATTTTTTTTTTTTTGCTATAAACAGTTTATAAAGTTGTACAATATTTGGTAGTGAGGAACTGAATGTGAACATCATCAGTCCATTTTCGCTAAGCTACTACTCGTACCACCACTTCAGGCGCAATGGCAGCAACGTTCACGTTCATCAACAAATGCCAGGAGCCGATCTACCCGGGCGTGCAGACGAACCCCAGCAAGCCGGGTTTCCCGACCACCGGCTTCCAGCTTCAGCCCGGCGGCAGAGCCCAGGGGGCGTCCCGGGCACCTGGGCCGGCCGCATCTGGCCCCGCCACCGCTGCTCCGCCGGCGGGGCCTCGGGCGCCCTGTCGTGCGCGTCTGGCGACTGCGGCGGGAGGCTCGAGTGCAACGGCGCCGGCAACCAGGTGCCCAGCACGCTGGCCGAGTTCACGCTCGGCGGCGCCGGCGGCAAGGACTTCTTCGACATCAGCAACGTCGACGGCTTCAACATGCCTCTCCAGATCGCGCCGCACGGCGCCGGCTGCCGGGCGGCGACCTGCGCCGCGGACATCAACGCGGCGTGCCCGCTGGAGCTGGCGGTGAAGACAGCGGCGGGCGGCGGAAACAGCACGCCGGTGGGGTGCAAGAGCGCGTGCGCGGCGTTCAACACCGACGAGTACTGCCGCAGAGGGCGGTACGGGAGCCCCGGAACGTGCAAGCCCAGCCCCTTCTCGCAGTACTTCAAGCGCAAGTGCCCGCAGGCCTACAGCTACGCGTTCGACGACGGGAGCAGCACCTTCACCTGCGCCACCGGCGCCAACTACGACATCGTCTTCTGTCCTTAATTGACTTGCATGGCGACATGGCTTGTCTCAAATAAAACTGAAGCAGGCTTGTTGAGCTGCACTTGTCAAATTTTTCGCTCTTTCATTAAGGCCTCCTAAGGATACTGTGTTTTGAAGGGTCGAGCCTCAACAGCCAGTGCTATGGATCGATGAGCCTCAGCATCATGTATTCATGTCCACAGCACCTTGACTACATAGCTACACATCCCCTAACAACGATACGACGCCAAACATAACACAAATCCTCACCAGCACAAAATTAACAAGCACGCTGCATATATGAGAAGGAAATATAAGCATTTAGTAGCTGTTTATGCTTTGGGCAAATCCTTGCCAGCACATATACAAAACCTCAAATAAACAAGCACTCTACAAATCTTCGATGGGAATATTGACATTTAGTAGCTGTTAATGTTTTGGACAAACAACATATGTGAGTCACTGATACTGCTTGTGGACCAATCAATAATGACAACAATTAGCATGAAACCATGTACACCATGGGAGTGGCCTAGCTTGTTACACAAAACCCAGTCTGTTGCCTAGCTAGTTTTGTTACACAGATGCTAATGTTGATTAGCATCTGTTGGCTGGCAATGATATGCAGGTTCTGCTGTGTTTGGATAATGATGGTTTAACACTAGCAACAGGAAGTGCACACACCTAGGAGAACGTGACATGGCAGAGTTTTGACTTCTGACCGCGGCATCCTGATGCCCTGGTGTAGTAAACCACGAAATACCATGTCCGTCAAGGTCTTCACACAGCCTTCTGGTTGCCCGATTAGACCTTCCAGATGCAACAGTTTCGACCATTCATTGACAAATGGCATCCTGACGTGTTGTACTATGTCTATAAGTATACCACTGAATAGATCAAATGTACTCCGTATCAGGGCCTTTGCATAATCTCCTGATTACTCAGACTAACTGGGAATTTAAATCAGATTATCTTTGACTTTTTCTCTCTCCAAGAATCTTATTTGTCCAACCTTGCTTTTCATCCAGACCAGCAAAATGAATCATAAAGTCTCCATCTGAATAAACCCCTGAAAATGCAATATGGAACAAAACATAGAGATTAAAGTGGCCATATACATAATTAATAGTAAAAGCTTCCATAAAATGGCAAGTGGAGACTTCCTGTTGGTAATAGTAATACAGTACTCCAAGCAAACTTTAGTTCAGCTCATAATTTCAGTATTATTGAGAATCAATGCAGGGATAGGCGATAATGTAAGGTGGCAGTGACTGGCATGTGGTAAGACTAGATGAATGATATGCAATGCATGAATGCTGGAGAGATGTCACCTTTCTTGTTTTCAAGAAAGTACTGATTTAGTTTAATGTGATACCATCCTTCACCATTGTTGCACTATCAATTAGCACATGATATATAGAAAATCAATTTTCCAAAGTTATCAAATGAGTCAACAGATAAATCTGAACAGCTCCCTAAGTTATGTCCTCAAGATCAATGCAATGAGTAATAACATTCAAATGCGAACCCTCATCACAAATGCAATGTAGTGTAAGAATGAATGAGGGAACCTTTTCCATGTAGTGGGCAGGTGGAAGATCAGGCGGTGCACCGATTTCAACGTAAGAGTCCATGGGTAGGAATTGAAGAGGCACTGCATTTTTGCTATCCGAACATGCTCTTGCATTTCTTCAGCTGATAAGTGATCTATGAGATACTTGAGTGCTGCATTATCTCCACTTCTCGTGGAACCAAACTGTATAAACGATGTCTGGTTCCACCATGTGTCCAAAAACTTCTCACTCCATTTTGACCTCCTTATGAAGAAAACTCCTGCATGAAAAGTGGTATGCCTGTTTTACAGTATCATAGTGAATGATGAACAATAATAAAAAGAATGTCAAATCATGCTACCAAAAAACAGAAATGAAGGCATGTTTATTTCTGAACATCAGTGCAAAACACTCAGTTGACAATTTGGGATTATAGATATGCCTCTTGGTGGGGTTGGACATGCTTAAAAAGCGGTGCCCCAACAATTTGGTAGCAAAGTCATTTTTTTTTGGCTGCAGTAGCAAAGCAATTTTGATAAACAAAAGACACAAATATTGTGTCTTCACAGTGTCAGTCTCCCATACCAGCATTCACACCACCGAAATCCTCTGTCAGAATAAGATCAGGTGACCCATCAAAATCATTATGCCCAATCACTGAGAATAAAATCCTCTCCTGCAAACATGTAATGAGAGAGAAAAGTAAGTCAACAAGATAAGCAATCTCAGATGAACATTCCAACATGGGGATCCAACTGTAGATTCTGTACCAAGTGCATCTACAATAGAGCCCAATAATTTTTCAAAAAGCATTGGTTTGCCCAGACATCAGGACTGTACATGCAAAGTATTTTATTTTGTTTGAAAAATGAAAAATACTAATAGTTAAGTGGGTAGCCCGACGACAAATTACAAGCATGGAACTCACCAGTGGGATTTCTGGGTTAGTAACCAGTGTGTCCTGTAACCAAAAAAAAGGAGCAATCAGTGATCACTAAGCACATCAATTATGTGCAAGAGACAACAAACTTGATTCCTTGTATGCTGATAGCATAGTAAGCAAGGTTAAATCCAGCAGTAGTAAGCAAGTAGCAGCAGCGACCCACCGCGTCGTTCCAGAAGAGCCAGTGGTGGTGGCGGAGGTGGGTGCGGAGCGCGAGGACCTTGCTCCAGCTAGGCGGGTGGCTGGAGTCGACGGCGGACGCGGGGAGCGCGACGAGGCCATACCCGTGCGCCTCCGCGTAGGCGCGCTTGTTCCGCACGGACGCCGCCAGCACGCCACGGAAGGACCGCCGCCCGCCCGAGCCGCCGCCGTCCTCGTCGGCGAGGGTGACTCTGGTGAGGCTGAGGCGGGGATCCAGGACGGGTCGGGGGAAGGTGAGGAGGCGGTCGGTGGCGGCTGGCTGCAGGCACTGGCGGTCGTGTGCGTTGGCGCCGCGGAGGAGCGCCGGGAGGTTTGCGAGTAAGAGGATGAGGAGGAGAGCGAGCGGGAGGAAGAAGAGGAGCCGAGGGAGGCGGAGGTGGTAAAGGTTGCCGGCGGAGCGGCGCGGCCGGGACCGCACGGCCATCGCCGGGAGTGGAGGCGCCTGGCCGTCGCCTGCCGCAGCGCGATGGTACGCTGGAGCAGGCGCGCTGATCCTTTTGAGACTTTTCTTTATGTTGCTTTTTCCCCGCGAAATAAATTGAGTGAGACTAATCAAAGACGCGCATGCCCTTTCTTCTGGTCAACAAAACGTAAGAGATAAAATCCATTTGACATTTGACATGCCATGCCATGCCAACGCAAAAGGGTGTCCGATGTCTACCTCTCACTCAGTGCCGGAGCGTGAAGCCGAGCAAAGGGGGGCCATTTGTATCTACAGAAAACATGAGTCTCTATTTACTATTTGTATTTTTCAGAAAAAAATGATATAAAACTACCAAACTGTATGAACTATGCAAATTAGGGGATCATATGGTCATAAAACTACCAAATATGGGTCTCTTTTATCTATTTGCTTTGCGTGTTGGCTGGTGGTGCATGCGTCAGCCTTGCATGTGGTCCATCATCTATGCTTGAACTGAATTAGCCATCGGACAACAGCATAGATCCTCATTTTTTTTTTTGCATAGCAGGGGTGGGGGGCGCGGAAACCCTGTTTGGCCATAACATAGCTCCGTCTGCGCTCTCACTTGTTTTAGGAGGAAGCAACAACCAATTTTTTTTTTTTTGAGAAAACCTGTGGAGCATAGCTCTCCAGGAGGTAAACAACCGTTTTTTTTACTAGAGCTTCTTCCTCCGCCGCCGCTCTATCCCTCGCCATATCATCCTCGTCTCAAGCCTTGTCCTCGTCCCACCGTCACTGACCTTATAGCTTCATTGAAATCCAAACTCGCCCACGGAGCCACCTTCTTCTCTTCCCCTCCTTGCCCCCCCCCCCCCCCCCCCCTCGCTGTCGCCACCATGGCCGGAGCTCCCTGCCTTGACCTGGGCCGATCACCTTTGGCTCCCCTAAACCACCCATTGACCTTCCCTCCTGCCTTGCCTACTTGCTTCCCCTCGGCTGGCCATTCTAACCTTGACGGAGTTGGAGAAGATAAGGGGTAGCTCATCGGAACCATAGAAAGTAGATCCAAGAGGAGGAGGCCTACTTAGGTGGATATGTTGTCGCCATTACCAGATCTGGTGTATCGGCCAACGTGCCGACACTGCTAGATCAACGCAGATCAGCCATGGCTGGCGCAGGCATGGGGAGGGCACTGCCGGCGAGAGTGAGAGCGAGCGAGCTGAGCGAGCGAGCGAGAGAGAGAGAGAGAGAGAGAGAGAGAGAGGAGAGGAGAGGGACGCAGATGGGAGGAAATCAAGGGCACGTTTCGAGGTTGGTTCTGCCTGGCTGACCAGGCCAAGGCCAGCCACAGCCCGGCTCCATAGGTGCAACATGTCGTGTTTGCTTAGCGTACCAGAATGAGCCAGGTGCACTGGAGATTGTGTTTGTTTCTTGGGACAAGATAAGTACAGTTTTCCTGTTTTTACCACCCCCTCTCTCCCTTGTTGGCATTCTATCGAACACTCGGTGGGCAGCGATGCTGCCGGCGACGCGGGCACGACAGCGACGGCTGCAAAGGCACCATGAGGCTGCACATCCCTGACATGCGCGCCGCCATCGGCTACTCCAGTGAGACGCCCCGTCCTCGTCCCTATCCGGCGGACTCGAGGATATACTATAGAGTAGTGCAGGAATGGACGGACGGGTCGACTCACATAGAAGGAGGTGATGGTGCCGGCGGACTCGTCGGCGACGAGCTTCATCTCGAGGTCGAACCTGCCGAAGAGGTAGCGCTCCTTGGACTGTAGCCGCGCGCCTGTCCGCTCGTCCAGGGACAGCTCCACGGCCCGCCGGACAGGGAAGAGGACAAGGACGGGGCTCCTGCTCGACGCGGCGGCCGCAGGGACGCTGGGCAGCGTGCATAGGGCGCCAGAGCAGAGCAGCCATGGCGCTCGGAGGCACCCATCCCGGACACCAGCAGCACCGGCTCCCGGCCTTCCTCATCGTCATCTTCCCCGACCCGCTTGCGTTGGCGACGCTCGCGGTGGGAGCGGCGACGGCGGCGGCGGAGCACACGGATGCGGAGTCAGTGCGCCACCGCGCCGAGCGTGGAGCACTGGCAGCGGCGAGGCGGCCATGGGGGCGAGCGTCGGGAGGTGACCGGTGAGGCGACGTGCGAAGGAGGTGGCGGAGACGGTGGTGGAGGTCACCGCATCCCTCCGTATGGCTCACGGGAGCCCACGACGCGCTCGAACCAGCCTGTCCCCGAAAAACACAGGAATTGGGCGTTTCTCTAGGGCCTGGTCCAAGGCGCTTTAAGGTTCGTGCTGCACAGAGTCTCCGAGGTTGGGCCACGCTCGCAAACACGGTGGGTTTGCACCCCGCGGGCGCAATTTGGCCCACGGGCCACCCTCGCAAACGCGCCCCAAGTGTCCCAACACTCTTGTTGGGTAGTCTTCCTGTTTTTAATACAAAAGTACGATATTAGAGATCAGCACATAAGGCCACGAATTCACATACAAACAGGTAAATAAAGTACGAAAAAGTGCAAACTCCGCTATCAAATACTTTTAAAACTTTATAATTATAGTGTCATATAAAACCTTTCAAACTGTTTACAATGCATGGAAAAAGAAGTATGAACTCCCCTTGCTCGAGCTCCTACACAAATTAGGTGAAGCATGATTTTGAGAGCACAAGGGTCTTCCCGGGGGAAGTGAGAAGCTCAGGGGAGAGAAAAATCACGTATTTCTGCTGTTCATATGTACGTACATCAAACAAAACCAACGTTTCCCAAGATCCACGCCAATGTCATTGCCAGTTATTTGAGCTGCCTACTGAAATCCGGGAGATCAATGAGTTGGACCCTTGGCATAGCCTCTGCTTCTTCCCTCTCTTTCTGTGTGTTGTATCCCCATGTCACTGAACAAACAGCATCCAGCAACATCAGCGACACATATGTTTTGACTACTGAGTAGTCAATCGATGTGTTTGGTTAGAACCATGACTTACCCAGGTAGAGGTTCCATTTGTCCAGTGCTGGTTCTTTGATCACATTCTTCAGAGTCGCAAGTCGGTCCTCGATGAAACTGTTCAGGTGCAGCAAAACCAAAGATACAACTGTAATTCCTTGATTGACAGCAATAGAGTATGTCCCAACTAATTGATTAAGTGGGGAAGGAATATTTATATACTGTTGGCCAGAAGTAGCTATCCAGAGCAGTAAATGGTATCAAATTTGATCATGTGAACAGTGGACTTACTGAAGTTTTAGGCCTTGGTGCTGCGGCATGTCCTGCAGCTGCTGGAGAACTTTAACCTTCGGACTGAAGAATGAAATCACAGATTTCAGTAATATATAATCCTTGATATGTGAAGGAACAGAAAATAAGAGCCCTACTAACCCAGTGCCAAGGCCATATATCCTTTCAGAGGGAACATCTATTCCAGCCAATTCTTTGAGTAGCGCTTCAGCAAATCTACTCTGAAAGACAACAAAAAAGTGATCAGTAGAAGATCAGCATTCTGCATTACCTACAGAGCAGAACTGTAAAATAAATTTGAATTAACTAAAAGCTGGAAACAAACTTCTAAATCTCTATTGTAAAAATGTAACAAAACGGTAAGCCTATATATGGTTGTTAGAATCATTTGTTGAAACCAATGCTCAGTTGTTCATAAAGATGTACATAAAAGAGAAATGAAACCATGAACTCATGACACAGAATATCACAAAAAGTTAGGTCACAGAGCAGGAAAATATATGAGATAAACCTGTTTTGTTGTGACTATGTAAGCTTCAGAGCTTGAAAGCTTCAATGCATCAGCTGTCCCAGGATAAAACCTGCAGCCACATAATCTTGTCCATGAGTGGCACAACATCTTTTGTTCTATGTGTAACTTCTTTGAACGTTTAATATCTCTAAAACTGAAAAGAGTGGGAAAAGTGCAGATGCCACCCTATTGGAAGTGACTTATAAATTCTAGTCATTCAAGTCAAACAAAACTTTCACATGGAGAACTTATTAACTTGTAAAACAAAATCATACGCACAAGCAATGAGCCAATAATACGCAGCAAAGCACATATGTAGCATTTGCGTGCTCCTGGAGACACTCATAAACAGAAAAGTCTAGGTTGCAGATATGGAGCCAATAATCAAGAACTATTAATGATCAGATTCTTTCCAGCTTATTTTATAGCCACTAATCAATATATCATAGAGAAAAATACAAATTAGAAAGTCATTTACTAGTTAGTCTCAGTGTCCCACTTACATACAATGAGGCTTCTGATCTTTGTATGCTCTGTCTAAGGGCACTAACACCACTACTACTACCATACAGAAAAACAATCTATATTACACCCATGACCAGCCTGTAAGTGTTTCTGAAAGTTCAGAAATGTTCCCCCTCAACCGAGGGTAATTGTAAAAACGAAGTGTTTAGTTAAATCTGACCTAATTTCTCCGAATATATTTGTTAGACCAAAAAGAAAGCATACACCAATTATTTCATAGATCAGTCACCTGTTAGCACCTATCCAGCCAGAAAAATCATTTTCAATCCAGTCATCTCTTACACGGCCAAAGAGATCTACAAGAGATTCTCTATCTTCTTGCCACTCATCCATGAGAGTGGGCTTCAGTTTTAACCAGTTCTCCAATATTTCTTGGATGCTAAGCCCATCTGCAACCTTGCAAATATAACTTTAATATAAAAAAATCGATCAAGCTAGAAGCCTATAACCATTTTGCCTATTCTGTTTCCACCTAAGAAAGGCATGATGTTACTTGGTCATGAATACACTACAGATGAAGCACTGCAGAACTTACTGATGATTTCCGAACAGAGGGTATTTGGATCTCAACAAGCAACCTTACAAGCAACAGGTTCTCATATCCTGTTTCCACCACTGGACGAAGCTGAAATAGCACAAAACATTCTAAGTAACGAGTGTAAAGTAAAATCCTATGTTCCTCGTCAAGCAACCAATATGAGGATATGGTTCTATTATGCTTCACCAGGAAAATAAGGTCAATTTACTTATAGAATCATTCATAGTTAAAAGAAAGAAGAAGTTCAATTACCATTGGTGTTCTACTATAGACATTATAAGTTCAAATGCTTAGGGAAGTGTGGAGCAAACAACACTCCCTCCACTCCAAATTGCAAGTCATTCTGGCTTTTCTAGCCTTCTAGGTACATAGCTTTTGCTAGGTATACATCATGCCTAGATACATAGTAAAAACTTTTTATCTATAAAAGCCAGAATGACTTACAATTTGGAAAGGAGGGAATACCTACCAATACATTTGTAGTAGTACTGCGATAACTTCATACAGTGGGTATGTTAACTTTCATGTGTTAGGGGAAAACAATGCGAGGAACAGAGAAAGGTATTGCACTCCAATATTGTACCACCATCCTCTTAAGTGACCACCTGCTTACAGGAACCTCAAATTTCGTTTAGATGCTGACATTGTCCTTCACCTTCAGTGTCAGGGCTCTTAGGTACGAAATAAAATGCACCTAAGTTTAACAAGGTCCTGGATGTGTATCTGCACCGTGAGGAGAAGATAAGCTGCTGCAAAGCTTTAGGCCCTATTTGGCATGGCTCCAAACAGCTCCAGCTCCTTGCTACATTGCGTGGAGGAGCCAGAGCCAATGAAGCCGAAAATAGTGGCTTCGCTGGCTCCTAGTTCATTTTGACGAGAGAGAAATGTCTCCTTGCTGCAGTGCACAGAGGAGCTGTGGAGCCAGAGCCAGAGACACCCAGAGCTCTACCAAACGGGGATACAAAATGGTGGCCGGCTGAAATAGGATGTGGAGTATGGACTTCACTACTACGGCAGCAATGATGGATGGGGTTGGCTGGCAAGGAGTATCAGTGGAAGTAGATTCTTGGTAGATTTTTATAACCCTAGGCAATAACAAGCTACGTTGAACTAAGGGGCTCAGTAGTTCATGACAGGGCGCTAAAAGTCTAAAAGACATAAACCAGCAATATGAGCAAGCGTACATTGTGCACTGTTCCCCCCACTAAACTCAATGACCCAAAACATTAATTTTGTGGAAAATTATATTAGTTTTCCAATTCTTTTTTGTCACATTGTTGTTGCCTAAAGCTGCTACGGTAAGCTGCAAATTAGGGACAGTTTGCTGCTGCGGTTAGCTGCATTGCAACATGGAATCTACTTAGGCGGAGATTTATCGATTCCACATCTCCATAAAAGAATTCCAACCAATTAACAAATCCAATTTTGCAAAACAATGGCATTGGTAATGAAGCTTTGGTATGCTGTTTCCTCAAAAAAAGCTTTGATACTTTGTAGGTACACAAGCAGCAGCAAGTACTGGGTGGTGAACAGAGGAGTCTTACCGTGTACATCTGCTCCACTATCCACTCCTCCATGGCGGCGTCAACCTGCTCAAACAGCGACGGCCACCTCACCTTCGCAGCCTGCCATAGGAGGCGGAGTCAACCAAGAACACACAGCTGCATATTTCACGTATACCAGGCGCGGAAGAAACAAGACCGAGAAGGGAAGAAGGAGAGACCTTGACGGCCGAGAGGGAGCTCTCCCCGCAGCTGTCGCACAAGACGCCGTCGAAGTCAAGGGCGTACAGGTCGCCGCCCATCGCGGCGCGCGGGGGCCTCGCGGCCCTTGCTCCTCTATCAACTCCTCCGGGCGGCGAAATGGACCGGATGAAGTAGGAGCGGACACTTCCTATAGGCAAGGTGGTGAGGCGACCGCCCCAGCTCCCCGCGGCCGGTAGACTCCCCGCCCACCTCTCCAGACGGCCGGCCGACGGACGCAGGCTGAGGAGAGGAGCGGCGACCATTGCGTGCGTGGGGCTGACTGGCTGGGGAAGAAGAGGCAGGTGTGAATGAGTATGGGCTTTTGTGGGCCAGTAATGACGAACAGAGAGGAAAGGCGGATGATGGAAGGCCCAGCTCACAGAAAACGAAAAAAAGCCGGTTACCTTTTTGGGCCATTTGTCTAAATCACAAAACGAGCCTGCGAGATTTTATCAAAAAAGAAAAAAAATGCATGGCAACTACTTTTGCTCTTGGCCTCTATCTCTCTCGAAAGAAAAGCTCTCGGTCGCACAGATATCACAACTTTGTGATATTCAGCTAATGTATACCATGACTGATAAGCTACGATGATAAATCCATGAGTAAATTGCATGAGAAGTATCTAAACTATCGGACACTTTTCATATAGATTCCCGTACTTTTAAAATGACTATTCAGGTACCTAAACTTTCACCGCGGTTCACTGCAGGTCCAAAAGCAGCAACGTCAGCTCAAAATTTTGCATAAACCCCTCTCGCTCATTCTTTTCGTAACTATCCAGTCCATCCATGTTGGGCGTGGGGGAGGCACATGGCCATGTCGGGCGAGGGCCAGGGGACGCACGTGGCCATGGTAGGCGGAGGCCAGGGTGACGCGCAGGAAGGCCAAGGCCAGGCGGCGGAGGGGGTGGCACCGGGGATGGCCGCCGCGGAGCTCCTCTCCTCCGGCTGGCGCGAGGCAGGGGCGAGCTTCTCCGACGAGCAGGGATGGCCATGGCGAGGCAGAGTAGGGGCGCGGGGATGTCCGCCGCGGAGCTTCTCTGCTCCCTTCTGCTGGCGCGGGGCATGGGCGAGCTCCTCCGGCGACCCATGCCGGATCGGCCTCGCGGGCACGCGCGTGGACGACGCTCCGCCCCTGCTCCTGCTCCATGACCTGCTCCTGCTCTGCCCCTGCTCCTCCGGCGACCCATGCCAGATCGGCCTCATGGGACGTGTGCGGACGACGCCCTCGGGCGTCGTCTTCGGCGAGCTCGTCCACAGCAACGACGCTCGTGTGGCCGTGGCGGCGGGGCTCAGAGAGGAGCCGCCCACATCCGCGCTCGATGACGGGCCACGTGTGGAGGTGCTCGGCCGCGTGGGCACTGCCGCCGCCCACCGCTTGCATAGGCGAGAAGAGGGGCCTGGCTCCGCTTGCTCTGCTTCTTCATCTTCGTGCAGCGCTGCGTGCACGGACGCCATTGCCGTTCCGCCCCGAAGCTCCGCCGCCACGAGTGCCGCTCGCCCGACAGCCTCGGCCTCGCCTCGCGCAAAGCAAGCACGCATGGCGGCCGGCGAGCCAACGCGTCGACGCGGTCGAGCGCGAAGGTCGACCGGCGAGCGGACGCCCTCCCCACTGCGGAGCTCCCCGCGCTCCTCCGCGGCCACCTCCCCCACGCCCAACATGGATGGACTAGATAGTTAGGAAAATAATGAGCGAGGGGGGTTTATGCAAAATTTTACGTTGACGTGGCTGTCTCTGGACCGGTAATGCGCCGCGGTGAAAGTTCGGATACCTAGATAGTCATTTTGAAAGTTCGGATACCTACATAGGAAATGCTCGACAGTTTAGGTACCTCCCATGTAATTTACTCATAAATTCATAATGCATGCATTTTTCATAAGTTGAATTGTCTTGCCCATCATAGAATGATTCTTCTGTATATGCATCCAGCATGTCACACGACTAGTAAACTAGCATAATAGGTTCCATCGACTTGGGCACAGTTAATTTGTCAATTGAGAATGAAGGGCGCATGTTACAAATTTACATCATTTTGGCAATGTCGGAGCCCGCCCATCTTAAATGCTAACATGAAAGAAACACATGGTATAATACTTGCATTTGTTGATCTTGAGCTTTGTCTTGATTGGGACGAAGAGGCCTCGAAATAACTTTTTTCGAAGAATCCAAGATCGATGAAGCTAATAATTATTATTTCTATTATTTCTTTAAGATGGTGATGGATGGAAATTCTGACACAAACTTCTCTTGTGAGATTGGAATGGTTATTTCTTTGTTTGCACGAAAAAACTACCTTACTATCTGATATTCTAATGGGCATTATGGTGTAGGTAAAGATTATCACTTTTGTGTATCCCCTCATCTCAAATTACAAGACGTTTTAATATTTTTAGATTCATAACTTTTATGATATACTACATATATCTATCTATACTATAAAAGAGCGAAGAAATTAAAAAATAGATGTTCACCGGAATTTTCTTACCCATCCTGTATATAAGAACCATCGGATGACTCGGATCTTTAAATGTAACGGTATAAATTAATCTTACTATAGGTTGTAAGATTATCTGTTCCTGCCAACACCCGATGCTGTGCGTAGAAGGATTTTTTTCACCGAAACTTTTCTTACCTGCTACTGTACCCACGGTGGCACCTCAACATCCCGTCCACCGTCCTCGCCTTTCCAATAGACAATAGTCCAATTCTTGACCCTACCGAGTTCTGAGACACCTGGCGGGGAAGGAAGAGGAGAAGGGCGTGACAGCATCGCCACCGCCCGTGGAGGATGCAACGACGGGTACAGGAGTGACGAGATAGCGTCATCTCAGCCCCCGAAGTTGCCAAGGTACGAATCTCCAGTGCCCCTCCATCACCATCTGTTTTGAATCATGTTGTGTTTTTGATCCCCTCTGGATATGACTCGATCTGCTGGTCGCACGGGATGTTGCTGCACGCGATCCCGATCATGGTGAGCACCTCTCCCTTTTCTGACCTTTTTCCCTTTTTTTTCTCCGACCTGGAGCGCCACTTGCGGCCTACCGCCTAGGCAAATTAGACGAAGTTCAATCTTCACATCATTTTAAAAGTTAGTTCGATATATGCTTAGGTATATAGAAATCTTTCTGCATACATGCTTGGATGGTCATATATTTAGTTATTTACGGTGAAAAGGAACTTTCTGCAAACCAAGATATTATGCAATCAACTTGCCAATACTTCAATTGTCTGAACGTCCTTTCAGGTAGCTCAGATTTGGATATTATGCCTCCGGGGTCGCAGGCGCCGACGTGGTGCTCGGCTTCGTTCTGATTCCAAAAGCCGGCTTCACCAATGACCTCTGACTCGCTGCAGAGAACAACACTCCTAGCTTTCGTTGTCGTTGGTCTGTTCTCTTGACAAATCTCGAGTTTCTTTTAATCTTGTAGGTAAGGATGTTCCTAGATGTCCAAAACCGTGATTCTGCAAGGAGGCTGTACATTCACATTTTGCATATTCTAAATCTGAAGACTGGTTAAGGTAGCATCTCCATGACAAATCATGTTCGTGTTTGTTTCAGAAAAGCATGCAAATCATAATCTTTGTCTCTGGGTTTTTTTTTGCCTTGTACATGGGAATTGGGGATCTGAAGACCTGCAACTGCGAAGTGTTCTTCTTTGCTAATGAGACGGCTCATCAGTTTTTCATTGGGACGCAATGACCTGCCACCTTTTATTCAGCTGCAGCACATGAGACTTTAAACGAAACTCAATCACTTCTGTTTTTGCATATTGGTTTTGGTGCAGGTCACAGTTGGTCCAAGCAATGCCCAAGGCGAGAACGTGGAGGTCCATGGAGTAGAGCAAGGTCAGTAACACTGCAAATTGTTCTCAAATGTAGTGTTGCTGCGGACACATTTAGTTGTTACTGCTAATTCAGGCTACTTGTGAGTTCATTGGCCAGTAATGCTAATCTGAATGAATGAGCCTAACTAGATAATATAATTATTCTAAAGAAATGTATAGCGAATTCTGGGAATTGGATCCGGAGCAAAATAGCAAGGTGGACTGCATGCTCCAGGCATGATGTGCATAGCGTGATGCTCCTTGGGCCAACAAAATTGCTTCGACAGCATGGGGATAAGCTGGCTTTAATTATGCTCCAATATAGTCAATGGAGTATACTTTCAGATTAAAGTTATAAAACGAATTACTTTATCTTTCCACTCTGCAGCTATTATACTCTGCGGCCATAATAACACCAGTATATTGGTTAAGCGCCTTCCTTTCTATTGATGCTTGTAATTATCTTGCCTTTCACTTGCTCTCTGCTCAAGAGTCAAAAGAAAGATTTCCTGGCATGTGTGTCTTCTTTAGCTTATAGGGTTTCAACTTCAGAATGTGGGCTTTTAACTTCTTTGTGTATAGTAGTATATGGTTGATTCCTACTAAATTGTTCCCTTGGATGATGTTGTGTTAGTTCAGGTAGTTACTTTTCTGAGTTAATCTTTACTTGAGGACATGAACTTGTGGATTGTATACGATTTTTAAATTCAGTTTAAGTCTTTAAGATTGTTACTAGCTGAATGCTAATATCTATTGCAGACTCTGATGTTGGTAACAGGGTAAGGCAAGCTACACTATCAAGTGTTAAAATACTTCAATCACAAATTCTGCAAGTGATTTGATTTGCTCATAAGTCATAACCGATCAAATGTCTATGTACTTCATGCATCAGGAGTTTTTATTGTTGCCTACTGTAGTTGATTCTAAATTAGGGTATTATCCTATTGTTTCAAAGTATTCTCACTTGCATAGACGGATGTTATTTGGATATTGGCACCGGTGAGTAGTGAACTTTTTTATAATTCAAAAAGGCAGAATTTTAATGCCAATTGTGATTCCTCCAATCAGTTTTTTTTAATATTCACGTGCAACCACGTGCGTGTCGCACGTGCATGTACACTAGTATAACATAATAAGGGAAGATACTCCCTCTGCCCCGGATTAACTGTTGTCTAGAGCAGTTACATGTCCCGATTTAAGTGTCGTTGCCTATTCTGGATCTTAGCCGTAGCTGTAGGATTGTACCGCATCATCAGGAGGCAGAGCGTTCAGGTGCACGTGTAACCGTAAAAAGTAGAAGTGAGATTTGTTTAATGTAAAATATGTGGTGTGTGTCTCGTTTGGGTTCTGGCAAACGTTAATGGCGTTGGTGCAGAACACAAACCATTACGGTGTAGGGGTGTTAGGCACTTGCATCGATTTTTGAGTCCGTTCCTCGACGACAAATATTTCGGGACGGAAGAAGTACGTTGTTAATATTTATAAACTATAATATAATAACACAAACACTAACAATATAGGTACGCTCAATCCTATAAACATATAAACATAAACTATGTCTTACGAGGGTCTTAAAAAGCTAGGCCAACAAATTATTAACATTGATGAATACGCCATGGACATCTCGTTATCGATACAAGCATATTAATATTAATAACACAACATCGTCAAAATCGTAGAAATTATCTGTAGCTCTGCGATTGATGCATATGGACCAGTTGTTCGTTTTGGGACTCTCTAGGCACGTGCATGTGCCTTGTGCGGTTGTGCCGTGGTACCATGTCCGAGTCACGTCCCTACGCGTGGGGTCCACCGTGATACCCGAGTTCCACTGCCATCCATCAATCATCCGTCATGATTATCTAGACATAACAAAAGTTGTTTTAGGGAAAGAAGAAGACTAGGTATTACTATCGGCTGTCTTCTCCCCCCCATCTAATAAAGTCTTCGTTCGATAAAGTTTAAGCGTCTGTCTCTCTATAATAGGATAGCGACAGATTCATTGTCTGTGGAGGAATCCGATAATCTAAAAAATACGCGATCTTCAAGATCTGTAGTTGTAGATTTATTTGTACACGGGTGATGTGTGTAGTGTGCGTGTGTGTTAAGACCCAGATAAGAGACGTAAAAAAAACAAATAACTAAAATTAATTAGTGCAAATCATCATCACCCAAACGGTGACGGAGGAGTAACAAAAAGGAGAAGGAAAGCTCCCATTGCCAATTTGCTGGCTCCTCCGGTCCTCCGCCAACTCCAATCCCCCCGCGCCGCCGCCGCGGCCGTTGGCGGAATCGACCGACCCCGCCTCGCCGGAGAATCCACGTTGCTTCTACCTCAGGTACCGACCGCCCTTGCTCTGACCCGCACCCACCTGGACCTTGTTGATTGAATCATTGCGTGGCGCTCGCCGTGGCAGCGGCGCGCTTCCTTGATCTGTTCTCGGGCTCCCCGCTCGGCGCAGGTGGGGGATCCTGTCCCTGGACGACGAGGGCTTGGGGTTAGCTAGCTAAGTCCCCGCTGGTTGTTGGATGCGAGCCGTATCGAGGCATGTCTGTCTGCGCGGGGGAGGAAGTTAGGTTGCCGTGTTCGTGTTCCTACTGATTTTGGTGGGGTTTGAGTAGCGCGGAGAAAATTCTCGCTTTCCGTAGCTGTTAGCCTGCTACCACGACGTTCTGAGGTGGGTCTCGCGTGCAGTGCAGAGGAGTTTTTCCATGCTGTTGCTGACCATGCTCAAAGCGCACACCAGCTGTTTAATGAACTTTCTCTGCGCTCGTGGAGTTCTTTTTTCTTTTCCTGCTTGAGACGACTTTTGCCCCTTTGTGTCCAGCCACTAGAATATCGTCTGAAATAACCGAATTGAATGTGGGACTTGACTGTCCATGCTACCTTTGTGATGCCTCTCACCTTCATCTGGCTAGGTTTTGCAGCCGAATTTGCTCAAGCGGGGCAGTTATCATGACCGATATCATAATGAGGGTCTTAGCAACTGAAACTCAGGATAGCCCATCGCAGGATAGGATATCATGGCATACCCGTGTCTTTGAATGGTTAGGTAGGAGTGTTAGGACATCCTAGAGCCTTTGTGCAAGAAATTTAGCTAGTTGCCTAGTTTGAGATGACATTCCTGATATGTGCAGTGTTGTTGATTTAGTGTCCCTTGCAACTTGGATCTTGAATTTTAAGTGACATCGTAGATTACCCTGCGATCCTCCAAAGTTAATGCAGATGTCGGCGCTAGCTGTCAGAAGGTTTCACTTAAGGGTGTCCCCAACGGGTTTCCTAAATCTCGAGTCGAGTCGACGATCCAAAACAATAAAAAAAAAGGAGAATAATGGAGATGGCAGATACACAAACAGTAGAGATGAGAGAGTTTTCTTGGAGGAAGTCCGAGATTATCGAGGATGGAAGTGCTAGCTCGTCTCTCTGTTCTCCGCAGCCAATAGAATTACATTATACGAGAGCCAGCGGTTTCACCACCGTTGGGGGACGCCCTAAGACCCTTGCCTGCTGGTGTGATGTAGTCATTTTGACATAGGCAGAAGAGGTATTACATGTGATTGTTCTTAGGGATGCTGGAATATCAGTTTGATGGACTTGACAGGTGCTGTTGCAACACAGTCAGGCATGATTATGGTGAAGTACTTCAGTGAGGTAACCTACTAGGATGTGAAGGGAAGTTGAAGTACATGATGGCTTGAAAGCCACAGAATAAGTGAAGCAGTGAACATATGAACTATAATGTGGTGGTGATGATGGTGGGATGAGTCTTTGCTAATTAGCATATGTTTTTTTTTTCCTTTCTGCCACTAGTCGTACCATTTTGCTACAAGCTTACAACTGGGAAGCAGCAGTTATTTTTCATGACCATCCACATGGATGGATTATCTTTGTGGATTAGCAAGCATTTTGAGATGCATTGATACAATATGATGATCTGCACTAGCACTCGACTTCTGAATTTTGACATCTAATATTGAGTTTTTGGTGTTTTGATAGGTTTTTATGCATGGCAGATGACAATGAGGTCACTGGAGTGTCACCTGTGGCTGATGGATGGGATATGCTATCCCTGACTTCATCAATATATGCTAGTCCGTTATTCCGAAGAGGATTTGATCCAATTAATTTGCCTGGATATGGAGATTTGATTAATATTGAGGAAGGCACACAAACTGGATTAGTCATGTCAGATGGCTTTGTGTTCCCTCCAAGTGACCATGAAAATTTGCCAATAGAACCAGAGCATGAGAATTTGCCAATAGAACCAGAGCATGATGAATTAAATACAAGCAGCGATGGAAAGGAAAGTAATTGTGCTGGAAATAACGATGATGACTGGTGTCATGTATCACCTGAAGAAATTGATGGCATAAGTAACGAAAATCTATCTGACAACAGTGACTTGCCTGCTGCCAGTGAAGTTACTGCACCAGATTCCCAACCCGCAGAAATAAATGGTAAGCGAGAGAAAGATCATACGACATGCAAGTCCGATCTTCCTTGTGAAAGATGGTGGAAAAGGAAAACCACTTATCTATTTCATCATATAAAAGGAGTGACTACAGTCTGCTCAGTTGTGGCAGCTGGTGCTGTTGTTGGTTTTGTTGTAATGGGTCAGAGGTGGCAGCAAGACCATTGGCACCTTCATCAATTTAAGTTCAGTGTCAGTGGTGAGGTATGCCATCTATCCTTTATCTGTAGAAGCTTCGCTAGGGGTGTCTTTTATATTTCCATTACTCCTTGTATTTCTTGTGTGTTCGTAATATCTGACCACACTGATAGATAAATCTGAAATTTATACTCTTCGCTACATTATGAAATATACTGATGACAAATAACCAGTTGACCACACAGGGATTCATGTGCTTGTATTTAGTTCAAAGTGCTTCTGACATGTTTAAATTTATGTACTAAGAAAATGGATAGCAATTAGCAACTCCAAATTTATATTACCTATTTTGGATGTTTGCATTTTGCAGTTTTTATGATTAGTAGACCTAGTTCACTTTGACGAATATGCTTGTGACCAAAGGTGTTGTGTTCCGTAATTTTGCTTCTGATTTTGGAACATACACTCTTCTTGAGCTAATTGTCCTCTTGATGAAATCAATGTACTCAAAATCACTGAACGCTGGTTTTCAGTCTAAACATTTCCATAGTTTGCTCCCATTTCATTCAATTCTGTTTCATTGACATCTGTTGTGTCCTTTTTTTTTCTTTTTTGTGACAAGCTGTTGTGTCCTCTAGAACATTTTGTATTCGAATACACATCCCCTCTTGACAGTACTAGGGTTGCTGACAAGATGTTGATTGATCTGGTCATTTAACTGATGAGATAGAATAAAATCTTTTGCACGAAGTTGTTATTTTGACCTTGAGGATTTGTACCTTTTCCTAGACCTCTGTTTTGATCTGATGTATTGCTTCCTCTGTTCCTCTTGTACACTTTTCTAGTTAAAAATCATAGTAGTTCACTTATAATCTTATTTTGCCAAGTAACACATTTGTCTCTATATGAAATTGGGCTTTTTACTGCATGAGAATTGCTGTAACTAATCATATGGTTCACTGATGTTCACTCTGACAGAGCATGAGTCGAGTCATTGGAGCATTCAGTCGTTTGAAGGATGGGCTTCCTGGGTGTGAGCAGCTAAGGTCTCTGCTGCCGACTCGAGTGCTCCCGCAACAGCCACTGAGCGCTTGAGCACAGGCACCACCAAACTTTGGTGGTGATGACTGCTTCTAGTGGCAAGTTTTGTTGCTTATATGTGATTTTGAGACAGTTCATTCTTTTCTTCTGCTACGTGATTTTATCTTACTGTAAATTAGTGGTCGAGACTTCCATGGTGCTGGAATATTATTATCTTTAGTACTCTACGTAGCAATTGTAAAGTACATGGTGGAAAAATAGGGGGGCACTGCAGCAATCTGTATCCGTGGTTACGAACCTGTTTTACTTTCTATCTCAAGGCCACGCGCTTGTATTTTGGTTTGTTCGTGCTCTAAAGCTTTTGTGTCCAGTGGTGACGATTTTGAATTCCATAGTTCCAAATTTCAAGATAACTCAAAAATCTTTTTTCTTTTTCTCTCGAATGTGCAGGAGGGAGAGTTTATTAGAGAGAGAAAAAGAGGTGAAGACCCCATTACTAAAATTTGTAAACTAAGAATGCGAGATTTTCAATTCTAGGTCAAAATTTTGATGTGATGCCCACATGTATATCCCAATACTAATGCACGAAGTATCCGTTCGTTATAACGAGTCATATGTAACTAATTTTATTCAATTTTGCAATTTTTTAAGGCGTGAATGTGGATTCTATTTTAATTTTATCAGTGTCCATCTTTTGACACGGGGACCATATTCGCCTTAATCGACTGTACTGGTCCTCGCTTTGCATGGAGGAAAAACCAAAAGGTAAAAGATGATTTGCTACATGAATTGGACAAGAGGGTCATGGAGGATGGACTCAGTACAACAAATGGCAGAATTTGTTGAGCTTTGGGATCTTATTAGTGTCATCCAATTGGTTGATCGGGAGGACACAATTACTTGAAGATGGACAGCTAATGGGTGCTAGTGTGCAAAATCGGCATACTTGGCGCAATTCCGAGGGTCTACTACACCATTCAACGCCAAGTCCATTTGGAGGGCACATGCGGAGGGCAAACACCGTTTTTTCACGTGGCTACTAATACAAGCAAAAATATTGACATCAGATAAGCTCTTACAAAGAAATTGGCCGTGCAATCCGGTCTGCTCGCTATGTGATCAGCAACAAGAAACGACGCTCCACTTGTGTGTTCTCTGTCCTTTTGCAGCAGAGGTTTGGTGCCTTGTTAAATCTTAGACGGGTGATTGCATCTCGCTACCCTCTCAGGATGTGCAGTCAGTGCAGGAATGGTGGACAAAGCTCTTCGGGGACAATCAGCCACTCAACAGCGAACAACGGCGGCAATTCTTATGTACACGACTTGGAATATTTGGAAAAGAGCGCAATCGGAGGACCTTTCAGGATGTGAAGCGAAATCTCATTCAGGTGCTAAGTTTAATCAATGCTCTTCTTCTTATATGACATAGCAGTGCTCCTGCTAATTACTTAAAAAAAAAAGAAGTTTGCTTCAAAGTTCTGTAATTCTACCTGCCACTGGATCTTCAATACCCATGTTCAAATCCACACCCGTGTTAATTGGGAAGGGTATGAATAAAGGCAAAATACCCATTTTTATTTGGACGTGGATAGGATAATACCCACCTTGTCCGTTTAGCATGCGTTTAGCATGTATTTATTGGTTCATGTGCACCACCTTCACGTACGTGCAACTGCTGTTTGGCCAGCTCAAGCTCCCCCACGCTAAAGCCCTGCTCTTTTTTCTTATCAATTGAATTGAATATTCAAAACCCGTCGGGGATTATCCACTTTGTTTGGGTATGAGGAATTTAAGTAAGCATGTATATGAACCGCGGGTATGGATATGGATGCCCCATACCCTCCCAACGACAGGTGGACTGTAATTCGACGTAACACAAACTGGAAACTATTTTCTCGAGTATAGTATTTGAGAAAAGGGAAAAGACATGTTTGACCAAGTTTCGTAACAACATAATCCTGTGCAAGTTGCCCGTTCTCCACGTGTCAGGACAAAGAACTGCGACGTGACGTCGTGTTTGGTGTAGTCGTTTTCAACTTGCTCACTCGGCTAGTCGGCTGGCTGGAAACTCCGCGCGCACGGGACGCAAACACAGCCTTGTCCGAATTGGATTTGAGCAGCCTATATAAAGTTTGACGAGGCACCTCCCCCTATGGTATTCCTCACTTGCAATGGATCCGTCCGCGCCCCTCTTTCCCGTTCCCTCTTCCTGCTCCCCGGCGCCCCAA